>VXBQ01012573.1:1938476-1960730 GCA_013400175.1 Phainopepla nitens
TTTTGTTTTGTTTTGTTTTTTTTTTTAAGCAGAGGCAGATGTTTAACACACATCACCATCCTCAGAGAGGACAGACATCTAGTTTCAACAATCTTAGTTGTCAGGCATGTAGAAAGGAATGCCTATGTCAAACAAAGACAAGGTTGGTCTTATCAAAGGTGATGCATATGGTCAGGAAACTCCTTGGAAAATGATCAACAACTAAGAGCCAAAAAATTATAATTCAATTACCCACAACAAAGCATTCCACCTGCCTAGTACAAAACCTGAGTCATGCAGTTGCTGCTTTAATTACAGAAGATTCATTGGTTATAACTCTGCCTGCACTAGCATGGCAAATGTATCTTCAAGAAGATATCCCCTCTCTTTGTTTCTGTGCTAGAGGGAGCAGCTCCTCTGGAAGAATCCACAGGACTCACCTGAAGACAGGCCACAGCTCCTGGACGTGAGTGCAGAGTCACACCCAGGCTAAGGAAGGCAGCAAGACTTTAGTCTGCTTATAAGATCTAAGTCTGATCATATGGAGAAAACAAAACGTGTAAAATACCAATGACACAGTCTCCAGAAGTCCTTTTTGCCACTCTGTGTCATTAAAGTCCATATTTGGTCTTTCCTTAAAGTTGGATCCTGAACTGCAAGTCCCACATGAGGCTATTCTTAGAGGATCAGACTGGTAATGGAGAACCATCATTACCTTTACAGTGTCTTCCATTTTAAGTAATTATAATGGGTACATATGGCCATGTACGAGGATTTGTTCGCATTTACAAAGGCTCTTAAAGTATAGAAGGTGTTTTTTACCTTTCTGGAATTTGTAAAATACTACACTGCTTATTTTCATCAATCATCTCATAAAACTTAATTCCAGGCTTTGTGTGTATGTTTTGAAGCAAACCATGTTTACCTGAAAAACTGAAAGAAGTTGGTTTCTACTGAACCACAACCTGGCAGACACACACACACACAAAAGGGAGCTCCTGGCATTTCCTGCTGTTTATACAAAAGGCAAGAGCAACACTGCTCTGTAACCAGTGTTATGCTAAATTTACATTCTCCCAGCTTTATGCTGTTGGACATGCACTTCCTTCAGGGAAAGAGAAGGAATAGGAGCAGTGTGGCCTTATGCTCATACAGCAGAATCAAGCCAGGTACAGCAATAAGAGAAGAGGATGTGGATGCAGGGGGAAGAGTGGCATTTCCTAAGGAAACTGCAGCATTACCATAGCAATGCTCCAATTAGTGTCTCAGGCAGATGGGGAAGGAATCGAACAAAAAATGCTTAGCAATGTGGATGGGAGGGACAATGAAACACTTGTCATTGTATATTTTTAAAATGGCACTTTCTATTCTAATGGAACAGAAAATTCACTTTATAAACAACATTCTCCTGTCTGAAATTTCCCAAATTGTAACAAGCTGTTGAAATAATACATATTCGAGCTACACCTTTTTTTCTTCCTAAATAAATATAAGCTTCATTATTTTAATAACACTCTTCATTTTTTCTTTAAGGCTGAACATTTTCTCAGAGAAAACATTCTCCCCCTCTCCAGCATGCCTAAACCTGAGTTTGTAATGAAGACAGGCAGTAGTAGAGGATTAAAGGCTTGTCTAAAAGGAGTTGCTGAAAATTGTCAAAACTATTGGCTTTTCATGAGAGGGATTAATGTGCTAGAGTAAAAAAAAAAAAGAACCACAAAGACTTTTATTTGTATGTTATGCTAGGATGAATCTATTTCACTCTAAATAACTGGGTATCATGAACATAAAATATGGGACTCTGATCTGGAAGAACAAATACAACCTCACACCTATCTCAGAAAAAGAATTTGAAGCAAGACAAAAGATTTTGGAAGGAAAATAAAGAAACTTACCTCAGGACAATGGATTTGCATTCGGGATAAAAGGATCCAATAAGTAATCTAGCTCCATAGCTAGAACACTAGTGCACCAAAGAACTAAGAAACATAATTGCCTATTATGTTTAAGAAACATTCCTCTTAATATAGTAAGCTCTGCTATCTAACTGTACTATGAACAATGTATTTTTATGTATAGGATATATCAAGATAAACTAGTGAAATTAATTTTCTTTCTATAAAAGCATTTCGAGAAAAGAAAAGCAAAGAAAGCTGACCAAGATGCAGTCATGAGCATCTGCACTCACCAATCAAAAAAATCCATATAATACAGAGAAAGCTAAAAGTTATGAAGGACTTGAAACAAGCAATAGACCAGTAACTGCCTATTTATGTACCTGTTCGAAAATACTATAAAGCTTCAGCTATCTACCTTGGATTACGTTGGACCTGCAAACTCACACTAGGTTAGTCATGTTAGCAATTCCCCAAGCCAGCTCTCTCTCAGTTCTGACACACTGAAACATGACTGCAGCAAAACAGATTGCCATATGGAGCCTCTGACTTGATTGTTCTAACAAGTACTTAATGACTTTTGCATGATTTTATTTATCAAAATTACTAGCTGAACTTTGAAGGGTATTCCCATGACAAATTGTTTTCATTTCATAGAAGGCAAGGAAGGAGAGAAAGAGCTTATCTTTAGAAACTTATATAATTTTTGCTGACAAGGTTTACTCCTTAAGACTGTTCAAAGTGAAAAATTAAGATGAAAAAATATAATCAAAATAGTTAAGATATTATCACTCTGGTGAGGATATACAGTGAGAGGAAATATATTATTAAAAATAACCTAGAGAATCTTTGTCTTCTTGATGCTCTTGAAATTGAAATATGCTCTTTTTTAATTATGTTGAGAAAATGTGTAATTTTGCAGACTTCCATCTCAAACATTAGACTAAAAGTTACATGATTAATACCAACACATTCCAAGCAGATGTGACACTTCCTACACAGCTCCAAAATAAGGTAATAACAAATATTACAACATAAAAGCTAGAAATTTTCCTGTTGGTAGCAATTCTAATTATTGTAAACCCAACATCATGTCAGCATTCCTATAATGGACAAATAAATCCAATGCATATTTCCAACTGTATCTGAAAGTATCCAAATCTCATCGCGGGAAGAGCACCTGTAACATTTAACAAACCAATGTCACGTTTCCTGTAATACACACCAGGGGGGAAGATAAGTGACTATCCAACACTTCTCAATTACCCCTAATAGAAGATAAATGCAGCGAGGATAGATAAGGAATTCTGTGGTGTTTTTTGTTTTGGGGTGGGATTTTTTTGGTTGTTTTTCTTTTTAAATATTTGAAAGTACACACATACACAGAAAAACACACGGAACTAGTGCTTCATTGTTAAAGGATACAAAAAATATTTATCCCTAACACAACATTCCTTCAGCTGTGAGACTGAAACCACTTCCATATGATGGCAAGATAATATTGGCTACACTAATTTTCCATTCATTTTGTTGAACAGTCTTGTTCCAAGGGCTACACCCAAAAAGGTAAAATTATTTCGAAAGTCAGTATGTAGCTATTTTAATAAATCTTGTTCTTCACACTCTCTATCAAGTTCCTTCATGCTAGAAATATTTCCTTAAAAACCAAATACAGCTAGAGAAGCACCTTCTATTTAGTGAATGCAGGTAATTAAAGGAGGCCAATGTATCAGAGAGGCCTAATACAGAGGAATTAATTAGCTCAAGTGCTGAATACTTCCCAGATTGCTATTGCTTCTGATGGCTGGGTGCTGTGATCTTCTTCCCTGGCTTTCATGGCACTCTAATTGGCGACTGCTTAAGCCCATTAAAACAAACAAATACACACAATAGCCGCAAAGAAAACCCCCAAAAAACAACAATCACCAAACCACAAAACAACCACAAAAAAACAACACAAAACCAACCCGAACCTTAGGTTAAACGGGTGGCTATTTACACCAGGTCAAACCAAAAGAGCCTATAAACGCATCTTTGACCGTTCAGGATTTTTCTTCCCTTTTGGTTTTCATTTACTAAATAATCTTTCTGGATTCCAGCTAATTAAAACACACACTACTTACGTTACAGCTCTGTTGATATCCCACACATAGCACTCTAGCAAGAAGATGTAAATGTGACATAAACAGCTGTTTAAATGCACAGTTTCCTAAAGAATCTATTTGAAAATTCTGATGCCCTATATCAGGTTCTAATTCAAAAATAAACTTTAAATCAGTCTTCAACTTTCTTCCCAAATTTCATTTATGAGCAGAATATTTTTAAGTTTCATGAGTTTTAAGTCTACATGCTTACAAGCCAGATATACTCTCTAAAACTGAACCATATCTATGAAAACTAAGGAACTTTATATGCAATCTTTCAGGTGTGTGAGCACACTAGCACACACCTTTTGACACGTTTCACAACCAAACTGTGGAAACATTCATAGAATGGCCTGGCTTGGAAGAGACCTTCAAGGTCATCCTGTTCCAACCCCCTGCCATGGGCAGGGACACCTTCTACTAGACCAGGTTGCTCAGAGCCCCATCCATCCTGGTCTTGAACATCGCTTCCTTTAGTTTAATTCACCCCAGAAACAAGCAGACCTCTGATTCTCTTACTTGGTGTGTAAAGACCCAGAAAACAGAGTTTAGGAGGAAAAGTTTGGTTTCACACCTGCGCTTAAACTGGGTATTAACCCTCAAGACTGACAAGTCATTACACTGGCTACAAATATTATCAAAACTGCAGTATTAACACTGACAATATTTAACCCAGCTTTTTGAACCGAAATGGCTTTTGATCCCACTTTCTCCCCATGGGTATTCCTTAATATTAAAAAAAAAAAAAATTAACTTGGTATGTAACTTAAGACTAAAATAATAATTTCCTACACTACAATATACATAAAGGCATAATTTTGCTTAATGGTTGCCAGGGAACTATGCATGTTCCAAAACATACCAGATACATTATATAATATCTGACTTTCAAAACAAAATACATATGTATTTCAGAGACATACCTTAACATGTTCAAAGAAAAGTTAACTCAAGCTGTAATTAAAATAAGTAGGGCAGGGCAAGCAAGATGTCTGAAATAGACTGCTTAAAAGAAAAAAAAAAAAAAAACCACACACACACACAAGAAACCAAACCAAAAACCTAAGTGAAGCACTACATGATAGAGCAATCACATAACCAACAAGCCAAACCAAGAAATTTTCTGTTATCTTCCACAACACTATCCATGCTAAGGAACCTCAGATCAGGAAGGAAGTAAACTGCTGAGGAAGTCCTGCATACAAGGCTTGTTTCTGATTAATTAGCAGAGATCACACATCCCCGAGGTCCTCTCTGTCTCTAACCCTCCACCACCCTTCCATCACACTTGCTGTGTTAAACACTGCTTCACAATCTGCTGACATCCAAGTGCCTTCAGATCCCCACTGATCTGCAGCTAGGACATGGCTTCCTAATCCGCAGGCACACAGCTCGGGGCAGACCTTTGGACCACCACTGCTGCTGCTGTCCAGCTGATGTACAGAAGGCAAGAGAACTCCCGTGCTGTGAAGAAGAGACCAAACAAAACAGGTACCTGTGCTGGAGGATGTGCCCTCATTACAGACCAATGTGACAGAGACCTGACTTAGCCCTGATTGCAGCCCTCGAGAATTTGAGGCCATGCTTAGGTTACCCTAAACACAAAACCACATAGAATCCTGCTTCCTTATATATACAAAGCAAATTGCAGAGCTGAGAAGAAAGAAATATTGAGGAGTCTCTCTTTGCATTTGGCTGTCTTTCTTTACAAGAATTCAGACAGCCAGAAGATTAAATGTCTGATGATTCAAAGATTCTCTTAGGAGTACCAGATACAAATGGCAACTACTCTTACACAGTAAACCAGGGTGCAACCTGGGACAGTCATTCACAAAAAAAAAAAAAAAAAAAAAAAAAAAAAAAAAAAACTAAACAAAATACAAAAGCAATACTCCCACAACATATAGTGTGATGCTACTTGATACCATTTTGAATTATCAAAAAAAAAAAAAATTCAGGCTAAATATTTAATGTGAACTGCCTGTGGAGAGGGAAAGTAGCAAAGCTCCTGTGTGTATAAATGTTTAAAAAGTAAAATGCAGCCGTATTCCTGGAGTGACTTGATCACAAAAACAGGAAATACACACTAAAGACTAAATATTTTGCATAGTTGCACTTAGTGTAAACACAGAGCAATTGGTATGCAAAGCACCTCATATAAGAAACTTCAATGTATCTGCTTACGGGAGGAACCAAAGTACTGGGCAGTGAAGAGCTGCAATTCAAACTGAACAAAAAAAATTTTTTTCCAGGTCTGCAGACACTTAGAACAACATTAAAACCAGGTAACCAAATAATCTCATCAGCTGGAAGAGTTTAGTCTTAGACTGTGTGGCTAGAACTGAATTGTTAAGGACAACAATAAAACGGAGTCGGCTGGCATTTTCTTTCCTCATTTAATGCACGCTCTTCCAATAGGTGTGTATGTAGTACACTGTGGAAGTAAGCTTTTTTTCTTTTTATTTGTACATTTTTAAGGAGTGCACAATCTAGTCACTGAAAGCATCTGACCCCTCTCAAAGATTTACAAACAGAATTCCTTGATGACATTAGATTAGGAAACTTTAATAGCTTAGTTGCTCTGACACAGCTTTTGCAGTCACCAGATTTGTCATCTAGCTTGCCAAAACAGCCACAACTTTCATTTGCTTCGTAAGGTTATTATTTTCTGAACAATAGAAAATTTTAAGTGTTGCAATTTCCTGTGACATACATTTGCATCTATAAGGACCAGGCTGACCCAAGCCTGCCTTTGATAAAGTAGTTTTGAAAGCACAGAGCATACAATCTCATGAGCCTCATCAAAGGTGTAAGCAGTCTATATCCTGTTCTTTTACTATTTCAGGGCACCAGGTAAACACCAACTACAACACAGCCAAGTAAGCCCTTGGGGTAAAATACAGTGTTTATTTAATTTTCACTACACATACTAAAACCCCTGGGATCCATGATGCCCCTGTTCTGTGAGTAAGGCAAAGCAAATGTCAGCAGTCTCCACCAAAAGCAAATCTTCAACCTCCTCCAGCAATAAGCTGCTAAATATGCCAGTCATGCTGAATGCTGACTGACAGTTTTGTGCAGTGAAGTGATACCCACTCATTTTATTAGCAAAGAGAGGATCTGGAGTGAGAAGCTGAAACACCTACTATCTCTTTATTTCCAAAACAGCAACAGTTTACAAGCTTTCTCTCGGTGAATAAAATTCTACTTTCACTAAACACCACTGGGATGTAGGAATGTTAACTTCTTCCTCAGGAGAGAGGAAGAAGAAAACAAATACAAAACACCTCACTGGTTTTGAAGTTCTCTTGCTGGATAAGCACTTCCCCTTGAGTTTTCTAGTTGCTCATCTACTCGGGCAGATTCTCAAGTGAAGTAAATTAACAGCGGCTCATTGACTTCACTAGAACTACACTCATTTACAACAGTTAAAGCTGACCTACATTAAAGCAGCATTTCACACCAAGGAAGAGCTGCCTAGAGCCAGTTGGAGCCAGGAACTGCAGGGTGTTTCTTCCTCATACTTAATCATTACGTTGAACACCCATCTTCCTCTTCTGCAAGAGCCTGCAGCCCTCTTTAAGTGACAGCTCATACAGCCAGACACTTCGAATTGGGCAGCCCCAGCCAGCTCACAGCTGGGGAATGGCTGCACAGAGCCTCTGAAAGTCTGAGCAATTGCCCTGGAAACTTCTGGGAGGGAGAGGTGCCTGTGCTTGCCAGACCAAGTTCCAGAACTCCATTTCTAATTTAAGTCTCATGGGTTTTGCCAGCTCTCCTTCTTTAACCAGTCAGAGACATGTTCTGTCTGGAGCTGCTGGTTTGCTCTGACTGCTGATGCACTGTAATGAAAGGAGGCTCAACACAAGGAGTCAGAGATGAGGCAGGGCAAAAAAACAAAATTCCTGTCGTTCAGAAGGGAGAATTATCAGGATACCCCTATACCCTTGAACTTCTTCTCTACCATGCATAAATGTAAGTCTGAATACATCATCCAAACCACTAACGAAGAAAACAATCAAACCCCACAACCATTTGAGGCCAGGTCAGACAGAGTTCTGAGCAACCTGATTATGTTGAAGATGTCCCTGCTCACTGCAGGGGGAGTTGGATGAGTGACCTTCAGGAGACGACTTTCAACTCGAACAATCCTAGGGTTCTATAAGGCATGAGTGCAAGCAACATCAGCCCTTGAACTCCCAAATTTCCAAGCAAAATAGTATTCAATGGACATGACTAGAAATTCAAAATTCTATGAGGAAGTCTCAATTTGAACCAGAGGCAAAACCGAACAACTGCCTACCTGAAGATTTTAAGGAATAGGCTCAGGGAAAGCTACAGAGATGTTACTGCACAAAGCCAAGCACCACAGAATCACTCAGCAGCAACAGGCATCCCCAACAGAAGCCTATCCTTCGCTCTTTTCACCTTTTCCCATCAACTGGTTAGAAAAAGATATGGAGGCTACACTCAAATTTTGATATCAAATAAGTACACCTTTGTCCTGGATTTGTTTTCTCCTATGTTTTTTTCCCCCCACAGGTTTTTTTTTTTAATTGTTTGAGGGGTTTTGTTGCTTTGTTTGGGTTTCTTTTTAATTATCTTAATGTAGTTAAATCAATTCTTATACTTACCAAGGCATGACATTGTTTACATAAGCCTAAGTGCAAAACCCTGACCTCTGTATTTCCACCATGACCTCAGAGAATAGAGCCCACTCACCCTACCCCAGTTCTTACAACTTTAATTATGTTCGACAAGGCTGCTGTGCTTTAAAGATATCATTTACCGAGACTAAAAGATGTTTATTTTTATTCCCACTAATCACTTCCCTTTTGTTTCATTCCATTTACACACCCTGGCTTTTGGACTCAGAATGGCTATCAGGTTAGATCACTACAGATGCAGCTGAGCTGAACAGCTTCTCATGCTACTATGTAGTCCTATAAAAATCCACACTATTTAACTTTTAGCCAGTGTATATAGAATCGATCAGGGAAGTTCTAAAGAGCTTCCCGATTGCTAGGCTATTTAAGAAATCTTTAAGGGAGAAGGAGGGCAATACAAGGACAGGACACAGACCCTACCTGTCTCATTACTTACAATTTTAACACCATAAATCAGGCCAATACCTTAAAAAAAAAAACAAACAGCCTTGGTAAATAACTTCCCTGTCATTTAAAAAATGGTCATTCTTTTCCCACACGCTGTGGAACAGGAACTTACAGTTCCACAGTCATGTTCACTTACAGGAACTAATGACTAGGTCAGAGAATTGAGTGAAAATCCAAGTTATCAATGCTACTTTAGAACTATCTAGAAATAAAGCTCAAACACAGTATGAGCACTTTACGTGTTACTTCAACAGGTTCTTCAAATTATTAATGACATTAAGAGGAAATCTACAAAAATACATTAATGCTAAAAGTTAAGCTATAATAGTTTAAAGCCATTATCCTTTAGTTTATCATTATCACTTAGTTTAAAGCCATTATCCTTTCACTTTACATTTAGATGATGAAGAGCCTAAAAAAAAGTTATTAGATGCAGTCTATTTAATGGAACTTCTAAACTGAAGTTAAAAGTACGTAGTTTTAACTTTATGGCAAACTGCACAATATTCCCATTTTCTTTTCTGGACCACAAGCTACTTGCTCATTAGACACAAATGGGTAGAAAACAAGAGTTTCTTTGTTTGCATGCATTAACTTAAAGCTGTAAAAATCATTCAGCCAAACTTTCACCTTTAAACCTTAACCTGATTTGTAACAACATTTGTAGCCTCTAAAATTACACTGCATGCACCCAGACAGAGTTAATCACCCTTCACATTTGATGCGTAGAATAATGATCTACCACTTAAACTTGAGCCCTTAAAAGCCTGAAGAAAACTACGTAGATATCTGTGTCTTAAATCAGTAGCTACCACTGACCAGTTGAAAAGCAAAACAAACAAACATACAAGTTCTAGCTCACGGAAGTTGCAAATAAGTGCATTTCAAGTCTCCTCAGATGAAATTCTTGCTTTCCGAGAAAGAATAGCACATGCTATTGATCAGACAGCTGGTATTTCTAGGAAAAAGGACAAGTCACAGGAAAGGGTCTGGGTTTATTTTTTATGTAATTTAAAACTTCATAGGGAAATTTAAAAAAAAAAAATTTAGTAGAGATTTGAAAATAAAACATGATTTGTAAATAAAACCTTCTAAAACCAGGAGCTTACTGTCATTTTAAATTTAGAATACACTATGGCTCCCTTCAAATACTGTCTAGAAGGAATCAGATTGTATTGGTTTTCACAACTGACAGTTGAGTATTTCTGCTCTCTGAAAAAATCACAACTGTGGAAAACAAACTCTTGGATTTATGTATTATATGTCCCTAAATGCAACCAAAAAGAAAAAAAAAAAGTAGATTGTACAGAACAGGAAAATTCCAAACCGGAAATGTTTTTAAAAAGCTATCAGACACAAATATACCAAAAAAACAAAACAAAAAATAAAGACAAAAATAAGAAGCTAAAACAAAACCAGTTTGGCTGTTCTGAGAGCAGAGGAAAGACAATTTCTTGTGTGTTGTTTGTGCTGTTGGTGTCTTTCATGTGGTAGCCAACCTTACAACGAATGAAAAAAAGGGAACCTAAATCACAATTCAAGCCTTTAAATGCTTCTATTTTTTTTTAAGTCCAGAAGAAATATCAGTAGTCATCTCTTTTTTTCCCCACTATTAAGGTTTTTATGTAACATCAGGTAGAGCGACACACAATTTGAGCTTCTGCAAAGTAAGATAAAAACTGACACCAATAGTTAAACCTCCTTTGACTTGAAGGGGCTGAGAAACTCATCCAGATTTTGTTTCATTTCCTCAGGTCACAAAAGGAATGAGTTGCTGCTACTCTTTCATTTACTCTAATAAAGAAGAGGGAGCTATTTTTATTTTCTTTTTATTACTGCTTAAAAAAAAAAAAAAAGGAATCCTCAATTTGAAACAAGTTTTAACGAGTACGATAAGGTCTGCACACACAACGCACTGGGTGGAGTAAAAGCCCTCAGCAACCCTGCAAAGAGCCAATAATGGACTTGTCGCCAACACCCTGTGATTTCACGACTGCCAGAACAAAAACAAAGCCACGTTCAGTTCATTGCAAAGAAAGGGACTCATTAACTTGATGTGGCTTCTTACTTGACCTTAGTAAGGTGAGTAAAATAAAATTTCATTTTATGAGATTCAAAATGGTTCCTGCCTACAGGAATTGTGACGAAATGACCAAGTGAAATTACTAACTCTGTTTAATTCTAATTATTACTAGACTGTAGGTCACTGTGAATTTCTGGCTGAGAGGTTGCTGCTTTCCCTCCTGTAATAAGGTAACAGAAAAACAAACTCTAAGTGTCTTTCTGGAAACTGACGTCAAATGAAATGTACATTTCTGTCAAAGACGTAACTATCGATTCTGAAGACACAATAATCTCAATGCAGACTTTAGTCCAATCTTTCTGGAATAATAATCGAGTTCATAGACAATTAAACAGTCATTTCCCTGTAAAAAAAAAAAACAGTTATTATTCAAAAATCAAACAAACATTCATACTCTATCAATAAACTCTCTATACTCTCTTATAGTCAGATAATTAGAAAAAAAAACAAAAAAACAAAGAAAATCCCCACAAAACAAACAAAACCCCAAACAAACAAAACAAAACAAAAAACAAAATACACAAGCAAACAAAACCACCACAAAAGTTGCCTGTGAAAATAACCTTCACTCCTTCTTGTCACAACATTAAAGCACCAGGTCAACTGCCCTATCTTGGCTGTCCCAACAAATGCAGGGGGAAAACAAAAAAATCCCCGTCTAATATGAGGCACTGGAGGGTGGATGAAGATTAAAGAGTCTCCTTTCACACCATGGTCACAGGAACCACCTTAGAGTAGGAATGAGAAAGATGCAAACCTTTTGCTTTAAAAATAAAAAATAAAAAAAAAATCTTTTTTCCTTATTTTCTGCTGAATACACCACCATCTCCTCCCCAAATAAAAGCAACATAGCCACTAAAGAAGTAAAAAAAAACCCCAGCAATCAAGAAGCCAAAACTGTTGTGAGCAGAGATTTTTCAGTAGTGCGTTTTAGGCAACTTCCCCTAGCAGGCAGAAATAAAAGTGGAATCCTATTTTAGCTCCAGAGGGATAATACCTTATTCTAGAACCCTTTTATTTTCTACCTAGATGAACTTGCTGTGGAAAGCTCAATCGTTTAAAGCAATAGCTCCATTAATGATGCCACTATTTGGGCTGTTGTTTTGGGTTTTTTTTCCACAATTCTGAAAAAAAAAAAATCTAACACCAGCACACACTTCACTGGTTTCTGTATTTGCTCCACTAAAAACTTAAAAGTAAAGAGAAGTGTGTTCATATGAGTACTGTAATCCTCCTACAGAGCAACAGCCTTTGAACATTTATTCCTGATATGACACCAAGCTACATCACCATTCAGCTCAGTAAGTGCCAGAACCATGCTCAGGGAAAGTTAAAGTGCTTGCCACTTCTCTAAGCTTGTTTCAATTCACGTGTTTCAATACTTGTTTTCTCTACAGGTAACACAGACTAACATTCATGAGTGGGAGAGAAAACCGAAATCACTATTTTCTGAAGTTTTCTAAAAAGCGAAGTACTCACCAGCAGTAAAATCCTGTCCTGCACACTCCTTCCCATTTCAAGGCCTGCACTGGTACATATGCATTTGAAAAGTCACAAAATGCTCCTCAAAACAATTACTCAGAAGTTCATCTCTTAGTTTCTAAACTTAACAGCAGCACTTAACAGATCTCTCCCCATATCAAAAGGTAGGGAGGATTCCATTCTGCCCTCTGTATTAAAGAGGTAAGTAAAGCAATGGTTCTTTCTTTCTGCTCTGCATCTACTTTTAAATTTCTCCTTTCAATTTTTAAAGGCTGTATAACCTGAGCAATGAGCCTCATTAATCACTACTGAATGACTTAACCCAGCGATTCAGTTCCAGATGCCACTCCGTGCTAGAGATATGCTAATTCCTTCCAAGCTTCACCTCCTTTCGCAGTTGAAACCATAATTTTCCACAGTGGTGAAGACAGGATTTTACTCCATGCATGGGGGCCTCCTGCCAATCACTTTTATGACTAGCACAGCACAAGTTTCATTCCACAGTTACATCAGACCTTTTTGTTCAACCTGTTCATTATAAACGTCCTCTCTCCTGCATTCTGCTGCTACAGCACCATAGTCCCAAACTCTACCCTCTCCTGTGCCAACTCCTGCTTGGGGAAGCAAAAAGTAAAACAGTTTGTTATGATCCCTACTTATCTTGTTTCCTCACGCTACTTTTATTTTTTTTTTCCCTTTATCACCTCCTACCATTAAACACTTTGACTATGAAGTATCTGTCATCTGCAGAACCTAGGGCCTTAGATATATTCCAAAACCAGAAAGCTGCACTGACAGAGTTGTTTTGTGAGTGGGAGGTGAGGGGAGAAGCATTCAGAATTTGCAAATCCCAATTTGAACCTGCCTGGCATCCAAGAGATCTCCTAGCACAAAGCTACAGCAGGTGCCAAGTTTCCTACCAGGTGCCAAGAGGTTTTGATGAAAGAAAAAGCTTGGTGACATTGCTGAGCACTTGATCCAAAAACAGTCTTTTAGGACCTTGTATTATGCTTTCAGCACATAAATACAGACCCACCTGGGGATTTGGAGGCTGCTCTCCTCATCTTGGGCTCACATGCTTGTGCTTATTTGGCCAACAGGAGATGTTTGGGTTCAAAGCCTGATTTTAACCAGTGTTAGTAAAGTGCACTACAAAAGTGGCAAGCTGAGAAGCTTCTAAAAGTATACGTACTCAATTACATTTTTGACTGGCTTCTCACACTTCACAGAGCTAGTGAGGCCCATGCAAATTTAAAGTTATACAGCTTTTTTCAGTTAATTGGCTCTTAAGTCGATGTTCACTACAAACTCAATTTTCAGACTGGCTAAGAACCCACAATGATCCACAAACATTTGCAACTGAAGATAAAGTCAAACACTTTAGGCAATTTAATTTAAACACTAGAATCAAGATTTTCAACAGGCACTACTGATTTTAAGTGGCTCCAAATTTAGACTGTAGGTTCCCAACTTCAACAACTCACAAAGCCCTGGATTCCAAAAGTCTGAGGTCTAGTGTCTGCTAAAAAATCCAGCAACTCTTTCAAGCATGTCCATCTGGCCACCACCAAACACCATTTCTTTCTCCTTCATCTGCTTCCAGAATGAAGTGGAGCCAATGTACCTCTTTAGGCCTACACTAAATCCTTGGCCATGTATTAAAACCTAGTATCTAAGATAAAAACTGTTAATGTCTATTATGCTACTGTAGAAGCAAATAGTAAGACTAAAGTCTTCTGTACTCGAATTTATAACCATGAACTGCTCTAAGTGTCTAATCTTCAACATAAAGGCATTTAAGCAATTAGATAAGAGGCAATATAACTAACCAACAATCTAAAATAAATACCTTGCCTGAGGACATGCAAATTTCAGAAGGCACAAAAATGCCAGCCAAGCAAGTTTTAATGCAATGCTAGCATGAAACAGTTTAACAGTACTAAAGAAATCACAAACCTGATTTATGTACAAGACAGTCAAGGGAGCAGAAGACAAAGACTACAAAACTGAACGAGATGAAGAGCACATGGACTGTACACTTCTCTCAGACAGCTGTCATGGGGATGACTCCAGCCTGCACAGGTTAGACCCTGATCCTTATCCTACCCTGCACTGCCTGTCTGAAGACATGGGCTGTTCCAAAACTGAGCTTATTTCATTGCTAATTCAATATGCAAGGTGAAGAAAATAAAATATCAAGTTTAAGATTTTAAATCCAGAGCTCAGCACAGGCTTGTCAGATTTACAGATCTTTAATCTACAGTCAGGGCTGTTCATATTATTTTAATCATTTCCAATACTAGCATTAGATTTAAGGTAATGCAATACCATATTGAGCAAATACTTCCCAGCAGAAAAGGGCAGCTTGAATAATTTTGCATATCTGACTATTCATTTCTTCAAAGAATGTGCACGTAGTTCAAGGCTGCAGCAGTCCAGAAAACATGCTTGTTTTCAGATTAAGAATATTTATACCACTTAAATAATAACAATAATAATGTATTCAACTACCCATTTTGGTCTAAGCTGAATTTATAGCGAGTTGTACTAAAATTAAATCCTCTAATTATTTAATTTACGGTTACTTACTTAAATGTAACTAAATATCAACATTTAACCTGGTACAAAAAGCTCTATGCCTCTCTAGAGGTGTAAAGTCTGGTGGCAGAAAACAAGACTTAAACAGGAGTATCTTGTGGAATTTGCCTCTACCACCAGTGAGCAAACCCACAGAGGTTCACTCCTGTTGTTTAGACACAAAATCTAGTAATTTTTTACGGAATTTCTCTGAATGCCAAGGAAGAAATCCTCAGCAACACATTTACTCTTACATGAAACGAAAGATGCTAATACCAGCATTCTGTACAGCTCAGCCTTCTGAATGAGAAGATAAATACACAAGATGCCTTTATAAAAAAATAGTTTTATGCACTAGCCATATAGATTTTATATATATATATATATAAAAATTTCTTAAGATAAAACAAGAATATGTTAAAAATGAGGCAGGAGATAACATTATGCTACTGCTTTTTATCAAAGTCCATGTACTGAACATTTACATCTGAAGGTGAAGCACATGCCCAAGCTGCACCACAAGGACCTCCACTCCTCCAATAGCACATCTTTTCACTAAAACCTAGATGGAAAAGTGCTAAAGTTCTGGGTAAGTCTTTGGATAGCGGTGCTGAAAGAAACTGACTAAACTTGAGCACCTAAAATGCAGTTTTCATAAAGACACAAAATTGCTTTATAAACTCATAAAACAAATGGATCTTTTATTTAAATCCACAAGCGGATTTTCTGCCTATTAACAGCATATTCTCCTTTCTAATTTTCCAAGTTTCTGCTTCCAGAAAACACAATTAAACATTACTTCCCAGTAAAATACAAGGCAAACAGTTTTCTATTCCCCTTCACAGCATAGTTTGCCTCCTTTTGGTAAGGCCAGCTTAAGGTTATACCATCCCATAAACCATTCTGTCCTCAGCAAAGGTGAAATGACTTGGCTGCTCAGGGGTGTGAGCAGAGCACTCTGCACCTTCCCCTTGGCTGCAGCTGCTCAGATGGCAAGCAGGCTCTAATTAAAAAGACTGGCCTGACGCCACTCACAAATCTCATTACTGTCAAGTTATCAATTTTGTTTTAATCAGTCATATGCAGACACACAAACACACATGAGTCTTAGTCAGAAATTTTCCTAAGCTGCAGAACAAGAGAGGCATGGAAAATACCTACAAGTCTGAGAATAGTTCTCAGTATTTGACAGTATTTAGCTTCACTGGTTGTTCATAAACTCCTTCACTTTCTCACAAAATATAGGTTTCCTCACTTTGTTTTCAAAATATATGAAAATATATTTTATTTCTTTTCCTAAGTCCCCATTCATTGTTTTATTTAATCATAGGACATTTCCCCTACTACTTACACCTGAAATGGACAATCCCACATAAACAAACATCTCTTCCTGTGTGCTGTTGTTTTAACACCAATTATACATTCCTTGTCTGAAAGGCCTACCCTGATGATGTTCCAGAATCAAATTTAATCATTTTTTGTGGATAAATCTGGTTAAGTGCACCATTTTTTTCCTAATGAATAGAGAACCAAAAAGAAATTCTGGCATCCAGAATTAAATTCATATATTAAAATTCTTACTTCAAAAAAGCTTTACCATCACCTTCAGGGTAAGACAACTCACAATACTGGCTTACATTAATAATCAGGATACCAAAAGATTTAGCTCTTTAAAAACCAGAACTCAAGATCAACAACAGGATAACAGAACTCTGCACACTTGACTGAAAACTCAAGTCATTATTAGCTTCCCAGGTGTTGCACTTTTCCCCCTGTTGATATTTCCCTTAGTGCCAAGTCTCAGGTGTGCAAGTCCAACATAGCTAGGTGCATCTATGTGAGCAGCACAAAATATTTCTGCTCATAAGACATTACTTTCTTCACACAAAATGTCCTTCTCCTCACAACAATTTACTGCTGATGCTAAGGTTGACACAATAAGCCAAGAGACATCAATATATGATTGAAATATACATGTATGTGTATAAAATATATGCACATCTTTCTCCTAAAGAAGATATAAACTAGCAAATTATCTCCTCTTAAAAGCACCTCTAGCTTTCAAAATACTTAAGAATATATCTTTGTTGCTCTACTCTCACTTTTTGGTCAAGCTTCTCATCACTAACAGAAAAATACTGTTTACCTTACAATTTTATGAAGAGGCACTCAGGTGAAAAGTTAAGGAAGGTTATCACTACCAAATGAGATTATACAACAGAGCGCACAAATTAAATGTGCCAGGATTTCAGCATATGAAATTCTTAAGTGCCATTTTGTTTGCTTCGAAAGAGCAAGGTCACAAAACAACCTCAAAATATGAGCAACTATCGACAACAAAATGACTCATTCCTCACTATTCAAATACACAAAACCCACAACAATTTCACACCAGGAACTTAAACATTAACAATGGGAATCTTCACTACGAAAGGCAAATTTTTGAAGAAGAATCAAAGGCAGCTACCAGGACACCAAGCCAAGTGACCGTTATCCACACAGCACATTTAACAACAACAGAAGTACTACACTGAGAATTGCAGCAAGTGACTGGACTTACTAGACTCAGCAAATTATTATTATATTCATTAGGGAAAGCTATCTCATAATGAGACATAATATTACAGTTGCTTAGGATTGTGAAAAAAAA
Organism: Phainopepla nitens; assembly: GCA_013400175.1. Taxonomy (NCBI): domain Eukaryota; kingdom Metazoa; phylum Chordata; class Aves; order Passeriformes; family Bombycillidae; genus Phainopepla; species Phainopepla nitens. The sequence goes on from VXBQ01012573.1 coordinate 1,956,401, forward strand.
AAAACTCTTCCAGTTATTTAGGAAAATTAAGTGCCAACCAGAACCAATGTTATTTGAAAGTGAGGGAATGGGTTCCCAGATATTTTAAGTACAACCATAGATTTTTCTGTATTGAATTTCTAAATATTTTCTTTCCACTTTCTAATGAAAACTCAATTGCTTTTGATTCCTCACAGAATACCTTTGACCATCACTTCCAAAGCACTTTATATTAAAGCATTTTTGGCAAAGGTATTTGATGTCTAATATTAACATGATAATACTGCTACCCAAGTATCACTAGTTTCTGATAATACTTGTAATGGCCCTATCTTTGTAAATGCTATCAAAACCATCATACAGACTCAGGAGTATTCTTCACATAAATTCATGTCTTCCAATAAAATCTTATGGATAATAGACATGATTTCTCCAAAATTCAGTATCCTGAACATTGCAGATGATCCCTGCTAATGAAGTTACTCTGTAACTTCAACAGAAAAGCATCTAACAACCAACACTGACTGCAGTGAGCAAAAATCAGCTTGAATGTTCTTCTGCTTTAAACTAAGTTAATTTCCAGACAATAGAGAAAAAAAAAAAAAAAAAAAGGGGTCACTTTCTCACTGAAAGATCTCAAAATTCACACTTATGCAAATTGAAAAAAAAAGACGTTTGCTCTCCACAGATACTATCAGTACTCATGAGGAGAAGTGGCTTTGAATCAAACACCTGGATACTTGGAGGACATTTCATCACAAGTAAGGAATTATCAATTGTATAGCATGCGGTTATTTCTTTGCTAGCTTGACGTCTTCAAACACAATACAGGTGGGGCAGCTTCTCCAGCTCTAAGCAGCTGGCTCAATCTTTCTTAAATATACTTCCAGAAAAATTACTTAGAACCACACACAATGCATTCAGGATCGGTGAAAATGCACATTTACATTTTCTTGGGTGACTTATTTACTTTTACAGATTAGGCACTTAATACCTTAATAATCCTTTAAATTACTGTGTAATTTTTCTTTAAATCTCTCCTAATTTATTGCTATTAGACAGAAAATACATAAAAGGAGTAGAACCATAAATGCTCTAGCACTTCATGAGGGAGCTTTTAAGTACAAACTTCTGAGACAAACAAACAAAAAGTACCAAGGAAATGGCTTCTTTATTTACTCCAATAGGTAGGTTAGCCAGCTGGAAAGGACTTTGGGGACACTCCATGGGCACCATTAAACTATTAACCTCAGAAGATAACTCTCCCATGAAGGAATACAAGAGACAATTTTGCCCTCCACTGGCTAGAGCTATCACTGAAAAACACGCCTGCCTCGCTGTGTCAGCGCTGCCTGTTCCACACAGCATGGAAAAACCTCTGGAGCAAAGGTACCAATCCCACTGGAAGTGCAGTAATTAGTAAGGGAAAACATGGACAGCAAAGGGGGAAAGGGTGGGTGTTGAGCAGATGGGAACCAGCAATGCAATGAAATAACTCAGTCAAAACAGAAAGATTTCCACGGAGGGAAACAGCAAAATCACACAGTTACATATTCAGCCTTGAGAATTGCTAGAGCAGTGAACACCCATGTGGAAAACCAGAACCTTGACACTCGGTCCCAGCAAAAATGTTCTGCATGCTGCCCTTCAGATAAGTGCAAGCTTTTCTTTTCCAAACATACTCATGTGATGCTGCTGCTTCCTGGGAAGTGGAGAGATGAAAAACCCATGGAGTCTGAAGCAAAGTCTGCCTCAGAATGAAGGAAAAAGGGCAGAAAGCAGGTAAATATTCAAGACAACAAGGACAGGAGAGAAGTATCCCTTAAAGCAATTCTTATTCTGTATGCAAAGAAGCATTGAAATTACATTGGGAGAATAAGGGAGAAAAGCTGCTATATTCCAATTTTCAACACTATTCAAATTTAAATTTATTCAACATTTATTAACCACAGGCTTACATGAAAGAGGGTACTTCACAGGATTCCACAGAGACAACAACAAGGTAAAAATTAGGGGTTTTAAATTCTAAGTGGTTTACCAATTACTGTTTTAACAAACACTAACCCACTTACTTTTCTATTATTAATTTTTTTTTTCTCTTTCCCATCCCCCAGTTATTTCCCACCTCTCAGCAGAAGTTTCTAACAGCCCATTTAGAGTATGGCCACACAAACCATTGATTCAGCAGTGGGTGTAAGTGAGGGAAGTGAGGGAGGAAAGGATCAATCAACTTGCAAGATCAGCTGTCAGTAGAACTCAAAGGATTTCAGTGTGGAAACTGCTGTAGATGACTCCTGTCCTTCCTTCTGCACTGCAGCCATCTGCCCTCAAACTTCATCCTGCCAAAGGTTTCTGGCATCTCCATTGTTCCAGACACAAGACTATCTGACCACGCTTTAGCTAAGGGGAAAAAGAAATTCCTCCTGGTGAAGGAGTTGAAGGAGCGTTATTATCTGGTGCTTGTCTCTTATCTTTGTTACTGAAATTGCTTATATGACACAATTAAAAGCCTTCATAAAAATTCATAGCTTTTTTCCTTTTTTCTTTTTCTCCTCTCCAATTCAGCTGGAATCAACACTATTAGAGAGAGCATCCCCATCCTGGGGGGAAAGAAAAAAACTGAAAAAACCTTGCAAGCAACTTCATTGAGCATTTATATGATAAACAGATTAAATAATTCAAAAATGAATTAAATAATTTTTTTTCTTAACTTGGGAGTTTAAAACATCCCAACACATTATCAAGTTACAGAGTATGTATGAAGTCAACATTTCTAAGACAGGGATGATTGCCATGAAAGATTCAGAAAAAGCAAATGGGTGCAAAGGCTCTTCCCCATTCCATTTGCTTCTTCCATCACATGAAGGAGGCAATACAGAGAAAAATAAAATTAAAGATGACTGACATGGTCAAAAGTGAACAGGGTGAGAGCTACTCAGGGATGCAAAGTCTGCCATATTCAAAGCCACAAGGAGCAAACTACTACCTAAGAGCAAAAATTTAGTAGTTAATTTATGATATAATCTAGAAACAGACACAAGTTACTACATTTAGTGACATAATTAAGACTTAAAGCTTCAGGCAGTGTACTTAAGTCTTTCAAAAACTTCATTCATTCATTGACTGACCAGATGTCTCATGCTACCATAACTTTAATGGCTCAAAGAGGTCCTCTGCAAACTTATAAACAATCAGTTAAGGTAGAAAAGTTAGCGCCCAAATCAACCTTCACTATGGCACAAGCATTTACTGCGTTCAGCTAGCGTGTGACAAAAGGCGCTCCCAAGAACGAGAAGCACTACTGCAGGGAGACAAACCCTGGTCCTCCTGCGAGAAACAGGCTCCCTGTGCAGAGGCAAACCCGAAAACCTCCCAAGCCCCCACGCCTCGGGAGAGCCGCACCCGCTGCGAGCCCCGCGGGGCGCACGGAGCCAAACCTGCCCTGCACCGCGCCCTCTGAGTGCCGCCCTATCCGTAACCCACGGTAAGATGCCCCAGCGCGCATAAGCCCCGCGCAAACTGTGCCTAATGACCATTAATCCCCCCTATCTCCTCGGCCGTCTCCCCCACTCCCACTTAGCACGCCGGCGCTTCACTTCACATACGTGGGTAAACTTTAATCGCCGAGGTGCAGCAAAACCCATCCCCAAGCCCTCCCTTCCCCCCGGTGGCGGCTGCCGGGGTTAACGCGGCCCGGAGGCTGGGAAGGGGGGGATGCGCCAGGGACCGCCCGGCGGAGGTGCGCGGTACCCGCGGGCAGCCGCACCGAGCGGCAGCCGCAGCCACCTCCCGCGGGACGTGGGGTCCCAGCCCGCCGCTCCCTCGCCGCCGGAGCTCAGCACCAGCCGTGCTTACATCAGTCGACCCTCGGGAGCTGCCGGCGGTGGCAGCCCTGGGACCAGGACAGGACCCGGCGCCGAGCATCCCGCGCTCCCCGCGCCCGGCAGCGGCTCCCGGGCCAAAGGCGGTCCGGGCGCCCGCAGGGTGGAAGCCGAGCTTCGTTCCGAGCAAAGGAGGGGAGGCGCGGAGGGGCCAAACCGGGGGAGCGCGGGGGGGAAGGAGGAGAGCGGCTGCGGGAGCGCCGCCACCGCCGCGGCCGCGTGTCTGACCCGCCTGCGAGAGGTGGTTACCTGAGGTGACACATATGAATCCGAAGAGGTAAAAGTGAGCAAACTCCGCGATCATTGTCCTCGGGTGGCGCCTGCAAGCAGTCTCATGCCAGAAGAGCGGGGGGAAGAAAGGAAGAGCCCCCAGTTGTAATTCCACAGAAGCTTAAGGCCAGCGAGGTTCGCTAATCCCGCCGAGTTCCCGGGGCGAGCCCCCACGGGCAGGCGCTGTCAGGTCCGCGGGG
>VXBQ01012573.1:1962001-1975040 GCA_013400175.1 Phainopepla nitens
CCCCAGGCTTTTCCCCGCCCCCCCCCCCCCCACTGTTATCAGCCAAACAGGTTTGGGTGCTCCGCAGCCACCATCAGTCAAACCGCATGGAATGTCACTGGATTTGCCCCATATTGCTTCCCTTAGGGTAAACTGGCCAAAAGTCCAACAACAGAAAGGTCCTGCATTGCACTGAATCTGTTTCAGTCATGCACTTTTATGTGCATGAGATCCACAACGACAAATTTTCAATACTGTAAAGCAAAAATGGTTTACATTGGGAAAGGGAGCTCCTGGTTATATGTATACAGTGTATCCGTAACAGCAGCAACCAAACTGGCAAGATTTTCTTCTAAAACTGATGAGAATTGATGAACATCCAAAAGTTAGAAGAAGTTAGTGTTCTAACACCAATCAGATATTAATTTTCAGAGAGAAAAATGAATTGGTGTCCTACTTCAAACACATTTAGAAAGCAATCATAACTGTGGAATCAGTAACAGTGGATACTTTTGAAATGAGCAGATTCTTCAATCTGTACCTAGCCAACCACTTTTCTTCCTGTTGTGACCTCATGCATCATTCTGCACTTCATGAAAGAAAAATGCATTAGCACCTCCAGAGTTAAAAACCACACCACAAAAACAGTGAAGAGGCCTGAGATTATCCTTGAATACTAGGGAGAAGTTCAAGATTTCAATAAATTAGATTTGGGGTTGTTCTTGTATAATTGATTAAATAAACAGGAGTCACATACAGGGCTGAAAATGGGCCTCAAGAGTACATTTATTTCACCTCTGTTCTCAGGGAAGGTCAAATATAAGTAAGATCCTAACTAGCAGGTATTTTGTAATCCCTCTTCTATCCATTTCTCATGACTGGAATTTCATACTATATTTAGCTAACCTGTCACAGTTACTATATAGTCAGATTTCTTTTCTTTAAGCCGTGACTAAATACTCCTCTGGAAGAAAACACCCCACCATCAACACCAATAGCATTTCGATGACCTTTTTTTTATTCCTTCTGTAGTATCACTACTCGGAAGTCTCACATTATACCAAATTTTGTACGTATTTTAAGGGATTGCATCTCTTTAAAAAGCAAATCCACACATCTACCAGTAGGCCACTCTAAAGGGTTCGCTTATTCTGTGAATGTACATTCACACATATATTTTATATGAACATTTATGTGTATTCATTTACTTGTAAAGAGTCGCTCTTATGTATACCTCTGTTTATATGGGATATATAATATTTCCTCTGATCTTTAATTATAAAACATAAATTTTAATGCATTTCTATGGCATATGTATTATCTAGGAACATAACTTAATCCATTTACTTTGAAACTGACAGCAAATATATACAATGTGTACAGAAGGTAAATAAAGCATTTTCCTAATTCCCATAGAGTTTTCTCCACTCAAGATGAATCTGTTTCCTCTTCATTACTGCAGTAGTAGATTTCTAGATTCACTCACACTTTTGCTTAGGTAACTTAAAAAAAAAAAAAAAAAGGCCAGTAAAATTTTATGCCATGTCAAAATCTTGTGTATGCTTGCTGCTAATTTGAAATTCACATGCAGAGAAATTCTCCATACAGCAGTGGATTAAAGCTCTGAAGCTTGAATGACCTTACCACGTGATCATGAGACGAGCCTACGTAAAACAGTTTAAAGCTTTTGTGCCGCAGTTACCCATCTTTAATGGGCCTCTAAGACTGTTTCAATCACTATAAAGAATTTTTTATCATTTGAGAAGAACAGAGTCATTCTACTTTAGGTACCTATAGTGAAAGTAGAGTAGAGCTTCAAAGGCTTGTTCAATTTGTACTGTCTCAGATACTTCATAACATAATGTTTAGCTGTCAGTGCTTTTTTTACTTCAGAAAAATTGCTAGGAGTGAGTGTATACTGCTCTAATTATCTTTCTTAAAATTCATTTAGATTGTAATAATATATAACAGCTGCACAGCTGAGTGAATCTCTTCAAATTGTAAGCCTACAGAATTTCATCAGAATGTCTTGTAAGTAATTGACATCATCTTTAATTCTGCAGATGTTCTTACAAAATGTGTGCTATTAAAGCACCCTTATTGTCCTTGATATTGAGACATACAGACATTCATGTGAGACACACACGTATATACGTGTCAGAAACTGTTTCTAGGAAAAGAAATCTGACTTTAACCTCTTTAGATGTGGGGAACAGTATATCTGTGAGCATTATAAAGCAGATGTACTTGCTGTGTTTATTCTGTAATAGGTAATACCATTTTTAAGACTAAGACAAACATGTAATTTCTGGGAGAACAGAACTACTCCGAAGCACAAAATTCCACATGCTGCCTGAGTCTGAGGCACAGGACTTGGTCATGAAACCTCCAACAAAAAAGAAAAGGTTCTCCAGAACTGATAGTTGTGATTCAGCAGATGGCACTCTTCCCTCGAAGTGACTAAAATCAGTTCTGTCTCTGATAAAAGGGACGATGTGCTTTGAGAGATTATTCAGAAGAACTCGAACTTCTGTAGGTACCGAAGATCCCTGGCACTTCTCTCTGAGGGCAGAGACACGCACATGACGTCTTAGATGTGTTGTGGGGACAAACACACTCTCTCTCCACAAACCTTTTTGAACTTCAAATGACTCTCCCCCTTCCTGCTCTCCAAACTACCGTGTAGCCTTCTGGTTATCTGTGGAGCTGGCTGCCAGGAATACCTCTGTGTGTGCATTACACGGTCACACACGCTCGTGTCTGCAGAAGCTCACGGAGTTTATCGTTGCGAGGCTGGCAGCCAGGATTACTGAATCAGTACCTTTGTTCTATAGGCCACAACTAAGCTCCCATTGACATCACAGGGATTATATAGATACAACTAAGTTTCAAAAAACTTTTTCTTCCAGACTGTTTTGGACACCGTGGAAGTGATGGGTTGCATTATTTAGTGAACTGTCTTAAAAAACTATTATAAATATTTTTTCTAAGTGCAAGCTGAAATCAAGAAAAATAGGAGGAATTAGATATATATCTCTCTTTGTGTATTCATCTATAAGTGTATTATGGGTCTTAACCATGGTAAGAATCCTTGCTGAAGTCAATAAACATACCTAATAGCAAAACAGTACATTATTTCAGTGGCATTTTCATTAGGAAAAAAAAATTGGATCTTTCTACATTAGATTTAAACAAGCACTGAATTGTTAGAAGAAGGAGCACTGTAAAGGACAGCTGAATATAAAAAGTGCATGAATAACAAAAGCTTGAAAACCTACAGTTGCCATATAATTAATTGGGATAATTATTATGAGCCAACAAGAAATGTTATTATTTCCATGCCCATATAAGTAAATTTCTGTTTCTTTCTTGACCTGTCTGGTTACTGTTTAAACATGCTGTTCAAAGACATTGTTTTTCTTGTGTTTGATTGCTTGGGCCTTACCATGATTTTGCTTTTATTTACATTAATTTTGTCATGTAATTCTTATTTTCTTTGATGTTACTCTTAATTACACTACTCATGAATTCAGACTTCCAGTGTCTTTCACTACATACAACATTTAGAATAGTACTTGAGTCATTGCAGAGCAAGGAAAATTAGGAATAAAATATAATATTTTATTTGCTATGATGAATTCACATCTAGAGACCCTAAAGAAGCTCAAGCCTCATTATGCTAGGTGTATAAAAACACCATGATAAAATATGCTTTCTTCAAAGGATTTATAAAGCATCATTATCAACATAAAGAACTTAAAGAAGAAAATCACCACTGGCATAAACATGCAAAATTCCATTGAATTTTATCCTTTAATATTCCTTTATATTAGGGGAGAATGGGTCTTTTCATTTCTGTTCAAAGATGCTGTAGCACATCCCCACTGGAAAAAAAAAAAAATATCACTGAAGCTATATTCCTTCTGTTCCTCCAGTAGAAAATGCTCAAGGCATATTTGCTATTCAGTCTACTCAGCAGACTAGCTGAAACACTTTTAAAATATTATTATAATTATAGGAAATATTGCATAGAACTCCTGCTTTGTGGTTTTGTTCTTGTTAGTGACAAAATGCTAATCTGCTTAATATGTAATTTATATACAAACAACACAGTATTTATTACAAAACCAGTGTTATCTCTGATACTGCCAAACAAAGAGAGACCTGTCCCTGAAATCTCAGTATTTGCTTGAAATGTTTAACAAATGAGCCATTCAGTACTCACTATCTCCTTGCCTCAATACGAGGAGTATGAGGGTGTCACCTAGTGGATTGTTCTGGCTGCCTGGAAGAGAGCTCACAAGCCAAGTCACCCAAATGGCATTGAATGAACTAACTAAACGAAGGAGAAAGGCTTCTCTTTTTGTCTTTATTTAATTACTCCAGGAATTGTGAGAGCTTCAACAGAGCGGTATTGTTCTGTAATATCTGCCTTTGGGTTCCCATTCATGCCACAGAATCTGCTGGCACTGAAAAGGGCTGTTAGAATGATGCATCCAAACTTTTGAAGAGAAAATTACCTATGTTCCTGGATCAGAGGAAAGGTTTAATATTACCAGAGACAACCATTTTAAATGAGTTGCACAAAACTTTTGTTTAAGATTACAAATAATAAGTGGAAGAAAGTGCCTATAAGTTTCATCAATTATATTTTAAAAGGAGGAACCATTCCATGGTTTTCAGCAGGCCATCAAAAAAAAAGGGGGGGTTGCATGTATTAATTTGAGATTGCTGTATGCATTTATAATTCATGAATAGTTAAGGTTAACCTTAGTAATCTGGAGATGAAAAGGATTACATAAACTATCCATCTTATTTCTTTGATTGAATTACTGCACATATTTAAAGCAGACGCCACTTAAGAACTGAATACCTGCAGTGAATTAACTCAGTCAAATGCAAAGCAGATACCCAGCCAGCTCACCCAGTACCATTGCAATTGCATGTTGAAATTTTAAATAACCAGCATACAATTTATAATTGCATGATGAAAGCCTATCTGATCCCATATATTTAACCTCTTTTAATTAAAAAAATGCTTACTGTAGTTTAAATATTGCATTCTGCCCTTGAGTGGAGGAAGGGAAGAAAGCAAGGATGGAACTACAGATGATAAAGACATCCTATTTTTGTGCCTAGAGCGTGCATTTGAATTACACCCCCTGAAATTCTTGAGTGTGTGCTGTGTGACCAGCATGGAGAGAGGAGAAAGACTTTGCCCCATGATGGTATGCTTATTTTTTTGTGTCAGAAGTACATCCTACCCGTCAGTAGACACAGTATGCTACTGGAAGCAGCAGCAAAATCTTACATTAGCAGTATGCTTTGCTGGCCTTGCTGTTGGTGCCCTGCCATAATATGTCTGATTTAATGAACAAGTGGATCTGCCTTCTTCTGTCCATGGTGGCCAGCACATCCTTAGCCTTTTCTTCATATACAAAACATACAGTCAATCTAAAATTCCTTGCAAAATACCCCTGGTGAAAAGGTATGAAGACCCCGACAATCCTTATCCATATTAAAAGCTCTCAAAACCATACTTCAAGAGAACTGTGAAATTGTATATTACCCAATTTAATTAGAAAAAGAAAATGTATAAAGGTATTTCAATTGTTTGACTACAAACTACTTTTTGAGGTAGGAAATGAATCAAAAAAGGAAAAAAAATATTAGTCAAATCCCTCACCCTCAAAACCAAAAAAGAGTTCTGTTGATCAGAAGCATCTTATTCTGATAGATATTAAATGTTTTCTGGCCCTTAGAAGCATTTCTCCGCTCTTTGGGACATGAAATTATTTGGGGATTTTCTTTTTAATGTGTTTTGTCTTGTCAACACTGTTGGTCTAGATCCTAATGGATTCTCCTGTGAAGTGCCCAGGTGATGTATGTGCATTGTGGAGTTTAGTAGGAGACACTGACAAAGAAATAAACCCGCGGGGCAAGTAAGGATTACGCTGAGGGAGAGAATTCTGTCCCTGAGCCTTGTACACCCGTTCACAGAGCGGGCTATTTCATTGTAAAGCAGTCCCTTCCAGCAGCAGTACCAGGCTCCCATACCTCATACATCCCCTTTTGCACGGAAGGTCAGACTGCCTTCAGAATGGTGGGGGGGAAAAGGAAAACAAACTAGAGGGAAGGCCTTGGGCCCCAGCTAAATATTTCATTAAAAGGAAAACTGGTCTTGCATGTGTTCTCTTTAAAACCTCCCAAAGGACAAATCTGTCAGGGTATGTCTACGTAGTTAGGAGCATCCAGTAGCACAGCTATTCCTCCCACTCTGCGAGACGGCCTGACAGGAGCCAGCTCCAGCGCAGGAGCTGAGGAAACATTCCTGGTGCGCTGGTGCCAAGCCCGAGCCACCGGGGGCTGTGTCTGAGCAGGCCCCGGCAGCGCGGGCTCCTTGCTGCGGTGGCAGCGCTCCGTGCGCCGGGCCTGCCCCGCCCGGGGACGGGAGCGGGGCTCCAGCCTCTGCTCCTGCGCCGCAGACGGGCCCTCAGCCCGCTCCTCCTCTGCTGCCTCTGGCTTCTCCTTCCAAGCTCCTCGCAAAAAGCCGGCCTGGCGTACAGGGCCGTTTCAAACAGAGCGGCTCAGTGGAAGGCTGTGAAGCGCCGGCTGCCTCGGGCGGGGCAGGGGATCGCCGCTGCTGCACTGTAATGGCGTTCTCCCAGGTACAAAGCACGACCTTAGGCGAGGATCAGAGGCATACATCTTCCACTTTCCTCTTCTATCACCTCTTAACAGAGAAAGCTGAGAGTAAATTACACACCGAGCGCTGGAGGAGGCCTTAAAAGCGCAGCAATCTGCTTTCAAACGCAAAGTTGAAAACTCGCCCTTTTCTTTTATATCAATGGGTATAAAGTTTTGTACTATATAGAGTTTTGTACTCTCCTAGTTGTTACTCAGTAAACACAAGCTATCTGCTTTTACCCTCAGCTGCACTGCTGGACAAACAACCTACTCTTTAGCTGGAGTACACAGTCAGAGCTTCATGGGCTCACAAAACCCACTTCAAAGAACAAAACAAGAACAGAAAAATTGCTGTTTAAATCTTACTGCTGTACGGGCACAGGACCAGCGTGGCAGTTCAGATAGCAATATCAGACTAAATAAATACTTAGACTGAAGAAAGTCTCAGGCAAAGTTCCTACAGACCACAATAGAAGAGGATATTATCTGGGATCTTCACCTTCCACATATGATCCCTGTAGCTGTAGTTCTTAGGTGAGTAAGAGAGCAGCAGTGAGACACAAACATTGTGTCAAAACCACAATTTGAAATGTACACCTACACACAAAGATGAAGAAAATTATTCCAAATTATTTTGCATTATTTATTTATTAAATTGTTTCAGGTTTTATTTCAACTGACATTTTTAGGTGTTGCTTCATAATGATGGAGCTGAGAAACCATCTGCTTTTGTGTGTTCAAAATAGATAGTTTCACATGGAAGTAATAACCTTAGGCCAGGGGAGATTTCCTTGGAACTCAGAGGGTTTTTAAAATTGAAATTTTTCATATTGCCATGGAAAGTTCCTACTAACCAAGAGGGAACTCTTTTTAAGTAGTAGGGTAAACTATTCGCCTGAGTAGAAGTTGGAGATATTTCATTCAAGCAGATTCAGTTGGTTCTCATTATGAACAATTTTATATTCAATTGAAAAATTTTATACTTGCTTCCCATCTTTTAGGAAAATATTCACACTTACTTTTTGAGACGCATTCTGGTATGCAATATTACTTGTGCTGCAAGATTTGCATTTTGATTTATTGAAGCAAACAAGGTTTAAAAACCCTGACTTTTTTATTATAATGGGGAAATCCTCTCAATCAATTCAATGTGATGATAAATGCATGTCTTTCAGTAAAGTACTTATCTAACCTGCAGTGTACTTTGTTCTTACCTGGATTGATTCCAAAATATGAGTTTTAAGTGAACTATGTTGCAATGCCCTCTGCTGGTACTGAGCTGGTAAAAAACACTCTAAATTTCCTTTGTAGTTCATTTGAAAAGGTACAAAAATGCTATGACGACCTTGGGCTCAAACTAACATAAACTTCTACCAGCACCCTAGGCTGATCATAGACTCCTATAAGACTTTTTTTAAATAAGACCAGCCAAGTTGATCTTAAAAAATACCAAATTTGACATAAACCTTTTACAAAGTTGCCAAGACCTTCAAGGTTTCTCGAGAAAGAATATTTGCTAAATTCTCAAAATTCTGTGAAAAATTCTATAGCTAAAGGAACAAACTATTAAAGAGCATCAACTGAAATTCATTTAACTTCAAGAACTTGATAATGCATTAGGAAGACAAGACTGAATTTCTTACCAAAGTGGTAATGTTAGATTTCAGAATTTCAAAGTTCTTGGCTTATATTGTACCAATCCAACACATGGCAATATCCATAGGCTGAAGCCACTCCTTTAAGTAAGGAATTGAATATATGCACTAGGACTTATATTGTAACTTTGGTTGATATTTGAAATGTCTTTATTAAAAAAAAAAAAGGGTATGACAGCTATACCAGAAGACCCTGCTTCTATACTTTTATGGCATGAATAAGTGGAAAAAAGGAAATACTGAAAAATCAACTTAAGTTTTTCCCTGCTCGACTTATTACTGCCTGACAGAAGGCTTAGTGAGAAGCTACCCATTCCCAAGGAGTTAATTAGTACCTTCTGTGAATAAATACCAAACACTCCAACATCTCATGTGCAGCAAGATTAAACAACTAATGCTTTTTAAAGTTCTGTATCTTTTGAAGTATGCTTGGTTAAAATTGCCTTAATTAGATAGCATAATGCTAAAAATAAGGTTAGGGTATTCTTGTTTTTGTCTTCCTTTTCTCTCTGAACACAGAGTAAAAATTATAAATCTGGCCCATATTTGGCATCATGGAAACATGAACGAGATTTTCAGAAGTGCTTTGCAGAGAGGCATGTTCAACTGCCACTGAAAGAATATCCCTTGGTATTTTTGAAAATCCCACCCTTAACCCTTTATTAAGAATCCCTTGAAAGAGATTTTTGCTTGAAGCCATAAATCTGCCCATCAGATATGCAGGGCGAATCACCAATTAACAGGAGACATGAAAGATTTTCTTGATTACAGTTTGGACAAGCATTTCTCTGGAGAACTGCTGCTTTTATTCAAAATCAGCCTGTCTCCTCCATGTTTGAGCATGCTGTATGCTTCACAATCAGAACCCAGAGAAATTTAGTGCAACAGTAACACGCGCTTGAATGGTCCAAAATGCTTATGTTATAGATTAGGCAAAATCTTATTGTTGTGTCACATCATTTCAGATGGCAAAAGCTGGCATCTGAAATGATGCTGTGCTTTTGTGGGACACAACAGCCTGGACACAGATGATGAATACATGCAACGTGGTAATAAACACGTTAAAGGCAAACATTTGCACTCAAGACTATTGTGTAGATTCAGCCTAATCCTTAGAGGATTTCAGGTTCTTGGATCTGCCATGTCCTAAGCTGGCAGTTGCTTGAGGTGACAAGCCACGGCCTGAGAGCAGGCGTGGGAGGCATGCCTGCCACTTTCCAGATATGCAGGAAAAGCTGGAGTCCATCTGTTTTCTTCCCCAACAGTTTTAATGATTTGCCATATCTCTGATTAACTGTGTTATTTAAGCCACAGTGAGGACAAGAGTAGAGACAAGTTTTAAATAGCATAATGTAGTTCTCTTTGAAATCTGCTTTATTATGATAAAGATTGTAGTGACTTTTATTTTATCTGTTTATGTTTGAAACTTCACTTACTAACTGCAGGAAACAGTTACATCAATGATCAGATTTCCTATCAATGAAATAATGTGATGCCTAACTAGCCTGTGAAAAATATCCTTTGTTGCTACTCTGGAAGATATTGCCAAATGTAGTCTAGAAAAGTAACATTTATGAATTTTCTCTTATCACTACATCTTCTCTGTAAAATACTGTGTTACAGGTAACCTTACTCCCAATTATATCTAATTATTTCCTACTTAAGATGTTTGTATTGTGTGCAGTCGTTAAAACAAGACATGCTGAAGAAACAGCCTATTCTTTTACTACCACTGCATTCAGGAGAAACTATTTATTTGACACTGAATTCTCCCTTACATGGCAGAGAGACTGAGGTCCACTGTGAAAAACTCATGTTAGAGAGAGGAGAGAACTTCTAGAATCTTGCTACACAAACATAGATTGGTGCAGAATTTTAACAATATAAATAAACATCCTCCTCAAACTGTCCCATGCTTGTCATGACACTACACAGAGTATAGGTCTAGTTCTGAATAACAATAAAAGAAATCTGCCTTGCAGTGAACTTTTCTGTTCTAGGGGTGGCACAGCAGTATTCCCTGTTTCTCACAAACACACACACACAACAACAGCAGCAGGCAGAGGGGAGGCCAGAGAGGCCTTGACCCCTCATGCTCTATTGCTAAGCAGGTGACAACCCCGTAAGTGTGACTGAGATTCCGTGGCCATAAACTGGATCCAGAAAACCCATAAGATCCAAAATCCTTATGTTCTGTCCGCTCATCCTTGCCATCTGAAACACTGCCATGTCCAAATAAGAACACAACAGTTCTACCTCATGAGGGCATGAGTTGTGGGGTAATGTCAAAGTCTTGTTTCTGTCATATCCTGGAAAACCAGGACCAAGGTATTTGTACCCGCAGGAAAAAAAAGAAATATCAATGGATAAATAGCTTTCTGGGCACATTTATGCCTATCTGTTAACAAATTTAGTAAGACATGAAATAGATGTCTACTTTTGAAATCAGGCAGCAGCTTCTGGAAGTGATATTTACAAACAAATTATTAGTACAAACAACCTCTGATAAAACAGTACTGAAGAGTCAAGGGAAGAAGTGGAATTTTCATTTCTTGATCCCTGCAAATTAAGATAAGGTGCTTTTCTGGAAGCCTTAAGCAAATACCAGTGTGTCCTATGGAGCCCAGCAGATGGGTTAAATGGGTGAAATTTAAATGACTTTTATCACAATTAATCAAGTGGTCCTTTTTTTTATCATAGATGTCACAAATCAAATTATTCTAGACAATATATATTATGAGATGAACATCAGTATTTTAAAAACTTCATGTATTACAATGGATTTAAAAGGTTTTATTTATCTCTCTAAGCATAACCATGCCACAGCTTGGAAGTGATTCTTTTGTGTTTTATTGACAAAAATGAACATATCAAGGCATGATAGCCCATACCCACAAAAATGGGAATGAATTACTCCTTTGTCACCCCTTCAGTTTGTGGTTTACAGATTACAACATAAGCTGATTATATTAATGTTTCTATTTATGAAAGTTAGAGGAATTTTCATATCTTTCACTGAAGTAATGTCTTCAGTTGATTACAAGTAAGATTGGAAAACAAATCTTTTAATGAAATACGCAACACAGAGTTGCACTAAATACAATCACGTGTTGCTAGCAAAGCTGCCAATAAAGTGAATCAACTACAACTCCTCAAATATTTCAATGAAATGAGTAATTAACAGTTTTCTACTACGGAGCTTCATGGAGTACAAAGAATAAATCTCATAAAATAAAGGCAAGACACTAACAACCCAATTTCATGCAGAATTCCAACTCCTGAAAGGTCTGAAGCCTCAGGCAGTTAGAATTTACTGTTCTCATTCACAGAAATGATTTGCAGACCTAAATGAATATTTTAGGGTTTTTTCTTTGAGTCAAATGATCCATCTGTTTACTAAAACAATTCACTGCAAAGCCAAAGAGGTCATTTCAGGGTAAAACCTCCATCTGAGCAAAGGGTAAACCAAACAGGGTGTCAAGTTGAACTATTTGAAGTATAAAGTAACAGCAGATAACATTCAATGATGGTCAGATTGTATGATCTTTCTGCTCCAGCATTTTTAACACTGAGATACAAAGAATCATTTTCTGGGAAGGTATCAAATTAACAGAGATTTATATTTCTATAGCATTATCCCAGTTTTACACTGCTGAGTAGTGCTGATAATGAACATTATTTTAAAATATTTGTGAAATTTATATTTATAAAAATGCATATTCTCTCCAACTTACAGCCACACCACCACACAAGGGAGTGGTTTTAGGAGGCTATGAATTTTTAAGTTGAATCAAGGAAAGAGGCATAAGCCACACAACATTTTCATCTTATTCCATGAGAGAACATGAATGGGAGAAGATCAATGGAGGAATGAGAGATACTATTTATTTCAAATTGTCAGTTTGCAGTAAAATTGCCATGTTTTATGTGGTACTTGGTGGCAAGGGAAAAAGAATAAAATAAATTTGGTTGGAATATGTTTGTCTGAACGGAAACTATACCAGATCTCCTAATTTTAGCATTACCAAAAATTTCAGTGGTGTTAGATTTACAATACAGCTTCTACTATAAAAGAGTGAACTCCCTTTAAATGGCTATATTCTCAAAATATCAATCAATTTTTGCTTCCTAAAATATAAAAGATAATAGAGTATTTGCCATGATTCTTCAAATACCATCATCATTACCAAGAATTACCAGAATCTATAGAAAATAACATCTGTCCTCAGTGAGCTGATTCCTTCCAGTAGTGGTGCTTCTCTTAGCTAATCCTTGCATTGGAAACAGGCAGGTGTAAATGCTGTATTAGATCACAGTGTTCTGAGTTGGAGGAGACCCACAAGGATCATCAAACCCAACTCTTAAGTAAATGGCCCAAATGGAGATCAAACCCACAACAGTACAGAGTCTAGTGGAGGAAAATAAATTGAGCACAAAAGCCTGCATTGACAGTGTTGTGTAAAATCCTCCAATGTAAAACCTTATCTGATGGGAAGGAGCACAGCTCTGGGTCCCAGTCAGAGTTTATTGACGCATTTGCATCATCACACACAGTACAGCTCCATGGACCCCAGGGCCTATTCTGGTTAACCCAGATTTCCTTTCCATGAGCATAAATATCAGTCATCACTTCCATCACAAAATTCCAGGATAATTTGTTTTGCTCATCTGGTTTTCAAAAGATTTTTTCTCAAGCCACTATGGAAATTTGTAGAGCT
>VXBQ01012573.1:1975078-2084956 GCA_013400175.1 Phainopepla nitens
TTTTCCCATTAAAGGATTCCATGTTCCTGGTATGGAATAGTGCAGTGTTTCAGAGGTCAGCTTTCTGTAAGCAAGTTCTGTGCTGCTTCCATCTGCAGCCAACACAAGAAATCGGCTACTCCAGAGGCTCTCTAATGGATGATCCCAACATTTGTTTTAGAGCTGTTGAGTCACCTTCTGCAAGTGCCTCTTCCCGCACTCTTACTGCCAGGCTGATTTAGATTTTTCATACACCTGAAGTCAGGCAAGATAAGTCCAATCTTCACAGGAAATACTTGAGTACAGGACTTTGATCTGCTTGGAAAAAGTTTTCACAAAAGGTGTCTTCAATATCTTGTTCAGATTTATTGAACACAGGCCTTTGAGTTAGCAGTCTTTGCGGCAAACTCTGTGAGGAAGCAGTGAAACTTTTGACTAAGAGTTCTAAACTTGAGTGGTTTGGCTGAATCATGGATCATCTGATTGGATCATCCGAAACAAGCAGCTCAGCTTCCTTGATTATTTTCACTGAAAATTCTACAACAGTTGTTTGCACACAATTAATTAGAAACTGAAGTGGCTATAAGAAAGGGAGGTACTAATTACTCTGCAGTTTCCTGTAACACGGTAACAATTCTCCTACTGTTATGCAAAGGACAAACAATTTCTTTTCCTAGCCAGAAGTTTTGCAGTACAAGAGAAAATTGCTCAAGGCACAGCAAAGGACTTCTATTCAGTCTTACATGTACACAATAAGTGCACTTGTCTCTTTGCCTCTTTTGTCTTTTACCCATTCTTTTATTTCAGAAGGAAATCATGAGCTCTCTGTGCAATTAAGATCTTGTCCTAATGTCTGTATTATAGGTCTCAACTCCTGCCTAACTTCTCTGTGAAAACATGCTTTATTGAACTTGCTTTTCAGTGGCTTGCTCCCTGATATTGAATATCGTCACAGTCTATCAACAGGAAAATTCTTTGCATATTTTTTATATAAACTTGCACCTCTTTTTGGCTTATACAAATTGTATTATCAATGAGAAAAAAATTGCATCAACAGTCTACTAAAACAAACAGGGCACATGATGGTACTATTCATTCTTCCAGTAAAAATTCCAAGGATGACTTTTTGTTGCGACGACCTTGGAATTGCAGGAGATCTTTTATTATGTGATATTGTTTTTTTTTTCCTTGTACCCATTCTGGAAAATGCATTTTCTTTTGAAATTCATGAAGATGACAAGAAATTGTAGTGAATCCATGTAAAATATCAGCATCAAAATCAAATCTTGTTCTCCAAGCCTGTTACATATTAGAGAAAAAAAAAGAGGAGAGGAGAGGAGAGGAGAGGAGAGNAGGAAGGAAGGAAGGAAGGAAGGAAGGAAGGAAAAGAAAAAGAAAGAAAGAAAGAAAGAAAGAGAGAGAGAGAGAAATCTGTCTCTTCTGGCTATGAAAACCACCACTACAGTTTCCTGTGTTCTGCCATGTTTTGTACAGTACATATGAAGTGTGATGACAAAGATGATGGTAAGGAGTTGGTTGTTGCTTTAATCTGTTTTCAAATCTCTCTTGGGTTTTAACACCCAGACAAGTGTTTAATCCTTACATCTTGCTTTCAAAGCCACAGATAGATTCCTACAAAGATCTTTAAAGAGTAAAAGTGCTGAATGTTGTGAAAACATACGTGTTTCTTCTTTCAGATCCATTCCTTTGTATATTTCTTTTTATTAGTGTTGAGATTATTAGACACACTGGCTAGAGATAAAATACTGATATGTAGATTATAGATTTAATCTCATAAGAAAACAGATGCCATCTTTAAAATGATTTAAACCGTACAGGTGCTTTATATTAATCAAATTCTTTTTTGCTTTGAGTATGTCAATTGAGGTGCTTATCTGTTCATGTTCTGTTCAAATAAATTACTGCTGATCGTGTTTGAGGGCATGTTTAAGAGTTTTTTAGACTGGTAATAGATATTACACCTTTTCAAAACTATCATAAATATTATACTCTAACAGCTATAGTGCATCTGGATAACATTCATTGAATTGAATTGATTCGTAATCATTGCCACCTACTGTGCTGCAATAACCAACCCTAAAAGAATGTTATTATTAGACTGTGCAGAGTACACTTGAGCTATACAGTAAATATTTTTGAGATGAGTACCACAGCCTCACCCATTTGACAATCACTGTATATTGCCATATTACAGTTGTTGAGTATTTGTTGCAAGATTGTGACCTGTGCTATATATTCAAACTTTTTGTGGGAATAGGCTGTTAGCAGGCGAAACAAAAGAACCAAAGATATGATTTTCATTTCTCATTGGGAAGCACGATTTTAAACTGGGAGAGGACACTAGGATTCAAATTTATTCTGGTGAAAAAATCAATTTTTTTTTTGATGGAAAACACAGAGGTTCATATGAGGTACTTCCTGCTGTTTTAAATATCACCAACTAAATTATTTTCAGAAAGGAAAGATAATTGAGTTGAGACCAATAAAAGCATTTGCAAGTGGCAAAGAACACAATGGAAAAGGTACAGCGTGACTTGGTTGATGTTGCAAAGTGGGGCCGTACAAAGTGCTCACTGAGAGAAGGGAGTAGGAGAGGGAAAAAGGATTCAGAAAACTTGGCCATGAATTTCACCTGACGATATTATGCTACCAGAAGGAGATAAGGGGAAAAGTGAGGGAGGGGAAATGTGAGGACTACTACTGAAGAGAGTTCAATTAGAATATATTGAAGGAAACCAGGGAACAGGCAGATGCAGAAGCCAAGAAAAAGTGACAGCCACACTCTAATGAGAAGTGGAGAGGATTAGAATGGCCTCAGTAAATCTAGCAGCACAGCATTAACCCTGAGAACCCTAATGACATTTGGGAACTTAAACAAGGCCTCATATCTAGTCTGGATGCTATCAAGGCAAATGAAAATCTTTAGCAGCAGCACCACTTGAGTTCTTATTCCAGTGTTATGACAGTTACTGTTCATCAAAAGGCTGCACTGTTGAGAGGAGGACTGGCTTATGCATTAAATATCTGAATAGAAAAAAAACCATAATCTTCTGAGCATACAAGAGTTCCTATCCCTTTCTAAATAATACTCCCCTCCTTATTTTCTCTGACAGGAGTCAAAATGTTCAGTGTTTGACAGGGACTGAGTTCTAAGAGTTGTTTCCAATCGTCATTGTCTTTCTACTTTCCTCTTGGCTGCCTATCTTGTGAAATATGATTTCCCAAGCCCAGTGCCAGCCACCAGTGTTCTTCAATCAAATTCTTCATAGAGACTCACAAGTGTCACATCAACCAGTCCAGCACCTCATTATAAAACAGAGGGTGAAACATTGGGAAAAGAAAGCAAACAGAAAAGAAAAAATGTAAAAAGCATCACTTCTTGGTTACCAGGTGCATTTTATCTTATCTCTCGCTGTCTCCCAGGCTGTAAATTCCTTAGGGATAAGGGCTGTTTTAACAAGTGCTTTTTCCAGTGTTTATCACAGGATCACGCATGTGTTCTAGCACAGTGACAAATCTGTCACAGAGCTACTTTTCAACTGTTGTGTGTTATCTTATGCAATACCACTTTGGAATTATTAATTATTATGTCACACGATTCCTGTTTTGCCATGGCAAAACAAAAATCAAGAAATTTTGATTTCATTGTCCTCTTTCTAGGAGATTTGTGCCAAGCCTAATTTTTCTTCAGCCTGAAACATGAGGCAATTCATGAATAAAATCAGTATTCAGTTTGCTCACTCTCACCTTCTTTATGCTGAGATTTGCTGCTGCTTTGTTAAACTTCACCATGCTAGTCAGATTACATGCCATTTAGCAAACTGAACTATCTTTATACCAAATTGCAGAACGTTTATAAAAGCTGTCCTAAAGTCAGGACTTGCCACAGAGCCCTGCATTCTGAGTAATGCTGTTCACCTCTTAGCCAAAAGCAGATATTCAAAGCATCTGTACTTTTATGTCTCCCTCCAATTTCTTCTTGGTTGTATTCCTGCATAACATTTTCACTTTAGGTGTGCTGACTTCAGGTGATGTCAATATAATTCAATTCAAAATTCATGGCATATTGGCCCTTTTTAACCAAACCCTGTCTAATACTTATCCCTGGGGCAAAGGTGTGTGGGTGAACACTTTCTTTGCATTGTTTATAGCCCAAATTTGCATTTCTTTCCTCCACCCAGCAGGAATTGAAACTAAAGGAGGAATTTGCTGGTTTTGTTCTTTTGGTACAGTGATCCTTCACTCTTTCTATTCATATTCCAAAATTTCAGTGGCAATATTTCTCATTTAATTAATTTATTTTCTGCAGTTTCTTAATCTGCTTTTTTGACGGTCTCAGTGAAGTGGGTAGGTTGTATAAGTAAAAGGAATTTTCTTCTAGTGGCTTAATACATTGTGTCAAGTGGTAAAAAGAGATGGTTTATGGTCTGGGATTAGCCCTGACAGGTCACAGTTTAAGAAGGTAAACTCCAATCAAATTTTACATCAGTATCTACATATGTAAAGTGGAATTGCAGTTTGCGTACAAGCCTAACAGCCTACTCACAAAACTATGTGTTAATACATGTTTTACTCCTTCAGGTGAACCAGTGCATGTTCATATTAGGACCGTGTGACAACAGGTCGTATGGCTGGAATGAGAGCAATATTTCACATTTGAGCTAACAAGACACAGGAGAGCTGTTCAAAAGCTCTCAGCTTCTTATTTCTCATGTAGAGACTTCATAGTAGCTGATATTAAGAGCAGAGCTAACCCCAAAGTTTCAGTGAGCTGACAAGCAATGTCACTTTTGTCACTCCATTTCCTTGGAGAGGAAATGGGCGTGCTATTGCAAAACTTCCCTCCCATCCATGTGGAGCCATTTTGTACCACCATTTTGTGGCCAGTCCTAGAAGGAAGATACACACCCTTTTATGTGTGCCAGAACACGTCCATACATTTTCACATGATAAAAAGCAGCAGGGAATTTGGGGCTGTGTATCTTTTTTTTGTTCCTAAACCTCAGGTTTTAGAGTCCTAGTTCTCCTAAAGATACTTTAAATGAAAAGTTCCACTGTTAAGCAGAACTTCTAAGTCCTACTGCTTGCCAGAACCAGGAGGTCTGAGATTATTGATTACTTGAAAGAACTAATTTGGCACCAGCTGCAGGCTACTGAGAAATAGTGCAAATGCAACCAATGGCTTATTTTGTTAGAGTTTGGTTGGTTATTTTCTTAGATGCTGCGTATGAAAGATTTAGGCAGCTGTAAAGGAGGGAGCTGAGATTTCCTGTCATCTGGTATGTGGAAACCCAGCCAGGGAGTTAGTGTGGGATAAAACACGCTCTCCAGTCAGGTTTTCCCCGGTAATTGCCATGAGGAAGTAAGGACTCACTAGAATCTACATGTTGCTGTACATCCCCAGTGCGGAAGGGGTAGAGCAAAGGTAATGCTTGTTTAACAAGGATCCATGCCTATGAATAACATTTTCTGCCTCTGACTGAATTCCAGGTCTCAACATACGTGACAGAAATATATCCATTTACTACAGGATGAAACACTACTCCTAACCTATAATCACTGGAAGGCTTATTTTTTTAAACTCTCCATTTGGTTTTGGTATAAAGGCATTTTCCCTTTAAAATGAAAGAAGAATAAAGACATCATGCTGAGGAAATTATGCAAATTTAACAAAGTCCATACAAACCAATTAGTTTCAAGATCAGAGGTGACATATTTTCTAATTAATACCAGTTTAAGCTTCTATTTATGAGCCTATAAATAAATACACCCTCTCAGGAACATGTACGAAAGAAGACAGAGTATCTACAGAGGAGGACCAGGTTAATTTTTGTACCACTATGTTACACTAATAAATAATAACCCCTGAAGAACAGCTTATTGATAATTTACAGAATTTCTATTATTGCCTTGTATTTATGAGTTTACACAGGAGTTACAGACTCAAAATTTGCTAAGACCATGGACATAATGGCTAGATCCCTGGGGAGCCCTATAACAGAGCCTTTGATTCAGGATATGCTACAGCAAGCATTCATTTGGGGGCTTTCCCTGCGTCCACAGTAACACCACCTGCCTTAAAATGGCTGCTTTGAGCCAGCTCTCCCCCAGAGCAGGCAGTCAACTACTGCTCTCCAGCGCATTGCTGCCTCTTAATAGCCATGCACTACTTTTTCCCAAATTCCACAGCATCTATTCATTTGGGAGTCTGTGGCAAGCTGGACAGAGGCCAGAGAGTAGTTCCCCTGCTCTGACTGCTTCTGGCATAATGGCCATCCACAACCTGCTGCTTTGAGCAGGATTAGTAGAGGTGTGTGGAAATTGCACTCATGGCTTCAAAGGGAACTTGCAACTCTCTATTTTTCACTGTTCAGGAAAATAATAAAAAGAATACACAAAGCCTGAAGTATTTGGTGGCTGAAGAGGATGTTCTTTAAATTTTCTCTTTACAGCTTAAGTACATAATCGGTTCAATGAGGAGCATTTAAAAAAGGAAAACTTAAATAGCTCAATCCTTCTATTAAATCACTGTATTTTTATTTTCTCTTTTTACCCTCTTTAGAATTTTTTTCACTTGTCTGGTACGTTTTGATTTTGATAAATCACCATTTCAAAGGAAAAGTTGTTTACTAAACATTAATTCCCATTTCACACATTAACTTTCCTGCCAAATAATTTGATTTTGCACCAGCTATTCCGGTAGGAAGGCCATGCCAGAATTTTACTCCTCTGATGCACAGATGCATTTTTCTAATTTCTAAGTCTATTTTTAGCCATTTTATGCCTTCTTAGCATAAAATGTGCCAACATCATCTCTATGTTTGATCATTACCTTCTCTTTCTCTGATGTGTTCTTTTGGGAACAAACCTTCTCCCTCAACTTTGTCTCTGCATCGCTGTTTACCAGTTGTCATTTTGTGATTGATATGTACACTCAGGTGTTTTTCCTTTATCATTTCACAATCATGAGTTCTCAAATTTGTGGTAGATAATCTAAGCCCTCTAGTTTATGACCTTGTTCTTCACATACTCAAGTCTCACTTTAGTTTTGGTAGTCCTTGTGGTCAATACAAATTTCTCTAAATGTTGTTCTGATATTCTTCTCTATTCATGATATCTCCAAATCTTGCCATACATCATATTCTTATGAAAGGATGGTTAGGGAAAAAAGTAATCTAGGATTAACAAAGACAAATTTTTGAAAGATAACTACACTATTACTTTACTTCAGCTTCAATATTTCTATAGTTCACCCCTCAGCATCACCCTTTGATTTTCTTACTCAACTTACTGATATTTATACTAATTTCAGTCTTCTGCAATGTACTTTAATTTTTGATTATCTTGAATGAAAAAAAATATGTATACTCAAGTCCAGGTATATAGAGTTTCTGCTTTTCTTTTATCTCCAGGAATCTGTTATCAAAGAAAAATATGACATCTCATAATATGTCTTCACAGACATCAAGTGTATAAAATCCTATTACACTTTCCTTTTTCCTCTCTCCCTTTGTCGGTCATAATTATCAATCTCATCTAGCAAGACAGTGATCACAGTGTTTTTCACAGCAAAAATCCATGTCCCTGTCAACACACTGTCTTTTTCCATGCACCACAGTCTAAACCCAAGCCATGCAAACCCACAGTTGCTCTTCAGTTCAGACCCAATACTATCAGTGCACAGATTTGAATGTGTCAGGAAAGTGTGGAGAACTGAAAGATGTCTCCCACCTTGAGTTCCAGTCTCTTGCCAAACCTTCCACACAGTCCCTATCTTCTACCACCATGTCCTTTCTACTTTACTTTTCTACCTCCCTCAGAGAACCTCATGCCGATGTCCACTCCCTCTGTCCCCATCAGAATTCCTACTGTTCACCTCTCCTCCCAGGAACCATGCTCTGCACCTTCTGCCTTTCACTACCTTAGCTCATGTTTCTGTATCCTCAGCTGCTGCAGGAAAGCAGTTGTGGGAAGAGGAAAACTTGTGCCCCTCACCAAAACTTTGCTTCTAAACATACTTTTACTCAGAATGAGGCTCTTTCATTTTCCAGGCATCCATACTAACATTGTGGAGTGTGGCAAAAAAAAAAAAAAATCTGTTAAGTCTGTTTTTAATATAAAAGGAGCAGAAAATGAAATATAAGATTCAGCTGAAGTATTCTTTCCAAATGTGGCCTTTCCAGGAAGTTTGCTTTTCTTGTACCAGATCCTTTTCAAGTCTTCGATCAAAGACAGCATATCCAAAGGAATGAGCTGTAGCACCAGATGAGATCTCTTATTAATCTTTATTCAAATCAATTATAAATAAATCTGAAAAATTTCAGCACAAAAGAAAATAGAAATAAACAGTGTGGATAAAGAATCCTTCTCATGACTGTTATAATTAAACATCAAGATTTCTTTTCCCCCCACCCAAAAGTTTGTTTTTAGCATCCCCCAAAAATTCTACAAGTATTTCAAGGCACTTTGTGGTCTTTGCAATGGTAGATTCTATAGGATGGTAGAACAGCTAAAGCTTCTGAAAAGGTCTGATCCTTTGGGAAACAAATAATCCATGTTTGCTTTGCCTGCCTGATTTTGTATTCTTGTGAAAGATGAGACTCCAAGAAAACTGCAGAGTAACACCCCCCCACATACACACGCACTAAAACACTGCCACTGGCTTAGGCACCGAGAGAATAGGGCGATGATTTTGGGGGCATCCCGTCCCTCAGAGCAGTTCCCACACTCAGATGCCTGTCAATGGTGGTGCCAGTGAAGCGTTACGCGAAGTGCCCCAAACACTTTGTACGCCGGGATCCGGCGGGACAATGGCAAAGTTCAGCGCTGGAAAGAGATAGTGTGCTGAATGCACAATGCCAGGCTTTGTCTGCGGGGGCTTCTGTCGAGGGAGAGGGCTACTTAATCTCCCCACTTGCCCTGGGGATTCTGGCTGTTTTAATGTGTCGTTTTTGAGAGCCTGTGAACTGTAGAATATACGCTGGTAACAACTTTCTTTAGGACTGCCTCGGCAGAACCAAAAGCTGCCAGCACAGAATACCAGCGCAGTGGTGTTAGTGAGCACAAAGAAGACCTTTAACTGTTTTTACAGCTACCATGGCTAGAGTTTCATGTCATTCCTTGGTGAAGGAACTAATTCTTTGGCTTGTTTTATATGAGCCTAGCTTCTATCATGCTGCAGAGGATGGCCTCTTCACCCATTTTTCTTTTTCTTTCACTCTTTTTTGAATGATAATAAAGCCTGATGCATCTTTAATGAACTGGGTGGCTTTCAGAGCTTTTTCCTCCTTCTTGCTATAAGGTGTAGATACACAGTGCATATTTACTGAATGATAGAAAAAAGAAAAAAAAAATTATTGATTTGTTGAAGGATGAGTAGCAAATGAAAATCAAAATCACTGACATATTTAAACATTCAAGGATAAACTCCTGAAGTCACTGAAATTCCTGAAGTAAGAATAGAATAAATAAATATTCTTTATTTCGGACATTTTCCAGTATTTCTATTTTTAGAAAATACTAATGGTTCATTTTATGTAATTTGGGCCTTTGGCTCTTTATTGTCTATTACAAATGAAACAGTGCTATGACTGAGAAAAATATTGTAAAAGTGATGCTATTTATTAAAATGGATGCACAGTGCAATCACAAAGACCCTAAAACCATAGAACATTATCAGAGACACCTTCTAGAGGAATGAATGACCTGAGGCAATTGAAGGAGCCCTATGTATAAACATACCAACCCAAGGGCTTTCCACTGTCCAGCCAAAAATGCTTTCTTTATTGGCTGCATACCACATTGCCTATATGTGGACATAAAAAGTATAAATCACTTTCACTTTAGGCTCTGTGAATGGTTCTCTCTGCATCCATCTATTGGCTGCACTTGTCAATTCACCCACAATAGTCTATGTGAACATTTGTGTTTGACTGCTCTCTCCTTCCCTCCAGGTATCCAGGCACCATATGAAACCTGCATGTGCATATATCCATATCGGTCTCTGAATATCCTTTTGTTTCCTTTTTATCCTCCTTCACTTTCCTTTTCCTTTCTACTTTGCTCTGAATTTTTGCATTAAAAATTAAGTAGATACAGTGCAACTAAGGTTGAAGTGTTAATGAGCTACCCAGGGCAAAGGACACCTTCAAAAGCTGCAGTCAGTAGCTTTTTGCAGCAGTAGCATAAGAGAAGAAGTAACAATTGTTCTTTGTATGTATATTAGCACTTCATATCAAATAATAAATGGACCATAAGCAAGGGATTCTTGCATATGCAAGCCCAAAATGCAGCTGGGCATTTCGAAGCTCACTGGCTTGCTGCTGTGTCTTTGTGAATGAATACCCTTTATGGTCTCATGAGAAATCACTGATACTTGCTCATATAACCAAATCAAAACCAGGCTGATCAGACTGACTCTGCAAGAAACGCATGTGGCCTTTAATCTGGAAGCTTTAAATTAACTTTACTTTTAGTACTTTGGGACTGCCTCTATCTAGAATCACTTACACACCACTAACTTTTTATGCTGAAAGCTCGGCTGGGAAGCAAACCTGTTTTAACATATCCTGATGCCTCCTGAGACTCACCAGCAAGGTGAGAACTCATGCTGAGACACTGGCTTTACACCTGTATGTCACAAGCCAAATTCACAACCTATTTTAGTAAATCATTGCACACTTCGCACATAACGGCGCAAGAGGGTCAATGAAGTCAATTAAATAATGTGGTTTAAGAAGAAAAAATGTCATTAATAGAAAGCTGTAAAAATTTCCTTCTAGTTTATATTAGAATCATGGGATACAGATTTAGGTATTAACAAAAAGATAAACTATGCATGGGATTTTACAGGTGATGGAGTTTTGATTGGCAGCAAACATTTACTGAGAACCAGAAGGTCATACAAAGCCAGCAACTCAGTCCTGTAGTAGAAACTCAGATAAACTGTTTTACTCAACAATTTCTAGGTAACTAAACCAAGTTCTACAGGGTCAATATTCAAAGATGTCTTTATGCAGGTAGCTTGACAGATTTTCCCTAGAAATTGTTGTCTCAAGTCAAGCGCAAGCCAGTTGATCTGGTTTACTTTTTCCAAATAGTGTTTTGAACAAAACATGTTCCTATGGAATGCTGCTGACTGTTTCAAGGATGACTCCAACATACATAGCTAAGATAGCAATAATGTTAGTGATGCCAGCATTTAATTAGTCACAACCTCAAACAAAACAAAACAGAACAAAGCAAACCAGAGTGTGTTGGTTTTTGAAGACAAGAGGAAACATGCAAACATGATCTAATGCAATAAACCACTAATGAAAAACATGCCATTTATTATTCTGCTTTGCAGGTAAATTATGTAATCCGTGCAAAAGCTGTTGGATGGACCTGAAGAACAGGAGGGAAACACCTATTGTTTGACTTCCATATCGGATTAAAAGTCACAAAGAACTATAAATGCAGTTAAGTGTCTTTGAAGTGCCATATTGCCACTGGGTTAACTCATATCTGTCGGGAGAAAACGAACACAAAAAGATGTGATAGGTGTAGAAATCATCAGTGGCATGACATTTCTACAGGCAGGTTTTTTGTCACTTGTACTCACAGGCCCTGGGGTAGTGGAACAGAAGTAAATATTTGGTGAAAGGAGGATGAATGTGGCTGGAGCGAGGTCATGTGCATCGGCTTCCAGGACATAAAGTGGATTGATATATGTCATCATGTTTGATTACCTTGTGGAGGAGAGACTGCTTTGGATAGCAAAGGCTAAAGGAAAAAAATCTATTTTCCATGCTTCAACAGTGGAAATTAATCTTTACATTAGCAGTTTAATTTCTGACCTAAAAAAGAAAAGTTAGTTGCCCACCAGAGATTGAGTCTGGATTCTTATGAAACAAGCAAAAAAGTGAAGAGGCAGAGAAAGGGAAATTAATTATATGAGAGCTACATCCACATTTCGCTCTCTGAAGCTGAAGTCCAAACAGAAAAGCTTCTGTGGCTTTGCTTTCTATGGAGCCAACGCCTGGGACTCTCTGTGGATACAAGAAGCCCCTAGGTGACTATAAATTGCAGATACCTGCAAGAACACAAATATAGCTACATTCACACATCTGTGTTTTATTAGATCAATGTTGGTTGCCAAAATAAGTATTATTATTTCCACTAATAAATAAATAGCATTCTTAGGACTAGTCAAATTCAAACTCAATTTTAAGACAACCCTGCTTCCATAGAGAAAAGCTAAGGCCTTGAACCCATTATTTTTATGTACAGAAAGTTATTTGATAATGGAGTAATACAGTTTCCAGAAATTATCTGCAGCAGAATCTTACTAATTCATACTAATAAACAGCATTGTTATTTTTGATTTATATCTTGTCTATATGAGGAAATGAATGCACTGTGTGCTAGCATGTGAATTAAAAGTAGACTTGCTACTCAACGCCAAGTCCTTGTATGGATATGCTAAGATCTAGATTAATCCACCTAATTTTGGGCATGTAACTGAAGAATCCAACTTAGGAGTGTAATCATCTTGTAGGTTTTTTTTGTTTTTTTGTCTATTGCCAGTGAAGTATCCATTTGAAATTTCACTTATCCTCTAGAAGAATCTCTCTTTAGCTATAACTTGCAGAGAATAAGTAAATAGGTTGCCTCAATTGCCTCAGTTTGCGTCAATTAAATACCAAAAGTTAGGTGAGATGTATCCTGGTGGGAGGGTGCTCTAAAATAGTGAGCCAAATGTTTATGCAAAGAGGCACCTTGTGTAGGTGTTGGGCTGGCTCTGGGATTGTTTCTTTTGTCTCCAGCTCAGCAGAGAACAGGGGTTTGTTGCTGTGATTGCTTATGTTGTGCTGGCTTTCTACATGAAAAGAAGAGTTCTGTCTTTGGGGTTGTCAAATCAATACTTCTTTTACAAGCTTCAAAAGTTTGCAGATTTATATGGAAAGAGTATAAATAAAGAAAATAAAATCCTCAGGCCCTTCCCCTCTTTCACTCCCACTCCAAAGGACATTAGTATGTTCTGTCTGGTCTCTTTCAGCTTTAACATTTCCTGCTACACTCAGTGAAATTTAAACAAAATCACTTTTACAAACATTTAAATGGAAAAGTATGGAGTTTTGTCATTTCCCTCCTTGTGTAGCACTAATTAACAAAGCCTTTTTGTGAGAGCAAAAAGCTTTCCTTTTTTAGAACTGGCATGCTCCTCCTTACTGATTCCCAACTGTGGTGGCACAATCCAGTATTTTTGAACAATGATGAGAACAGAAATAGATGGAATTCAATAGAAGCATGAATAATGGCAACCAGAAACCGAGTGGTGACATAATCTGTCTTCCAAACTGCCTTGAGATATAGTCAAGAAAACACCACATTGTGTCTTGTATGTTGTGATCATCTCTGATAGGTATCACCAAATAGTTCTCAGGACAGATTTATCCACTCCAGTTAGCCATTTAAACATTTTTTAATGAAAGCTAGCTTACACACTTATGTCATAGATGCTTTCAGTTCCCACTTCCTAATGATTATCAGCTGTTTATTTTCCCTCTTGTGCTTGAAAAAAGTGGAGGTTCTACAGTGTTTTCCATGTAGTGGTTTTTGAAAACACACTCAAGAGGGATAAGCCACATAAAACCCATATTGAACAAACATGTTCAAGGGGGCAAAAGAGATGTTATGCTCAGGAAGTATAAAGATGCATGAATATATAGCAGAATACAAGAGAACAACCAGAATGTGGTAGGAGGCTTTTAAGATTTCAAAACTGAAGGAGGTGGATGAATTCATTTTCAGGAGAACAAGCCATGTTTCCAGCTGATGCTATGTTTTTGTTCCAGCACCAAGCTTTAGGCATGTTTTCTCAATACTATTTTAGGTATCAAAAAGATGAGAATATTTTTAAACATGGTATCTTTTTACAGGTTTTTTTTTTTTTTTAATAAAAAGCTACTCTAATCCTTTACTAGTAAAATAATCGAACATGGTGAAGATGCAAAGTATTTAAATACTGATTGAATTTACAGTCCTTGGAGGGATATGAACCCTTACAATTTGCCTATTATTATAGCTTTTAGGGGAACAAGAGATGCATGGCTGTTAAAGCTGTGCTAGGATTTATCACAGTCTCCTGTTTTCATTTGTTTGAGACTTTCTGAAAGAGTCTTTTTTTGGGCTGAGACCTCTATAATTGGTCTCAGCACAATGGAACTCCTCCTCACTCATCCCTCTTCCTTTCCCATCCCCCTGCCTTCAAACTATTCAGGATTTTTGTATTAGTGGTGAGTGGAAAAAAATAGTGCTTATTAGAGACTTTTATTTGGGCTTCACTGTGATTCAAAAGCTGTCTAAAAAGAAACCGAGAGAATTTTTATTTGGCACAGAGAACAGTGCAAGCTGCCCAGTTTAAAGGTGCAGTTGAAATACACTGGCAAAGTGCCCTAAGAGATGTTTTAGTTATCTTTGCCACAGACAGGTAAAATCCTTCCAGTTCCTTCCTGCTCACTGACATAACATCATGTCTACAGCTCTAGAACCTTCCTCATTGTAATTGCCAAAATCACCCCAAACTACTGGGAGCTTGCAGAAGTCAATAAAGCAGGAAGATCAAATAGAGCACAGTGAAAGGAAAGGTGTATTTGAAGCAATTGCATAGGTTTGCCAGCTCTTTAAGGAAAGACCTCTCCCCTTTCTTTCAGATGGATCTGTATGTGATTTTAATCTCAATTTCCTTTACATGCAGCAAGTGCTGCAGTTGACCCGTCCTCCATCTTTTTTCCTTCTTCCCATCATTTCTTGCTGATCTTTCTTCTCCCTTTTCTTCTACTCCCTTGTGAGATTTGCTCCTTGGACTTTGGTCTTTCTCACTTGCAAAGCCATTCCAATTCTACTGTCAGTGTCAGTTCATGAGGGGTTACATGCAGCCCATAGTAACACATCCTACAAAAACTGTAGGGCTCCATTACATCAATAAAAAAGGCAGCTCTGAGAGAGAGTTCAGACCCCTGAACTCTCAGAAGAAAAGGCTGAGCTATAGTTCAACCACCCAGATCTAACACAGGACTGCAGCAGAGGGCTGTCTGTCAGAATCATAGAATTGTTCAGGTTGGAAAAGGCCACAAAGATCCTCAAGTCCAGCTGCTACCCCAGAACCACCATGTTCACCACTAAACCATGACCTCAGGTGCCACATCCAGATGTTTTTTTTCTGAACACTTCCAGGGATGGAAATTCTGTCACTTCCCTGGGCACCTTGTTCCAATGCCCGGACATCTTTTAGGGAAGAAAGTTTTCCTAAAACCAATGTAAACCTCCCCCGGTGCAACTTGAGGCCATTTCCTCTTCTCCTGGCACTTGCTACCTGGGAGAAGAGCCCAATCCTCACCTGCCACACCCTCCTTTCAGGGAGTTGTAGAAAGTAATCAGGTCATCCCCTGAGCCTCCTTTTCTCCAGTTAAACATCCCCAGCTCCCTCAGCTGCTCCTCACCAGATATGTGCTCCAGACCCTTCCCCAGCTCTGCTGCCCTTCTCTGGATGCTCCAGTTCCGCAACATCTTTCTTGCAGTGAGGAGCCCAAAGCTGAACACAGGACTGAGGTGTGGCCTCACCAATGCAGAGTACAGGGGGGAGTATATGTCCAGATTGATTGGTAACTTGTTTCACATCCTAAAGCACACTCTAACCTCTGTCTGTTATAACTGGCAACTCTTTGGAATGGTTTCTCAGTATATGGAAGTGCAAAGTTTGGAACAAGAAGACACTGCTTTTATTTGAATGATTTCCTTGCCTGTAATTAATCACTGCAATGTTTGATGTGGGTTCAACTTAAGACTTGCTCCTCTTTTTCCTCTGTCTTGAGTTTTGAGAAGTCATTTGGGCAAAGATGCGCCCTGGCATCTCCTTTCATGCCAGGTCTGCACCAGTGGAATGGCCCAGATTTCACTCACATTCCTCTTGAGCTGGATGAGGTCAAGGGGAGAAATTCTTACATTGCCGTGTTGCTTGCACTTGATTAAATACACTGACACTATCATTAATCAAAGTTATGTTTAAATGGTAACTTCACTGTGAAATATATGATTAATGCTGTTGATATCAGAAGAATAACCTTCTGTTATCTTGCAACCACTTTGTCTTCTTTAGAATGATTGGCAATTCACATTTGAGGGTATACACGAGTGAATGAATGCACATGTGTATTTATTAACAGCTTTTATGTATTTATCTACAGAATCTGTAATGCAGATTTGCTTCTCTGTGTCTCAGGCTGCCACATGTGATGTGTGCAGAAGCAATTTTGTTATTGACATGTGTGAATCACCAGTGGATGCTTTCAGAGCAGCTCACCACACCATTCCCTGGCACCCAAGGAAAGCCTGGGGCAGCTGAGTCCCAGCACTCTGCAGCAGGAGGTGGGGGACATTCTACTGCAGGGAACTGCATTTCTCTGAAGGCACAAAACAGGGGTGTAAAGGAAAGAGCATATTTGGCATGGCACTGATTTATGGGGTGCAATGTACTCCTCCTGCATACCAAACACAGAGTGCAGGCTGACGTGGAGATTAGGGGAGGTGAGGCCATACTGTACTTCCTGTCTCCTTGAGAGTCTGCTGGCCCAGTAAGGATGAGGGATAAAGAACTCTCTATAAACACCTGTTTCTCTGGTTTTCCCTTTGCCTTCTGCACTACTGTCATAACCACAACAATCTAGCCCATATATTAATACAATTCATTAAAAAAATAAAATTGCAATCCATAAGGAACAGGTTTAGCAAGCAAACAAATTACATTCCTAGCTGTTCTCTAAAGGGCTTGCTTCAAGGCTTTGTAATTCCAGTCCCTGTGTTTACTACACACACTGCTTTTCCCTAAAGGAACTGACAGAATTTGTCTTGATTACTGAAAACAGATGTTTGTAGCACATGCATCATATGTTACAGTTCTGTTGCATGAAAAAACTGTGGAGATAAAATTCAAGTTTCATCTCATGCAGAGTTATAGGATTCCACTAGAGGGAGATCAGTAGATAGCAGAAAAAGAACATTTTCTATCCAGAAAGAATGATAGCATCATGATCCTATTTTTCCCTAAATTGGCAGTTTTAGGTATGTTGCTCTTTCTGCATTCTTGGGAAACTAGAATCTACTTATATGTACTTTTCAAGGTGTTCTCATATTTATGCTAGAATTAATGGATATAAGTTATTTCAAAATTGTCTTCTCTATGGAACTAAACTATGAAACTGAAATATCTACAATGTAGATCTCATGTTTAGCTTTATGTGTTGAAATTTTGGTGTATATATGTCTTGTAATTGAAAAATAACTATCAATACTCAAGAAATACAGTTACTGGATCACATTGATGTTTTGCTTTTGTCTGACCTTCCTAATTTTTATTACATATACTGTAATTTGAGATTTCAGGGAACAAACATGTAAAATACTCTAAATTTATGTATTTTAGATTATCTTCCTTATGAAAAGAAGACAATAATTCTCTGGAGGAGAAGAAATCACTTCAATCCTTTCAGCATTTAAAATATATAAACAGCAATAAGAATTTGAAATTTTCCTTAATAACTACATATCATACTGTTGATAAAGGGAAACCAACGAAACACAGACATGGTGTAGGAAACTAGAGACTGCTCTATAACCATGACCTGGAATTTACAATTTTCATTCCTTGTTACCATTCAGTTATAATAATATTGTTGGTGTGCTGCCCTTTAGGAACAGAATATTTCCCTGGCCCCTGTGTGTGTATTCACATGTTTTTCTAACATCCATGCAAGAGCAAACTCCAGTCTTAAAAGTAGTGGCACAGACCTCACTATAATGGCTGGGCTGTTACTTCTGACTATTTTAGGCAACAGTCTGAATCTGGCCTGGCTTGCACCCAGAGCAGCTATAATTTTTAAGATAAAGTAACTGGAAAAAGGAAGAATTCTTTCATGGGCATTTTCAAGCTTAGTCCTTTGCCCACAAACAGGAAATAATTTCTGATGCTGTGAAAGTGTAAACACCTCTTTTATTCTTATCAAATATAGCCTATCTAGGCCAGGACCTGGTCTCTAGGACTAATGAGTAACAGGGAACAAAAACTAGCGTTACTTCATTGTAGACAATTCAGTTAATTCAATGCTACAGAAGAAAATACCGGCAGTTAGTCCATCTTGGGAAACATGGGCTAATATTTCCAAGAAACTGCTTCTTCTATATCTGTTATCTAAAGTTGTTTGTGTATTTTTACATTACATCCTAAAATAAGCAATTTTTTATGTAGTCATGCTTATTTAATCTTTATTTCATCCAACTTCAATTGTTCTACCAGAACAGAAATGACATCATGTTTTTGATTTTTAAATTGTAATGTCTTAATGCCAATGTCTGTTTTATTTGAAATACATGTATTATCACACAAATAGAAGCAATACAGTAACCCACTAGCTCTATCTACAGTTATCTGACTTCCTGTAGGAATAAAAGAGAATGTTTCATATGGGAAGGACCTCTGGCAATCCTCTAGGCCAGCTGCCTGACTAAGTCAATGCTGAGGAAAAGTGAAACCATGTTGTTAAGGGCAATGCTGGGAGCACTGGCCACCTCTCCACTGTCCAACCTCTTGGTAAAGAAATGCTTCTTAATGTCCAGTCTGAACCTTCTACAGCTTCAAATCACTCCCACTCACCTTATCTCTGGATCCCAGGAAGAAGGGATCAACACCCTCTCCACTCTCCCTGATCAGAAACCTATGGAAAGCAACAAGGTCACCCCTCAGGCTCCTTTTATCCCAACCTGACAAACCCAAAGTCCTCAGCAGCTCTTCACAGGACATTCCTTCCAGCCCTTTCACAGCTTTGCTACCATAGTTTGGATGCATTCCAGGACTTTCATATACTGCTTAAATTGTGGGCTCAGAACTGCCCACAACACTCAGGTGAGGCCACAGCAACAATGGATACAGTGGGATAATCACCTGTCTTGAGTGGCTGGTTATCCTGTGTTTGATGCACTCCAGGATGTGGTTTTTTTGGCCGGCACTGCCAGCTCTCTTTCTGCAGAGCTGCTTTCCAGCCACCCCTCTCCCGATTTATATTTTTCATCTGATGTTACTCAACCATGGGTGAAGAATTCAGCATTTTGGCCTGTTGTATTTCATCCCATCAAGCACTGCTCCTTGCTCCAATTTATCTGGACCCCTCTGCAGAGCTTTTTGTCCCTCCAGAGAGTCCTCAGCACCTCTTGGTATAATCAGTAAGCTCTTTTTGTTCCTCACATTTCTGTGAGTTCAAATAAAGATGAGGGACTCACTTCCCTGCACTTGGGACCATGTCTTTCTGAGGATCTCCAAATAAATTTTTCCTCTCCTTCTAATATAGTTAGTAGAAGCACCATTCCTTTTTTAGTAAATAATATAATAATGAAGGAAATGAAAAAGAGGGTGTGAAATGTAAGGGTGTAAAATTCCTCCTTTGGCAGGCACATTGCCTCAAAATATAGTCAGTCAGGTGATTAATGACAATGAGTCTGTGGAAATATTTGTGTCCCATTCAAAATTACTTGGGAACCCAGTGCCTGCCCTCGTGATAGCATAGGTACAAGATTCCAGCCTGCTGCTGTGGCAGGCAGTGACTCCAGCCTGTCCTAGCAGCAAACACCAGTGCCACAAATAGCCCCAGGGCACTAAGGATGACACCTCCAGAAGTGTCCCCACTCCCACTGTGCCTCCCAGCAGCTACAGCTGCGTGGCAGGCAATGGATGCACTTCAGTGTAAATCCTTCAGAAGAGCACAGCGACTGAGTCAGCAAGAGAAAATTCACAGTTTGTGTTGAAGCGCACCAGGGACAATGCATTCTGGAAGGCAGATGGCTAAAGTTTTGTTAAACAAAGCTATGTGAGATCAATTGGGTTCACTCACTGGTAAACAGATGCATTTTTCAAAAGCTGAGATCTCCGCCTGGCTGTCTTTTCTTGTCTCACTCAAGCAATAACACACACGTGGGGAGCAGTAGATTTTGCTAATATTTATACTACTTAGATCTGGGACAGTTGATGCCCAAATGGAATACTAAATCCAGATTTCTGTGAGTATAAACTTGTGCTTTCTAAAACCTCTTCTTTAAAAAAAATATATTTTGAAACATCTTTTGCATTTTTAGTTGCAAATTTTATTTTGTGAGTTCAGAATAAGAAGCATCTTAGAATTTCCTTAAAATTCAGAAATACTAATCTGGCTGTAAGTTTAAGATAAACAAATATCTTAAAGACAATTTCTTCTATCACGTGAAATTCTCTTCTGAGATACAAAAAGGCAAGCTTTGAAAAGAATGCTAAGGAGAGGACTCAAATAATTTATCCATCTAAAAGGTGGCAGAGGTAGACTGGAAATTATACAATGCAAATTAATTTTGGTTTCTATTTACATTCACATTCAGATAGATGATTCATCAGTTTCATTCCACCATGTCTGTTGGGAAAGTTGATATTAAAAGAACCAAAGTACAGCTGAAAAAAGGTGCAGTTTTTGTGCTACCTGACTGTGGTACTAGTTTTTTTTTTTTTCCTGTCCTTTGGGAACTACTGTTTTCAGAAGCATGAGACAGGCATGTTCTCCACTTGGCTGATTCTTGAACATATTTATTCATAAACATGGGTATAGGCATTACTATACATTCACAGAGGTGTCTTATTATTTACAGCACTGGATGTAAACCACTTGTGGTACTGTAGCTTACAAACTTCGTGGTGGACAAAATGTCTACAAGAGGTCACTGCAAGATACAGGAGGAAGAGTAAAAGTTGCACCAATTTGCTTTAGGAGAGGTAGTATTAGGTCAGTTTAACTTCCACAGTGGCTTTCATCCACTTACCGTAGGTGCTTACAGCACAAATCTTCTTTCAGCTGAAGCTGTGTCAGCTGAAGAAGATTTTTCCATGAGTCAGTGCCTAACACTTCCCAGCTGGAAGTCAGGTTCCTGTCCAGTTGCCCCCTAACCTGTTCAGTGAACGTGAATGATGTGAGCTGAGCAGTGGCTTGCACGTCTCCTTGGCTCATCGATTTGGGAGCGTTTGCAGGAGCAGCTGAGCCAGCAGCTTGTGGGGGACCGTACCCTTTGTATTCTGCAGCAAGGTGAACCATGGAAAAGACAGGGAAGACCAAAGGTGTTAGCTGAAGATGTATGAGCAAGGCCAACCGGTTCAGACTGTGAGACTGATGTAAAGGTGCTCAGTGAATATCCCTGTCCCTCCCGCAGTACTTCTGCATGGCATCCTGCAGGAGAGCACCAGCCACGGAACGCCCTGGCATGGTCTAGGTCACTAAAACTTAACAAAAGCACAGGAACACTGGCTGCTATTTAATCCCAAAGACTGGGAAACTCTCTAAGTTATGTAACACAGAATCATTTCTGTTGGAAAAGACCTCCAATACTGTCCAGTCCAACCACTGAGCCATCACCACCTCGGGAGCTAGACCAGGGCACTAAGTGCCATGTCCAGTCATTTCTGAAACACTTCCAGGGATGGTGACTCCAGCATCTCCCTGGGCAGCCTGTTCCAATGCTTAACAATCCTTTCCATGAAGAAATTCCCTCTCATGTCCAACTGAACCTCTGCAGCTTGAGGCTGCTGTCACCTTGTCCTGTCACTAGTTGCCTGGGAGAAGAGGCCCACATAAATTAACCCCCACATAAATAAAACAGCCATTTAACTTTTTTTTTTCCTTCTTCTGAAACCTGCTCTTAATAACCTGCATCACAGAATGAACTGCACTTCATATTTAAGCATTTGAAATGTGAAATGATGAGGAAATCAGAGCTTACTTGGTCATTATGTTAAAATGTGTTGCTTCTTTCTCCATCAAATGTCTGTTTTTAACCATCATTCACTGTTCAGCTCTGTGCTGCCACATTCCACATCAAGAGCCTTTTAGTGAGGATGGTAACACACACTGACCAAATTTCTCCTTGATCTTACTTTAACAAGTAAGCTAAATAAACTCGGCTGATTATTAGTCTTCCAGTAAGAAACACAGAACAGACTGACACCCTCCTGCATTCCTTTTTTCAATATCTTCTGATAATAAATATTGAAAACCGCAAAATATAGGACTTCTTTCATTATGTGTATTTGTGTCTAAAATCCCAAACTACATGAATTATATCGCAAACAGAGTGATTGGACACAAAATGACAGTTTAGCAGGTTTTCTATCTGTTTCAGATTCTGAAATACTCTTTTCAGGCTGGAGACATTTGTTTCACTCATCTACCTTCTAAAGCTGCAAGTGGGAGACTGTGTCATATATCAGCTGTAGTGATAGGCATTTGGTGGATGTATAATTATATTGTTTGATATAAAATTACAGTAATCAAGCATAAGGGGTGGATAATTTTGTAGTTTGAATACACAAGTTCTGTTTAGAATGAAGAGTGAGATCCTAGACTCACTGAAACAAATGGAAAAGTCCTGTTGACTTCAGTGAGATAAACAGTAAGCATTTCTATTTCCAGAGAAGGATTGACAGCAAAATAATTATTTCTTTTCAGTTGGTTTTTTTTTTTTTGTGTATTCTTACTGTACTACATAAGAATGTTCACAGATTTGTCAGAAAAGGTTGACATTGGATACTGATGAAGTAAACTCACCATGCACACGCAAGCCCCTATCATTTTGCCTGTAGACCTTCCAGAGAAAATTTGGAATGTTAGGTGTTGCTAATAGAGAAAGCTGCTCTAGCTGTTCTAGGTGCTATGAAGGCTGGAGCGCTGGGAATTTTATGTATTTTATCCTCTTATGAACTCTGCTTTTATTTAGGACAAAATTAACTCAGCATCACATTCCTCTTCTTAGCTCTTTAAGGGCTGGTCATTCTTACCAGATTTTCCCATATAGAGTGATTTGATAATACATAAATTGCCAACAGGAATTAGCTGAGCTACAAAGGCTGTTTGTAATTCTTCCCTTTCAATTCTGTACCAAGTTCTAGAAACACATCAATTTTTTCCCCCCAGTAAGTCAATTTTTTATCCTATAAGCCAATTGACCCAAATATTTTATTTTCCTTTAATAATGGTATAGTCCTGTTTTTTTAATCTCTTAACTAGACACAACAACAAGAAAAAAAAAGAACACCTGTATGACTTTTAAGCCACAATACTGAATCATTTGGCAAGAGATCAAACAGAGCAGTATTGTTTCCAATTGCTATTCATTTATGTGCTGCCAAAACACATTATACTGCTTTAAAAGTGTCGTGCTGATTACCACTTCCAAAGGAGATTGCATTTCTACAGGTGATGAGCTCTGCTTCACTGACTGTCTCAAAAATGAACACTTGCATTGTTAATGCTCTCTCTCACAGGTTCTGAAACACATAAAAGGGCTTACAAAGTTCGTCAGAAATATGACTAAGATTATTTAAGTGGTAGTTTTTGTTGGTATGAGATCTAGGAAGCTTAACTTAAATAGCACCTAGGCAGGTGTTGATGGTGTAATTTTGTAGTTTTCTAAAAGATTGTGGGTTTGAGACAACCATGACTGACATCAACAGATAATTTAACCGTGCATTTTCAGTCAAGCCCAGAAAACTCTTTCCAAGTGAGCAATTTAATACAGTGTATGAACAGATTGATTTTATTTGTATGGGTGAAATTGTACACGGGAATTGGTGTTATGGTGAACTACTCTTTCAGCTTTCAAATCTTCTAACTAGTCACATCTTCAGAACTTCAGTACACCTATAAGTAAATTATTCAGATACTCATAGCTATGCACCTACATGGCTTGCAATTACAATGTGCCCATAATTTTTGGACTTGTTAGTGTTGAATTGCCATTACCCACCCAAATTGCAGGGCACCTGCCTCTTGACTAAAGGGTTAATGCTAAGAAGTGTCAATTGAATAAAATTAAAATACAGCTTTTCAACACTAATTTACACATTGTATCTAAGTCATTTTCATGAGTGGCATTAAGTGCATCTTACAAAGCAGGTGGAGCTTTCAGGGCTAGATTGTGTCTTCTGGGTCAAATTGAAGGAAGAATATATCAGTGAACAAACTGCTATGACATACAGAGCACCAAAGGATTTTTGATGAAGCATAAAATCAGTGAGTTACAGAATTTAACAAGGTCCATCTTTTCAAAGTAGACCTTCTGTTGCTTACTTCTCAATAAAATATTATTTACAAAAAAAAAATCAAAACAAAACTGCAACAAAGCAACCTTCTTACATGGATTTATGACATACCTTTATAGTATGAAAGGGAACAGAAAAAATACTTAGTTTCTCAGGAGTCCACAGACAACCAAAATTGTTAACAAGACTTCCAAAGTGTAAACAAGACATGATAAAATGACAGCCACAAAATCTGTCTTAGGTGTTCTACAAAATGAACAGTTGTGATTCTTTCTCTATAGAGTTCCTAATCTTTGAGACAACTAAGGATGAAGAGCAGTGGAGGAAGAGAAAACTATTTCAAACAGAATTATCATGGGGTTTCTTTGCCACAATAAATTCTGGTTGCCTGAACCACGTTGTTACAATATGTGAAAAACTTGTATTTTTCAACTGGGTTTTTCATAAGAGCCAAAAGCTGGATGTTCATCACACAAAGCTGTTAAAGCAAAGCTATCACTTAGAAAAGATTGATCAAACTGAAGTAATTTCTTTTTTTTTTCTTACGTGCCTACACACTTAGATCTGATTTGCTTTCATTTTCACATCAAGTAAAAACTACTTATAGTAGAGAAGTAAATGAAAAAATAGCTTGAACATAGTCAAAATACATTTTTTACTAAAATTTCCATGTTTTCAATAAGAAGACAAAGACTTCTTCCAGAGACAGATAATTGATATGAAAAAAGATCTGAAAATAGTATCTTGTTTAAAATAGTATTGCAAGAAAATTTCAGTTTGACATAATAAGAGTCTAGCTGTACTCATCAAAAATAGATATGCATAAATGAAGAGCACATCTTTTCAGAAAATAATCTGGTTTTGGATAAATCAAAGTTTAAAAAATTTCAAATGCTATCTTTCCGAAATTTAGGATTATCTACTACATTCTACAGCAACTCACACTCGTATTGGGACAACCAGTAGTATTTACCCCACATAATTAATGAATGACTGTGGGGAAACTAATTTATGTTAAGTGTTCTAAGCCAAAAATTGTATCACATCACACTGGGGGGGGGCGGGGGGGGGGGATTTCAGATCTGATTTCCCTAGAGCACAGCGTGTATCTAGATGTACTCATGGGAAATGTTAAATGTCAGAATCTGCCCTGAGGATTTTTCTTTTGAGACCCACCCAAACGGGGACACAGACTCTTCTCCTGATCGGTTTAGGTCAGCTGTTTTCAGGGTTTTCAGACTAAGATAAAAGAAAACTCAAAGGAATAAATGACCTCATGAGATTTCCACTCCTTAGGGTAGAAGCCTACTAAGAGCAGTTTATGATATTTCCCAGCTGTCAAAGTCATAAGGAAAGCCTTGCATTAACTAACGTAATATAAACAAGGATCTCCAGACTCCATTGACTTGGCTAAAATCAAGTTTGCATGTAAAGATGTTCCAAAAACTAAAAATCAGAGTTCATTTTCCATAGATATATGTGCAGAGATTCCACAAAATATAAGCTTTACAGAAGACATTTGACATTTCTTTCCATAATGTATCTGTTTTAATTAGCTGAATGTGATAATGGAACTGTGTCAGTTTTCAGGTTTCTAGCATTTAAACCAAATATTTTAGTTCACAAGGATGGGAGCTGCTCTGTGGGGTATTTCTGTGGCAGGTGGCAGCCTGCTTTCTTTCAACACACACCACACATGCATTCATTAAAAAAAAATAAAAAAAAAAGAAAAAGAAAGCACTGAATAAATTCCAATTTGGCATGATTATGTGATGTGTGGCCTTGTGTTCATGGAAACTCTCACCTATTGGCACTTGCAATTTTAGTATCATGTAATTAAATTGATTTTTTTGTCAAGTCAGTTTTAAACTATGTCTTTGAGGTAAAAGGCCAGTGCATTAATCCACTGTGGTATTTATTATTTAAATACTAATCAAGAGGTCAATTAATGTTTTCATTGCTTTTGCAAATGAGTAATGGAGTACCGTTCAGAGCTCTCGGGAAAGTCTACTGTTAAACAGGAATCCAATTTCATTCCTTCTTTTCAAATGGCCCTAAATGTATTTATTATGCAGTTCTTACCTTTTTTGTAAGAGACTGACTGGAGGGTTTCACTTGAGCTCTAATCCCTACACTGCACATCCAAAAGCTTCTCAAATATTCTAGAATTCTAGTTCCACTTTGCAAGTCCGTATCTATTTTCCTACAAAAGGGTGTGATGAATATACAGCTGATTTAAATGTGTGAAGGAAAGTGGCTCCCTGTGCCAGACGTGAGCTAGGAAGTTTCTGCTTGATTCATATTAGCTACAATATTGAACAGAAGGGAAATGAAGGCCGCAAGGAATGATTAGCCCCTTTGCTAGAATTGATTTGTGTGCATTGAAAAAGGGGTTTTGATATATACATTCCCATGTTTACTAAACATCTACATAAGCTCTACTTCCCTCACTCATTAGGGATAACATTATTTAATGCATTCTGTGTTAAAGCAAGAATTTCACTTCCTTTATCCTGCCAGAGTCAAGCTTGCACAGCTACTTCATCACATAATGGAACTTCACACTGCCACAAAGTGATTTTGGTGTAATGTTCTCCTCGTGGTTGTCTGTTTCGTGACAAATTGTAAAAATCTTTTGTCCCCAAAGAGTGCTGGTTATCTGAGCTTGGAGCAGAGATGCCAGACTTCAACACAGGAGAGGAACAGGTTCAAGGTCTTCATCCTAGCACAGTCTTCCTCACAGTCTCTATGGCATCTGTTGCTTTTTGCTCTATTTCCTTTGTTCTCTTGTGCAAAGTAGAAAAAACAGATAGACATATAGACACTAATACCACTTTCTGTGAAAAACATATATAGAACTTTTTAGGAAGTGATACCTAATTTCTTCCTGCTGCTGGCATTTGGGAACAAGGTTGATTGACCAGCTAAAATCTCATTTCACTACTGCCTCTAATATTGTACAAGCAAGGAAAAGCTATAGAAATGGCCTA
This sequence comes from Phainopepla nitens, assembly GCA_013400175.1. NCBI lineage: Eukaryota > Metazoa > Chordata > Aves > Passeriformes > Bombycillidae > Phainopepla > Phainopepla nitens. Next base: position 2,002,211 of record VXBQ01012573.1, read on the forward strand.
GCATCTCTGAAATTGTTCAAATGCATTCTTAAGTTAGGTCTTTTGTATGATTTGGATAAATTGGGCAGTTGGACTAGATTTTTTTTTATCTAAATGAGTAACAATAAGTAATGACAAGTAAAATTTGCTTCTCTGTAACATTTTAGTGATTAAAATGATTTTTTTAAATCCCAGAAAATACAGTTTAGAAGCCATCACTACTATACTGATAAATAAATCAAACCCAGAAATATATACCGAGAAGTGAGAGTTTAGGAAGAATTTTAAGTATTTTAGCCCCTCAGAATATAAGTTTTACCATAGTAGAAAAAAAGAGTAGGATGCAAGCATGACCATTAAAAAAAGAAATGGAAAAAAACCCCACCAACAGTGCAGAACAGGAAACATGACTGAGTTCTGCCCTTTTACTGAAAGAAGGCAGAAAATTTCCTTCATGTACTTTGTGTAAAACAAGCCCTTTTGCTTAAGCTGAGTTGCAGACTGTCTGCCTCTCTTTTGACCTTGCTCATCCCGTCCTCATCCCTGATGTATGAAGTGTGAGGCGAGGTGCTGAAATGCAAATAGGGCTCCAAATGAGGGTCACGTCTGCGCGTGGGATGCTGGGACCTTCAAAGAGCAAATCCAGCACAGAAATCCAGAATTACTGCTGCTCATCAGGACAGGCATGCTCTCAAGGCAATCAAGGAGGTTGCCTATCACTTAGCAGAGGTAGTTAATTGGCAGTTCTCTACATCCACTTGAAGAAGGGTGCTCAATAATAGGATTTTCTGTCTTCGTGTAAGGGAGGAAGCTTCGTCACTATGCAATAGATTTTTTTTTTTATTGGACTTTTATCTGGAACTGAAGATTTGAAATCTAGGGTCCTGCTATCAGGCTTATTTCTTTTAATGTTTCTTCCTCTCTTTCAGACTAAAGCAACACAAAAAATTGAAATGGAACTTTTTTTTATTACTAATGTATTTTTCACAGTTTTTGAACTTCATATTCAAAGATTTGTTCTCACAGGAAAAGAATATCATGTTCAATTTATATCACAGTAAGACCCAAAAGCTTACTTTCAGCCAAGTGCAATATGATGCTCTTAAAAAGACAATTTTACAATATTTCCAACAGTTCTATTTCTGAGTGTGCTGAATGCTTAGCCAAGATACAATCTGACAAATGAGGTTCAGAATATGACTACTGCTAATTAGAGGCTGTTAACAACTGAAGAGAAGCATGTGGTACCAATGCTTCAATGCCAACAGAGGGAAGGGCTTCCTATGTGGTGAGAGGTTACGCACAGGGTTGCACTGGTTCCCAGAGCAAGTCTATTGTTGTTGTTGGCACCCATGCTGGAGGGACAAAGATCTTATGGGCTGAGTGCAGGCACGAGGCCATCCCGACAGATGGCTTCTGTTGTGGGTACAGCATGTGTGTTGTGTGCAATATGTCAGGGCATTGATGCCCACTTACCACAAGGGAAGTGCCTGCCTCACCTTGATTTTCCACACTGCCATTAACTTGGTTCTCAAGTCAATGTATTTCATAAACCTGTTCATGGAGAGATTTGTGGTATGCCTGGACTCGTCAGAGAGCTCGGGAGGCAAGAAGATTAACAATGACAATCCCATCACCACCTTTCATCCTTCAGCTAGAAGAATCCAGCGGTACAAGCCAAAAAATTTTTGGTAGGCCTGCCAAGGTTTGTAAATATGTCAAGAAGAGGAGGAAACTGTGCGACAGATCCTGTGCTTGAACGAAAATCACATGTGGACAATTGGCTCTCTGGTACTTTAAAGAGAGAGAGCTTTCTGAGTAACTACTGCTGCACTGTGGCAAAGCAGTTCTGGGCACTGGAGGTATTTTAGCTAGGTGTGCTTACTCCCCAGTAAGAAACAATTCTATACTGAAAGCATTATTTCTGATGTTTTGTCTATTTACCTGCTTCACAGCAGAGTAATATAATGCTCCTGGAAACATCAACCAAAAAAACCATCCCTAAAACTGAGAACGGAGAAATTATTTTCCTTAATATGATGATAATTTCAGCTTTCTTTCAAATTATGCAGTAATTGCCTAGTGCTATTGACCCTGAATAATACATGACAGCTTATGGTATGAGAACAAATGGCTTCCTGAACAACCAGATCAATGAGGTCTGGTTTCCTAAGAATTTGTCTCTTGCCTTCTTCTCCCAGCATTCACTTTCCCACAATTTGGTGCTGGCCTTTGTTGTGCTCTCTACGTTGTGCACGGTGTGATGCCCCCTCACCAGTTCTCCCTGCACATCAAAGCACTCAGCTCCCTCCTGTGTCTGCCTTTTACCATTTTGGAGGTGCTGGCTGGCCAAGAGTCAGTCTGTGCTTGAAGGCAGCCTGCACGTACAGATCTGTTCGTTTGTCAAGCCATCCAAACAGAATGGGACCTGCCTGCTGGGAAAAAAAACCCCAAAAATGGGATGTTCTTTCTCTGTCAAATTTAGTTGACATTCAAACGTGAAAAGCAAGACTGCAATCACCGAAGTTTTGTTCACATAAAAATGCAGAGAAATAAGGACTGCTTTTGGACTTAAATCTATAATATTTTTTTGTATTTTTCTACCTTTGAAGCACCTCACCATTCACTTTTTTCTTTGCTACTAAACATGCCATCATAAACATTTTATTGACTCAAAAATGTCTCATTATTATGGTTTATGTTCTGTACAGAAGCAGCCCCTGATGCTCTTCCTTTGCTTTTCAACAGAGATTTACTAGAAAAGGCTGAAGAGCAGTGTTAGGGAGGCCTTGGGATATACAGTTTATCATGATTCTGAGCACTTATTCCATTTTCATTACTTAACTGTGCTTTCCAAACACTCTGTCATATAACAAAATGTAATGTACCTTTAATAAATATTTCCCTTTCATTTAGATTCTATTTACTCCAACGTGCAACAATTGCAACCATCATTTAAAATGAGGTTTTCCTTCAGAAGGAGGTATATAAGAGGCTCTTTCCTATTCAGTTGGAATTACACAGATCATAAAGTCAAGAAAAAATGGAAATTGAATTAAATTGTGAAACACAACCTTCTTATGAACCCTTGTAATTCATTGCTTGTGGAGATGGTTCTTATTTAGCCAGAACCCAAGAAAGAGTATTCCAGAGACGGAATGTAAAGCTCCTTTCTGTACACCTTGCTACACGTGATACTTTTTACAGCTTATAACACCATTAGATTGCCAGTAGCTTGTTGAAGTCAATAAGGACAGAAGATGTTTTCTGATGTTTGTTTCATTTGAGAAACTTATTCTTGGTTTCTATTGATTCTGTCTGATGTGCAGCAGCTTCATCAGGAAATGTTCTATTCTCTGAGTTCTAAACAAAGGTTTCTTGAGAAACTTCATGCATTTGTCTTACTATTTTATGTGATTATCTATGAAAATCATGTTTAATATTTTTAATATATATAGCCAGGGATTTCTTCATCCACTGTAACACTTTCAATGCTCAAACCAAATACAAATCCATTGATTCTGACATACAAAGGAACAATATTCATTTCATCATTGATTTCTATTTAGGTTTTACTGTTCATCAATGGAAATGTATTTCTGAAATGCAGTCATCTGTGAAATTCTACATGGTTTAGCCCACAGTTTCATTTGTTTAGTGTTCTGGACTAATAATATGTGTACCCGTCTTGTAATAAAGTGGATGTGTTAAAATTAAGTACTCTAAAACCTTATTCACCTTGCACAAAGCTTATTTATCTAGGTCTTTCTAATTTGCCTCCCTTATTTTTATTCTTTTTCCTAAACAATGCCCGTGTTTTCAGGGGTGAAACCTTATTTATTCTAAGACAAAAATGTTACAGTTTACCAGCTGAACAGATTGCTGGGTGTTCATTCCTCCCTACCCTCAGAGTTTGCTAAAGGAGTAGAGAGCTGGTAGCTGCAGAGTGAATGAGATGTTCACCACTTCAGTCAGACAACTAATTACTGGTATATTTGCACACCTATCCTGGTAAAATTCCTATTGATCTAAATCCAATTAGTTCTATTTCTGTTAGTTTTGCTATTGAATATATTTGAGGAAGAGGTGTGGAGTTTGCAGAGGTCAGATCCATAGCTGGATGGAATTTTAGGCATGGATCCATATAAATGTTTGTAAGGCTTAACCCTTCCTTTGAGCAGTACTGAGTAAAGGATGATAATCAAAAGCAATACCCCCTGAATTTCTGGCCACTTGGAACTGAACCACATCTCCATAAACAATTGTGAATTCATTTGTAACTCTATAGGTTGGAATAATCAATACAAATGGGACCATGGCATTTAGTAACACACATGCAGCATTTTAAGTATGGAATAATTCAAGACAGCACTTGGCAAACATCAACAGGCCAAATCTCACTAAATCTACCCATGCCAAAGGGGGTCTTTAATGAGACTTGGATGCCACGTAATAACTTTTGCCAAAATAATGCTTCTTCTACTGGCATTTCATAGAAATCATAATGATTTCCCAAATATGTAAAAAAATTATATCCTTGTGTTCAGCATTCAGTTTTTTTCAACTGCTTGATAAAAAAAAGAAACCCCCAGGATCTTATTGAGAAATCCTTGTATTCTTACTTTATAAGTGGCAGTGAATAATACTAAACCTTCAATACTCCACTCAGTTGAACACAAAGAAAACCTCTGGGGAGTTCATTTAAGAAAATTAATGATATGGAGCTACCACATAAAATTCTGAATACCCGGAATGGGTTTTTTTGAAAGAGATTTTTTATATATATCAGGCATTACAGTAAAATCTCTTTAGTGAATTAGAATTCTCCATCCTATCACACTGAGAGCCATAGAACGTGTAACAAAAAGGTATTATGCTTGATTTGGTAGCCATGAGGAACTTGTATCTATCAATCACAGAAGGACTGAATACAACACACACATCAGGCACCTTCGGGGAACATAAAGCTGTGAAATGTAGTTAGAGTGTAGCAGTACAGTTAATTTCTACTATTTTAGTATGATATTCCCAGGCTGTCTTTAGACAATCACTCTTTAAAGGAAATTTAATTGTTTCAAATCCCTTATGATTATTGCCTGTACGTGAAAGGACACATTGAAAATAAAAACAATTTCAGAACGACACAAAGCTACTGCTTACTGCTTTTATTTTTGGTTTCTTATTTGAATATTATGTATTTAACTGTTTCATTTCTCTGCCAGAGGAGGTACTTGTGTGGCCCATAGGTAATTTAAATTAGAAAGAACACACATAGGAAATAATTCTCAGATTATATAAGCATTGAAGGCATGCTGGCCTAATTTTTTTGCATCCTTAGGTTTTGCTAAAAGACCTTTCAATGCTAAAACACTGAAAGATCAGCTTCAGTGGAACTATTTTAAAGAATATTTATGTGGTAGGTCTGTGTATTGCACTTAAAATGAAGATGAATAAAATCTTCCTATTTTATTTACTAAGTTATATTAAATTAATAGAGTCAATGTTTTTCTTATATATATATAAATATTTATGTGTTTATAAATAGTATTTTACCCTTTCACTTAAAAACCTTGATAATGAAACGCATAAATTGTTATAGTCTTAACATCATAGATAACACACTTATTCTTCACTCAGATCATTTTCTGAATGCTCTTAAGGAATTCATTGATTTGGAAAGGAAAATAAGGTGTGTTATTGTTTTCATTTAGTAGCTAATATGATAGATTAATAGACTCCATTGTAAAGAGAATGCATCTGCTGTGGAGAATGTTTTTTCCATTTCTGTCTCAGGAAAGTAGAGTTTATTGTGCTAATGATAGCATATTTTACGTATGTATATTAATCTAATATCCTTGCACAGATAAAAGAGCGTATTTGCAAAAAGAAAAAGAAATAGAGAAGATCTACTACAAGATGAATCAGAGTAAGATTCCATTTCCCAAAAGAAGGTGATCTTTTCTAATTCCCTGAAAAACTATTTAAATGAGGTCTCATTAGCCACAGTGATTGGTGCTCAAGGTGTGCTGCTAGGTTTGCTAACCTTTTGATGAAATCCCTGGGGGTCCCTGACCTAGTTCCTCTGTGCTGACCATCTGAAATTTGTTCTGATGCTTGCTGTTGTTAAGGTAGTCCCAGCACCAGTATAATTAGTGAGCCTTAAGCTTTTTAGAGCTTGAAAAGACAAGAAACCATTCATATGGAAACTCACACCCTTGGTGTCTCTCCAAAAGGAATCAACAATCATCGAGTGCGACCCCGGGAGCTTTTAACATACCTTATAAGACAAATTTCCTATTTAACTCTCTTGCTTAAAAAAATATTGACGTTTATAAATACAAAATATTATGTAGACAAAGCAGTGTTAGACGTTCCTAGTAATGGTGCAAAGAAAGGACATGAGAATAGTAATTGACAGCATGTTTTCAAATGCAATTGTTATTTAACTGTGTTGGGAACAAAAGATATTCAAATACTATGAAGGTATTTGAATTTTGATAGGTTTTATGTATATTGGAAAGAAGTAGTCATCTCTAGCTAAATAAAAAAGAAGTCCCTCTGGGCTTTGTTTTGAGCAATGTCACTGAATGTTACAGAAAATTCAAGTTATGGCTTGTGTATCAGTTTGATTTATAGACACAAATAGTCATAGAAGAGTTTGGGTTTGAAGGCACCTTAAAGATCATCATCATGAAAGTCTTATCCCTGGACATGGGCAGGGACACTTTCCTCTAGACCAGGTTGCTCAAAAACCCCATCCAGCCTGGCCTTGAACACTCTCAGGGATGGGGTATCCACAACTCCTCTGCTATAGACCAGTGTGTTCTGAAAACATATACAAAGAAATCTGTAAATCAGACAACTGCATACAATATTTGTCGTGCCGTGAGTCTTAATGGCTTCTCTAATTGCATTCCCATGGAATACAAAAAAAGTATGGAAAACATCCAAACTCTTCCAGCCCTCTACAGTTTCACCTCCCAGACTTTCATTTTCCTTCTATCCTTGTAGTGGCACTAAGAAGCCAAACTCACTGACTCAGGAGGACATGCTGACTAAATAATTTGTAAGGAGCCCATTTGCAAGGAAAACACTGGCTAATCACTCAAGCTCTTCTCTACTGCTGCTCCATTACAGTAGGAGAGGCAAGTGGCCACTGAGCAGTGCTTCACTCACTGATTTCTGTGTATGATGAAAATAAATATAAGATTCCATTTATATGGAATATTTCACTTTATTCTAAACTGCAGGTTATTTTACAAGAAGCTAGGTATAATCCAAGTTCGTGTCCTGACTATTTGAGCGCTCTAATACAGCATCTGAATGTTCTTTATCCCTACTTGGAAAAGACAAATACTTAAGCAAATGAAAAACTCTAATTAAGAAATTCTCCATTCCTCACAGGACTTTCCACTATCATGGTAAAAAAAGAAGGAAACTACATTTAAGAAGCTGCTAGCTGACTTAGGGCTCTGTGTTATTCTAGTTGGACTCATGCTCTTAACTCAGTTTTAAATACTTTTTTTTAAATCTTCCCATGGATAATATTTACTGAATCCACTGCTTGCTGAAATAATTCAACTGTAGCTGGATGGGCATTGGATCAGTCTTACCATGAACAGATGTGTTATGGCTAGAGGGAAATGATATAAGCAGGAAGAGATTGTAGTGAATCATGATTTCTCACTATATTCGGTTCAAGCTGTGTCCTGACAGATGTACCACAGTTCCTGGTGCTGTGTGCTCTGCCAGCAGCACTGCAGAGCATATCACAGGGACACAGTTTTGGGAGTGCTAACTCAGCCTTTTCAAACTGCATCCCTTTGATACACTTGTCTGCCTAAGTACAGCCCTCCTGCTTTGATCAGGCTGCCAAAATAACTGTGTCGTGACGCTTTTTCTTTATCTCAGTTCAGCTTCTGGACAGCAGATTTTAAGAGCATCTGCAGCTACAAAAAGACCTTAACCTTAATACAAGGGCATTTCCCAACAAAATAAGGAGAAAATTCATAATGATGCCATATGGGTATTACAAAAGAATTAATTATTCAGATTAGAAAACTAGTTCCATTCACTCTTCGGAAAACTTTTATAGACGCAGATAAGAAGGAGACCTCAACAGGTGTACTCTGTAGGTTTTATATTACAGTTATGTGGCTATAAAATAGAAATAAATAATTTATCCTTTCTATTCTGTTCTCCTCTGAGACCCTACTCTCTTGTGGCTGCCTTGGTTTGGATTGATATTCGGCATGTACGCACAGAAACACAGAGACAAATCTGTGTATCCTGAAACACTTGTGTATATACAGGTGGATAAGATATAACTGACATGTTAACTTTACATATCAATTAATTAGTTTATGAAGCACATGAACTATAGAGGCATATTCTAACACACTAGCATGGCAAAAGCAAATCCCTCTCAGCAATAGGGCTCTAGAACTCTAGCTTGTGCTCCTGGAAGAAAGAGCAAACAGCTCCTAATCTTGGTGATGTTTTCCATCTTTTTCTGAAGAGAAAATGCCTCAGCATTCTGGACTTTATGGGCAGACAAACAATTTTGCTGTTCCTCATGTCTTTTAAGTTTTAGTTTTTCAAGGAACATTTTTGGCCAAGAAAATAGTTAGCCTCAAGTAGGTTTAAGATCAACAAAGCTGCTTTTTTGTGAAAGTTTTTACGTTATAGGATCACAGACTGATTGAGCTTGGCAGGGACCTGCAGAGTTGATCTTGTCCGGTCCCTCTTCTCAAGCAGGGCCGCCTATAGCTGGGTGCCCAGGACTGTGCCCAGGTGGCTGCTGATTATCTCCAAGGATGGAGATGACACAGCTTTCCTGGGAAACCTCTGCCAGGGCTCAGCCATGCTCACATGAACAAGTGAAAAATCAAAACATTGTGATAACTGTCAATTTCTTTTTTCCCTCCAAATCCTCAGTTCTTGCAAAGCCCTCCAAATGCACGTGTGTCTATCAAATGCTGAGTGTGATCTGTTCTCTTTTAAAATGTTGTTTGTTTTTTTACAGGGGGTTTATTTAATTACTTATTGCATAATATCCAGGGGTTTTTTATCATGTTCAATTATTATAATTTTATTAATTCTTAATAAAGACAGAAATAGAAGTACTTATACGTGTGCATCTAAATTTTGCATAAGAATCCAGTCAACTTATGGATGATGCTGTGTGCTCAAGAACTGAAAATCATTAGAGTGCATATTGCACAACAGTGTTCACAGTATTCCCACAGATTTCTATAGAATATTTCACAGGTAAGTTTCCTATTTGATCCATCTGATAATGGTCTGGATGTTGCCATTAAACTCCTGGAATTTTGAAGGAAAAATAACTCTAAAGCCATTTTCAGCCTCCTGTGATGTACTTACTGCCCATTAAAAATGGCCTATAAACTCTGCAATATGTACAGTTGTTTTCCCAAGTGAAACAGACATCTTCCTTCCCACCAGACATTTATGCTAAATTTGCCTTTTGAGGTTTTGGAGGAAATCCAGAACACTAACTTTGTAATCAATAAGTTCCTTTTGCCTTCTTTTTCCTTTATCTTGAGCTTCCTATCAAAGCTTATAATTTCCACTGATGGAAAGACTGCAATAATATTATCCACTTGTTTTTATTCAAAAAAATAAAGCAATCTACATCAAATCTACATCTACAAAACAAAGCAATCTATATGAAATTATGAAAGGCCTCATTACATACCAGAGCACAAGTAAACTACCTTGATGAAATGGAATAAATTATACTTTACTATCAAAAGTTTAAATCTACTGAAAAGTGATTTGGTCTCCCTTGGGCAGTACTTACTTCTAACAGAAAAAGAAAAATTTTATATTTGGTTTTGCAGTACTCCAGAAACAAGACAGAGAAATTTGTTCTTCTAAATATTAGACAGAAATAAACACAGAAAAATTTTTCTTTCAGTGTTTCTTTGAGTGGTTAATTTATGTGTATGAGTGGGCTGGTTACTCTATTCCAAGTTTAGCCAAAATGCAACCCTTCTTTTGCTGATGGTTATTCAGAAACAAACCATGAAATTAAGGAAGTAAAATTAAAGAAAATGGAAGGAGGATGAAGCAACTGGATCTTATTACCTCACAAGGACCACTGATGGGAAGAAAAGGAAGACTCTAAGCAGAGGCAGAGAATCTAATAAAAAAGCTAGTGGTTTAGAAGATATTATTCCAAAGGACTCACAGTTAAAAAAAACAGGGTTCTGCTTATATTTAGGAGTGAAAAATAATTTGATATTTTCTGCAATAAAGAAAGCAGCAGTGAGTTTAGCAGTAGTTTTTTCACTGCCTTTTAAGAAATATTAGACAAAAGCCCTATAAATAATATGTTCTCCAGTAAATTGTACCATGGAAAAACATCTCCCTCCTTATATAAGGGTCACTGAAAATCAATACAGTTCCTTCTAAAAAGCTCTCTACAATGTTTTAACACTAGTAGGTGATGGTTCAGCTTGTTACGGTTTATGGATAAGCAACACACAAGAATCACATACACACACAAAGCACTGAAAATAAATGGCTGGCAGCACTTCCAGAGGGATCTGACAGAAATAACTGCGGATCTTCTGATAGATGTTAATGCATTAACCCTGGGACAAGACCTGCAGTTAAAACCAGTGCAAACAGGGGAGATCACTTTTGATGGGAAATCCTAAATTGATAGACTATTTGTGGTTTTAGACTCCCATGTATTGGGTTCAACACCATCTCCCACAAAATTCCTGTATCCAAGCAGGGATGTTATGGTCTGGATGAGTGAACCATGAGATGAGCAAAAACTTGATGATACAGCACCACAAAAGTTAATGGTTGATGGGCTGCAGCCTACCCAGAGCACTGTAGCAAAAGAGGGACCTCCATGTCTGTCCTGGGACCTGGCCTGCTGAAGGTCCTTATCAGGCACCTGCAGGAGGGCAGTGAAGGCACTTTCCTCATCCTGACAGGCAAAACCAAGCTGAGGGAACCAGCCCACATGTCCAACAGCAGGGCTGCCACCTGCAGGGAGCCAGGCAGGAGGAATGGCCCAGCAGGAGCCTAACTCAACAAGGACAGATGCAAAGTCCTGCTGTAGAAAGGAAGGCAAGAAGAACCCGTTGCATCCATACAGGCTGGGAAGCAGCTCTGCGTAGAGGGCACTTGTGGGTAATAGAAAAGGTAGAAAACTCTCAGAAGCTGTGTGAAAGCAGATCTCAGAACACAAGAAGACAGATATGCAAAGACAGAAAACAATGAGGATGTGTTTTTGAGCTGCGTAGAGATTGGCCTTAGAAAATATGGTCAGCAAGATAATAGAAAAATGTAATTTTAATAATGAAGCTTTATCCGTTGTTCTTAAGCTAAAACAAGCTACCATTGTTAGAAGTAAAAAGTATATATACTTGTCAGCTTTTAACATTATCCTATTGGCTAGAAAGTTTTTAACAAGGCCTTATAACCTAGAGAATTTTGGCTGCTGTTGTTATGGCATGAGCTCTCAACATCTTTTGTGTCTCACCTTATAATGAGACTGACGCTGAAATAAAAGTTCAAGGAGCGCTGTCCAACAGTCCCGTCCCGTTGTTTTTGTACACAGCAATCCAACAGGCGCGGAGGCTCTGGGCCAGCAGCGAGTTCAGCCTTTACTGCCTCCCAGCAAAGTCATGGACAGACTGGCTGAGCTCAAGAGGGTCAAGCAGGACGCTCGGGGCTGGAGCACTTGCCTGGGAGGCTGAGGAGCCAGGGCCTGCTCAGTGTGGGGAAGAAGCGCTCACAGGGGCACTGAAGAGCCACAGGGCAGCCTCCCTGCCCATGCTGCCAGGGGGTCACAGGCAGATGGAGACATGCTCCTCAAAGGGTTTGTGTCTGAGACATAGCAGGCACAAGTCAAAGCGAGAGAAGTTCAGACTGAACAGAATTTCTTTCCTTATGAGGACAGGCAGCTCAAGGAGGCTGTGCCAGCTCTGTCCCGGCAGGTTTTCAAGACCTAACTGGGTGAAGCCCTGACCAGACTGGTCTGACCTCATACCTGACCCTGCTTGTTTAGCAAGCTGGACTTGAGACCTCCAATCATTGTCATTGCTTCCAACCTGAATTAGCCTCTACATCCATGATCCTATATAGTAATTATTATGATAAATAACCAACAGTGCTGATATCTGAATTATAGAAAATACATTTCAACGTTTTTCTTTTCCTGTACTATTCGTGAAAGGGCACTATTGTAGACACAATAAATTAATGTTCTCATCTATGCAGGGTATTTCACTGCTATGCATTTAAAGTAATCATCTGCATTACTAACTTGCTGCTTCTTTAAACAAAACAATTTGCCTGGCTAAAATCAAAGACTAACTTGTCTAACACCCTGATGAAGATAGGGAATGATGTCCTCTTACCTTGCTCATCCTGTGATAATTCATACTCTTTTGACCTAGTGGCAGAAATTTGCACTTCAGAACATCTTCACAAATTGCTTTGCATACTTAATTCACTGAACTGACAGCAGTGTCTGATGGTAATTTGCTCTGTCTTTGCTCTTGCTAGGAGGCCCTCAGCAGAAAGCCTCTCATCAGCTCCAGGGGTTCCTGTCTGTGACAGCCCAAATGGAAAAGAGAAACTATAATATGCTGTGAATGCATTTTATTTTGATTTTGCTTGTCTTATAATTAATTAGGAGCATATGAACTCAAGATTAAAATGCTCATCCTGGGGAATAAAATTGAGCATGCACAGCCTCTCATAGCCTATCACAAATTTAAATATTTGGAAAGGAGATTTCAAACTCCTGGTTGAGAAGTGCTCTAGAATCTGCTGCTGTATCACCCTAAATTTCTATTCTAAATTAACTAAAGCCCATTTTTAAACTTCTTCATCTTTTGTCAAAGGGTAATACGAATAAAAGCTTAGAATCCTCTATTATAAAAGCCCAGATTTTGAGTACTGTTTGAAGATAGGCTATTTATCAATAACTGGATTTTTCCAAGTTGAATAAGCAGTGCAAGAATTTGTTCTCTAAAATTACAAGGCTGGCAACAAATGCAGTCACATCTCCCTTTCTTTAAAGCCTCCATCAAAGTAAACTTTCAATTCCCTTACTATTTAGTAGCTCTTTTCTGCACCTTCTCAAGCTCAAATTCATTCTCCTGAGATATGACTGTTTAGAAAAATTCCAAGCACCTCAACTATATAGAGGCATGCTAAAGTCACTATTAGACAAATCCTTCATGCAATATTTTGGCTCTCACTGACTGAGAAACATGGGACACTGCCATGCTTTCTGATTTAATAAAAACTCTGCCTTGAAGTATAACACAATATTTGGAGGAGGAAATATTCTATTAACTTTTTCATAAAATTTGGCAGTGAAAGATTTATGTAAGTGGGAGAACTTGTGCTCCAAAAGTGCTAATATGAGTTTTGATTAAATTTTTATTGCTTTAATATCAGTGTTGCCTGCTCTCATTGACAGGCAATCCTGTTGATTGGTGTTATATTTACATCTATATTTTAATATATGTTAAAAACACATCCTCAGTATCTGTGTCAGAAGATTGCCTGCAAAGAGAAGGATAAAACTGAAAGTACTTTTCTGACAGTTTAGATTGACATGAGGAGCAGAGAGCTTTGCTGATAGGCAAGAGCAGGGGATTTTTTTTATTTTTTTTTGTTTTTTTTTTTTTTTTTTTTTTTTAATAGGCATAACAGTACCCATCTGTTCCTGGATTTAGAGTGCAGATGCACTCTAAGAAGTAACTTTGGAAAACTGGTACCATGGGGCTTTGTGTTCCTTCTCCCAGTGCCTCAAGAGCACACTTGCTCAGTTCGCAAGTATGAAAAAAGAGAAAGACTGCGAAAAAGGTTTTAACTGTAAGCTTTGTACAGATCCTGAGATGTAAATGTCCAGCTGAAGTCTACTGTGTCTTACCGCTAGCCATAAGGATTCTGTAACTGCAAAAAAATGAATGCTGCTGCTCTCTGATCTAGTGGTTCAGTCAGCCCAGTCAGAGGTCTGTTGATTCTGCAGCGCAAACAAGTGTCTGCTTTCCTCTACAGGTGGTTGCCCTGACAAACGCAGTGCAACATGAGACGTGCCAATAGCTCACTTGGAATTCTTGCATGGAAATAAGATGTTTGTTTTGTTCAGACATCACTAGCTGTCTGCTTCCCTTCCGAAATTACAGCCTCCTCCAAATCAAAATATTCACAGTCTGCAATCTACATCTTCATCCATCACTTTTTGCAACTCATTAGCCAAACTGCTTTTGCAGTGTGTTTTTTTTCTCCAGTATTGATCTTTCTTTCTAACTTACGCAAAAGATGATATTTTAGGAGGAGTATCAAATAGCAAATATTTCTTTCCAACATGTTTATTTCTCATCCTGTTTCATATCACAGCTTTTTCTCCTCTCCCCTCTTCCTCCCAGCCACAAAACCTGTACATACATGTACTACCTCTATCTCTTTAGGTAAATAAAGATTATTTACCTAACCTTAAAAAAAAGTGAAATATACTTCCATTTCTCACAGGGTATTAGTGTAGATTTCCACCTTTGATTTCAAAGAAATGTTTTTTTGAACATGTTTTCTGAACTACCACCTTTCAAAACAAGCATGCTGTAATACATAGCATAACCAATGCAAAAATAACTGGACTAGAGGAAGAAATGTCTCAGACATGACCATGAAATGATGATAGATTTCCCCTTCATTTCTTAAAATGCTCTCTGAGGCCAATCTGCCCTATTTCACATGGGACAAGCAGTGATCCACAAAAAACAATTCTTCTGATGACATAACAACATAGTAATAAAGAAGAAAGGCAACGTGAGTAGAAAGGGAGTCTTTTGCAATGCAAAAGAATATCAATCCAATATTTCATGATTAAAATCAGGAGGAAAATAATTGAAGACTAATTTCAGGTCTCAGTTGGGAACCATAGGATTTCTTTGCATACTGGAAGAGTTGTCTGAGAAAACAAGTAATAAAAAAGTATTTGGAAATATCCCTTTAAAAAGTTATGACTCAACTTAATGAGGAGTGGTGATCCTTGCCTGCAAATGTTTGACTATATAGTGTTAATTTAACAAGCCATCCTCCCCATCTCTGTAACACAAACGATACTCTGTGATCTGTTAAATGATCCCCAATATTTATGTCACAGTTGATTTAACAGGAAATGTGCTACTTCCTGGGATATCCTGCATGCACACACTTCAATAGCACAGCACAATGCAATCTCAGAGATTACTCTGCAGCCATTGATTATGTGGAAAATAACTGAGGTTCATACTTGACACCTACTGCCTTTGCACTATTTTGGGGGAGGAAAAGAGAAGCCTGTGAGCTGAGAAGAAACATTTTCTTTACTCTTCAGGCTGGCACGCCACGTGTGATATCTGATGTGGAAATATTAATTGCTTTGGTCTTTTCTTGAAAATCTGCTCTAACAGTAAACATTAAACAGAGCCATATGTTTAGTAGCTTTAGTCAAGATGGTTTTATCCCATGCTCTTCAGGTTCCCCTACTCCCTGCTGCAGACTTGTGGCTCTCAAAGCTTGTCCAGGACTACAGGACATCACTCAACACATGATCTGCTCCATTTAGTGACTAAATACAAGCCCTTCTCTTGGAAACCCTGCTGTTTTTAAAGGCATTTCCTTCTATGACCTTTTTTTCCTAAATTCTCTCATACCCCTGAGTTCCTCCAGTATCTTATTCAAATGATTTTCCATATTCTTCCTCTGATATACAGTGGGAGCTCTGCTAGATCTTTTTCCTTGCTTCCCTTCCTCTTCTGTTTGTCCCTATTCTCTTCTCCAGGATTTAAATTTTGAAAAAAATAATTAAAAAACCCAATAATGGGTAACTTTAGGGTTTCTTCCCCCTCTAAAATAACTGTCTAAACAATAGCTTGGTCTGACATCTCCACAGCCTAAACCTGACAAAGAACCGAATTCCTACTGGCATCTTCCATTCCCCTGTCTTCCTTTGGTGATCAAATTAAATGTCATATACTCTCATGCCCATCACCTGGTTCTCCTTTCTGAACTTAGATCCATGCTGATGGGGATGTGAAATTACTTGCAGTCATTTTTAAGTATCTACATCATTGCTAGTCCTCTGAAGTCCCCTTAAAATCTGTAGAAAGAGAAACAAGCATGCTCATGCAGCATTTCAGAAAACTGCTTGGGGTGTCTTCCTTCGGACTAATTAAATATGACACAAAATATCTGACTCTCATTCTTTTATCCTATTGAATCTCACTGTGATTTGGCCTTTCTTTATGCATATGGCTTGATGTTACAAATTAACGTTTTTTGCTGTTACACATCTTATCTCTGCAATTATTTTCCAATCTGGCCCAAACACTGTAGAACTGATTTTTTTGTGAAGATGCAAACAAAGTAATCTTCCAGCCTCGTTTCTTTAAACTGACAGAGTTATAGTTAAAAGTTCTTAACTTTTTAAACCCTGAATTCTTTGCTGAATCAATCCAGCTACAACTAGCATCTATGCTGCCTATATGCCTATCAGCTTTTAGAGGCTTTTTTATTCTTTAGTGGTATTGAATATGCAAGAAAAAATATCTTTTTATAAATTCTTTCAGTCTAATACCAGTGTCATACATATGGAACAATCCTCAGTGGCTGAACTTCTTCTCTTGATTCTGTGGTTTACTCAGCCCCTACCTAAGCACATCACAAAAGCTTTTTGAAAGCTATTATCTTTAACATAGATGCATATAAAGCTTCTCCAGTTGTTTCTATTGTTAATAAATATTAATAATTGTTTTGATTATAAAGCCCTGATAATCTATAAAAAATGTAACATTACTGGATGGCATTTCACAGTAATGATTAAAAAAAAATCTAGAGTTCAATCCTATAACATACTGAGAATCCTGAGAACTCAAATATAAGTTCATAATTTCCTTGTTGCATAATCTTGAAATTTATTGACAACTTCAAATTTATCTGAAACATTTTGGGTTATTATCTCCTCTTGCCCCCCTGAAATTACTGTTTGGCATGAGTTTCTCAACTCAAGTGCTCACATCCACAGTGGAGACAACAAAACCTAAATGGATAGGAAAAAAACCCCAGATTTAGGAGACTAAATAATAGTGATAAAGGAGGCTTTAGGAGAATGCACTGAAACCTTCCCTAAGAGTTATCTACATCCACTTAAAAACAGTACAAAACAGCTGCATATATTCACCATGGAAAACATCTAGGGAAAGAAAAAGATGTAGCAAAAAGTTACAGTCTTTAATCCTGAAACTTCTCATACAAGTGAATGATTTGCTTCTATACCTTGCAGCTAAACTTCTAGGGAATGGGTGGAAGATGTGCCCTGCAGATGTGTCAGTGCTCTCAGTAGGAGCAAAAAAGTACAGTCCTACGGTTATGACAGCAGTTATCAACTTGAATGGGTATTGTCCATTCAGGCACCACCTGAAGATAGACATACAATTGAAAAATCAACTGCTATTTATTTCACTCCTGGGTCCAGGCATCCTGGACTTAATCCAAGTGATTTTAGGAAACAGTCAGAGAATTTTCAGTACAAACAAGCTTCTGGAATGGTTTTCCTTTTAGAGACTAGAATTCTAAAGGTAAGAGACAACAAAAATGGTCTAAGAATACTCCTGTGAAAAACAGGAATTCCATATTAGGCCCCTGTGAATGAGTCCACAATTAAGAGGAAAAAAGGCAACTTTACCTATAAGATAATATTCTAATGAATAGTATTTTTTAAATCTTATACTGATTATTACATAAACTTGTTGAACTGATTTTAATAAATACCTCAGGGCTTTTCTGTATAAACCAAGGTATATACACATTTCCATATAAACCAACCAAGGTATACTACTGATTACTATTATATAGTGGAGAAAAAATACTGGATCATTAAATCTTTAAACGTGGAAAATTTCATCTTTCCTTCACTTGGCGCTCCTTCAAATAGAGGCACAAAATCTCCAATTAAACAAGACCAGTCATCTTCTAGGTGTTAATTTTTGTTCTGCTTCTGTTTGCCTCGACTCAATCCTGACTTTTGTGCCTGTTTGGAAAACACCTATTAAAATATGGCCTAGAGTTAAGAAGTGGAGCCTCTGGGGAGCTGCTAGACCAGGGATTGAATTTGTCAGCTCTCAAATGACCCCATTAGTCCCGGAGAGGCAGGTTAAACAGCTGCAACACCCCACAGAGCCTTTCCTGGGATGCAATGCCCAGCTGCTCGTGTGCACCTCAGAACAGGACAAGGATCCTCGGGGGTTGGACAGATGCAGAAGGGTCTGTGCTCTGTTTGGGACATTGTCCCAAGCCCCCAGGCTCAGAGTAGAGGTATTGTCTCAAACACTTGCCTATTTGCCTTAAATCCTGGAGCAGGGCTGCCTGCAGCCCTTGCACCCTCTGCCTGCCACCACCCACCCAGTGCACTGGTCATGGGAGGGCCTGCCTCAAACCTCCAGCCCTCTCCAGTGGAAAAAATTATGAGGTCTCTCTCTAAATCCTCACCCCTGTTGCTCTTGTGCCTAAGGGGTCTTTTGGGGTGCATACAGGGCCCCTCTCCTGCCTCATGGGCAGGTGTGAGGCTGTCAGGTGCAGGAACCTGCCTATGGAGCACCAGCCCCAGCCCAGGGATGGGTGAGAAGGCTGCAGGGGAAGTGATTGCTCATCTTCAGGTACAGCTAAGCCAGTTTATTATTAAAAGAGTCTGACTCGCTGTTCCAAGTAAATTAGTGGCTGTTTAAACACAAGAATCAGGGATCATGATTCCCATCCCTCTCTTCTGAAAGCGGAAGTCTAACTTACAGTAAGTAAAAAAAAAAATGTTCTTTAAGCTATATTTTGTCAATATGATGATCCCATATGAATCAGAAATATATGTGTGACAAACCTGGAGCATGCAAGGGGAAGAATTTAGAACAAAATTAGTAGGAATATTCAGAATGTAGAAAAGTCTAAACAATCCACATGGCAGCAGGATTCACATGATGCTTTCCTAAAAAGGCATCTATCTTGACTGAAGAGAAATTTGTATTGCTTTACTTTTTTTTACCTTTTTAGAAAAAAAAGAATTGAAATAAAATTCTGTGTCAAGGTTTTAAACCACATGCAGAGATGATTGTGAGGGGCAGGTGATGAAAGCTGCAATCACTGTAAGTGGCATATAGCAGGACTTGAAGTTTAATGAAGAAATTTCTCTCTCTCTCTCTCTCTCTCTCTTTTCTACCTGTCTGTCCTCTTCTTGTACCCTGCAAGACTGTCTTAGGTAGGAATATTTGAGTCACACTGGACCACCAGTAGTTCATGAAAACCCATGACTGCAACTGAGACTGGGCTGTGGTCAGTGACTCTTGGAGCTGGGTAACATTTTAGGCTGCAGAGGAGTTGGGTTCCTCAGAGATCACTGCTGTATGGTGCTGCTTATTCTGTGGCTTTTCTTATTTGGCCTAGAGACACATTTCCGTAGCTTATGCAAAGCAGAAGTCAATGAAACACACTCTTGTCCAATCACAATCTAGTTTCATTTGGGTTTTCTTCCGTGCTGCAATGTATTTTACTTCTTTTTAATAACAGAAAAAAAGCAAGAAAAAAATCCCCAAATAAACATATGGAAAAATCCCCTTGGTCTCTGGAAAAATTTCTTTGAGATGATATATTGCCTCATGCACTAATATATACAGTTCAGAGGAAAATAATGAGTGCATTGTCTCAACAAGGCAAATTTAAACATTTAAATCATTGACATGTACTAACACACACACACACACACACACGAGGAGGGTCATCTTGGTTAGTTCAAAGACACAATAATATTTCCCAACAATACTAACAATGTTGAACTTCTGAAGGTGGTGGTGAGAGAGAGCCAGCTAGCAAAGATGGTTAAAGGAACGTGTACAGGTGGCAATGGCAGATGCAGGTGGAAAGGGTCAGAAGGAGGCAGTCAGGAATATTTTGGAAAGGTGCACTCTACCTGTGTAGCCCAGCGAATTGTCGCCGTTATCAGAGGTGGGGAGTGGTGTCCCGCTGTCGTTCCCCCTCTCTAGGTCTTCGGAGTCTGTCGGAAACAACACCAGAGCTGCTGATGGGGTCACAGGAGTAACAGGAGTTGCCATTTTGATCACAACACGTCCAGACACAATTAAATCCACGCAAGACAGCAAGAGCCACAGTGCCAGCGCACGGCACACCTCGTCCTTCCCCTGCCTGCGTGGCGGAGCCCGCAGGGACACGGCCGGGAACATTGTCCCCAAAAAGCTGCCCTCTGTCCCCACTGCCAGTGTCGCTCTGCAGCCCGCCAGGCGCGGTGGCCACCCCGCTCAGCAGCCAGCCAGCGCAGGCTGCGGGGAGCATATGGGGCCGGCGAGGCAGGGGAGCTGAATGCTAGCATTGCTAATTTCCCACCTTATTGTTAATCAAAGCTATTGACTGTGATCACTCCCCATCATCGCTTCATCTCCTGGCAATTACAGACCCGGGGGACTTCACCTCTTTGTGGGGAGGAGGCGGGGGACGGCTGGGCGAGCACGGAGGGGGCTCTACCTCTGCTGGGAGATGGGGCAGGGGACAGGGGTACAGCCCTCCAGGAAAAGGCAACAGCTCAGCATCGCACGGAGCGAGATGTGCTTTCTGCTACGAGATCCTTGCAAGGAATCCCTCCTTTTTTCCCATTTTCACGTCACATTGGAAAAAGGAAAAAAAGGGAAGGCAGCTGGTCAGCTGAACGCATAAATGAACACATTTTAAGATAAACTGCTGATCAAAACACCTCAAAGCACCATGAATATAACTCATAATGATGAACTAAACAATTTGAAACAAAAATTAAAATTAATCCCAGTTGCTCTGAAAACAAAGCATCAAACCCAAAGGAATTTATCGACAATATCACTGCACCTTTTTACTCTCAATGTAAAACTGTTTATTAAACTTAAATATTTTAGTTTAGTTTTGATACTGCACTGTCCAACAGATAATATCTAAAAAGAATCATTAGTATTTTGTTCAGATGAAAACTTCAACAAGCAAATGTCTGCAAAAATGGCACTGCCACAACAATAGGCTGCTTTTCCCTTATTTTCTCTGTTGACAGGTGTCAGATAATTTATTAATAATTGCAAAGACATGTTTTGCTCTCTCAGACATATTCTGGACTTCTATAATGACTGAAAATAACTGTTCATTTTCAACAAAATTCACACTGCTAAAAATTACTCTGAACTTTCACAAAACACCTTAAGCAACTGTATATGAAACAAAACCAGAAAAAAAAACCGTAAGTGGGTTTTTTTTCTGGATGCATAATTTTACTAGCTCAGTCACTCTCATTTTTAAAATGCAATGCCAAACATTCATTTCTCCAGTTGTTTTCTAAACAATCTTAGAGACAACATCTTTAAAAATCAAAATCTTTTTAATGAGTTACAAAGGAAAAATATTAAGAAAACCAAAATCCTCAAGATCAACCCACTCAGGGGGACTTATTGGAAAAAAAATATTTCTTTAGAAAAGTCAATTAAAGGATTGATAGCATGCCTTTCAAAATACCGTCGTGCAAATTAAGAAAATAAAAGACCAAACAACAAAAAGCAGCCGAACACCAAGATGATGTTTCATCTTGGCAGATGAAAGAAGTGAAATATGTTCGTTTATTGGCCCATTCATCTTTGCTGGCTCACTAATGACCAATGTCACGTACATCTTTAAAATCTGCTCTGAAAATGGCTGCAGATTGACTGGATCAACACTCTGTTTCTCCAGATTGCTCACTCATTTGCATTCAGGGGTTGATTGGGTCAAAGTTTTAAATTACTGCAGTAAAGGACAGAAGGACTGGACTTTTTTATTAATTTAAGTGGCAGAAGCTGTGCCTACCTTTTCAGTGCAAAGGTTTATAATCAACTACAGGGAGCCCAGACCAAATGTGACCAATGAACCTGCTGATCATCATTCTGAGAGACTGATTGTGTTCTAGGAGATCTAACCACACACTACTCAGAATGATTGAGGAGGAAGAAGATGCACTGAAAGCTACTGGAAGTGTTCTGTGTTTCACTGTAATTGTTGGTGCCATGTGCAAAATATAATTGCACAACGAATTGAACTTTTTAACCCAAGGTAGCCCCTCAGACCTGGTATTCCAAGCAGTGGGCCATCCTCCTCACAGCACCTCACAACCAACCAATGCTAATGCCCCTAGCAAAGCTCCCTTCAGAGTTTTAACAGGATCAGTGTCCATTCAGAAATGCTGTGAATTCAATAAAGTCAACGGGCTAGGAGAGCAGCAGCTTTAACAACCAGGCTACAACTACTTGCAGCTATTTAGGCTTGCAAATCTTGGCTCCAATCACTCAGCAAAAGTAAATGGGGGAGGGAATGAGGCTCTTTTTGACACTACTGATACTTAGATGATATCTGTTAGTGACAATGCACTTGTTATTTACAATCTAAAACTATGCAGACATTGTTCACTCTCTCATTCTTTGAGAAATGCTACTTTTCCACCTGATATTGAAAATTATATTCAACTAATGTTAAATTATGGTCTCTGGCTGGAAATGACTCACTAATGATGAATTCTAGCCATTTCATTGAACAATAAGTGCTACATTTTGGGCTCTTGTCCTCTGTGCTGGGCTGAATTTAATTTCAGCTCCGTCAGAAGTTCCAGCTTTGCTTGGGAGTCTGTGTAAAAACTTAGCAGAGGTAAGTAGTGTTGACTTAAATAACACATTTCACTGTAGGACTGCTGTGAAGGCGCTCTGTTGAATGGCTAATAAAAGTCCTGAATGTTAGAACATGATGTATTTCTTATGACTACCATGCTGTAGGATCAGGTAATTTTCAGCTTGGCTCTCTTAAACATAATAAACAATTTTACATCATTATACTTTTTGAACTTAATACAATGCCAAAAAATGTGAAGCAAACGAGCTATAAACCCAAGAACAATTCACCTGACATATGAGGAATTTACAGTTCAGTCTGAGCCAAAGCAGAGGCTGAACTTATCCCTCAAAGAAATGTCATAATCAGTCCTTAAGATGTTTCACAGAAGTGACAGAGAGAGATGTCCCTTAAAAAACACTCTCCAATATGGTTGGAAATCTTGATTGAATTTCTGTATCAGACAAGAAATATTTAAACCAAAGTTCCTCTTTTTTCTTAGCTGCTCAAAAAAAAAGAGCTCATTTTCACTGAAATAAAACTTAAGCTTTAAAAAAATGCCTAGGCAGTAATTGTCTGATTCATTATGTAAATAAAAAAATCCTAAAGAAGCCCAAAAACCAGCAGAGTGCACTTGTCCCCCCCCCAAAAAAAAAAATTCAACAGAAAAAAATACTTTTACCTTTAAGTATGTAAAACTTCAGGAAGAAGTCAAAAGAAGTTCGCTTCCTTTTTTTCCCTTTTTAATATAGTCCCAAATGGTTTTTTTTTGGGAAGAAGAAGTTGAAAAGTGAAGCCTCAAGTAACAAATAAAAAGAGGATCAAGCTACCCCTTAGCAATTGCTACTGCACTTTTCTTTCACACTTGAGACTCTTCATTTGAGAGGGGGAACACTCTTAGAATGATGACAAAATTCATTGCCTCTTTCCACATAGATTTCCAGAGCCACCATCCATGAAGTTGGGCAAGACTTCAGAAAAAACTTTAAGAAAATTAAGAAAAAAAGAAGAAAAACCTTAAGAAATCTTAAGAAAACCTTAAAAATTAAGAAAAAACCTAAAGAAAAACAACCCCAAAAAAACCCCAACACACATCTACTTGGACTTGAGGGGAGAGTGTTAAGTTTACCACCACAGAGTGCTCCAGCTTTTTGGTGGAAAATTTTCAGGCTTAGCCCGCCCAAGCACACATGACCCCTTCAAGGCAGAAGAGGATTTTGCCTACTCGTAGAGGTTCAGAACAACTTTAGGTGTCAGTGGCAGTTGGAGAGCACAGAAGATTTACATGAATGTGAAGAGAATTTTTCAATGAAATTTTTACTGAAATCACTAAATTTACTATTGCTATTTAGTATTTACTATTGTTATTCATTCTTTTGGCTCCTAGAACACCTCAAACCAGGCTGGCACACTTATTTTGACAGCTATTTATATTCGAGTGCATTTTACAATCCTAACTTCAAAAATTATATTAAACTTGTTTTTAACCATGGCTCTGGTGCTCATAGAAAAGTCACCAGTGACTTTTTTCCCCACTGGTAAGAGAAAGTGATGCCATCAGTTATCCCTTCTTTTGAGCCAGGAGATACATCTGGTGACACATTTTATTGATGATGCATCCTTTAAAATCCCCAGATGATTCAGTATTGATGCCCTGGCCCAGCTCCTGGTGGACATAAAGAAAAATTGAAAAGACCTAGACAGACACAATTTCTTACTTCTGCAAGAATTTCATGTGTCTGACTTTCTACACTGGTCTTTGTTTATTTGAAATTAAAGTCACCTACTGAAAAATGTCTGACTACAAAAAACAGTAACTGTTACCGTATTTAATTCCAAAATTTATGATTTCATTATTTCTTGCTTCTCTAAATTTCATTACCATCAGCAACTTGGGGGTACAAAACTGGAATGAAACAGCATGAACAGCATTTTGCAAATGGGCATTAATAAAAGATTAGGGTGAAGCAAATGAATATAAACTACTATCAATATTAGAATTGTGTTCTACAAATTGGATCAATTCCCATTGATTCCTTTCCAGTGATCTAGATGAATTCAGGAGGAGACATCAGAAAAAAAAAAGCCCATCTGGGACTGCATCAAACCACAGCCTAAGATAAGGAACTAAATTAGTAAATTAATAGCCAAATTTTTTTCCAGTATTTTGATTTATTCTAAGTTTTCTTTGGAGTTGCAGTAGGAATACACTATGTCTTAAAGAACATTTAATTTATTCCTATTTCTTCACTTGGTTGTACACAGTGACAAAACAATTTATGCTTTCAGAGTATAAGTAAGGATAGTACCTAAAGAAGAATTGATGAAAATCAAATCATTAAATCCACAAGAAGCAAATTTTGTACAGGGAAAGTACTATCTAATATTATATGTTTATTTAGAAAACTACAGACAAGCTTTCAAGGATGTAGACCTATTCTTCAGGTCTGCAACAGAAAGGAAAAACTTCAGGCTATGTGCAGAGTTGAGAATAATTAGGCCACCCTTAGAGTATCTCAGCTTGGTGAACACTCACAGGTCTGTATCAGAAACCTCTTAATCTGATGAATATGCTTAGCAATATTTCATAATAGCTCAAAGGAAGTATTCTTTTTCATAAGACTTAATACAGCACCTTTCTAGAGACTTGCACATTCAGCCAGCTAACTTGTTTAAGTTGGATAATTTGGGGAGTTATGACCACTTTCATTAGCTAAGAGTCTCCACAAGTAATAAGTAGTCCTTCATTAAAAATTTACACTGCTCAACTGCCACTTTCCAGAAGTTGAGAGATTCAAGCTAAGGGGAAAAGGCAAGAATTTGCTCTCCCATAATGCTCTTAATGTGAGGATCTGGCTCAAGTAAATTATAAGTAAATCCACAAGGATGTTTTTTATAAATAGCTTGTACAAGTGTGTTCTAAGAATTCAATAAGTAGTCTAAAAAAAAAAAGTACACTTACACACAGGTACAGAAATGTTATTCATTACACTGAAAATACGTTCTTTCAATGAGAAAAGAACACTTTGTAGTGTAAAAGAAACCCCTTAGACAAGGAAGAATAAAGCATTTAATTAATGGTTTGAGTATATTTTTTTTGCTCGTCTTCAAAGAGCAGTGCACGACTGAAATCCTGACAAAACCTCCATAAGGATGCCATTTAAAAACCTTCCCTTTATTTTCACGACTCATTCAATAACAACCTTTAACCAGGAAAAAAAAAAGTACATGAGTGAGGTCTTTATTATGCATAAGCATGAAACAACCTTGTTGTATCTTTGCAATTAATTTATTTCTTTATGCAGTAGGTAGTAAACAAAGCTGTTGAGCAACTTCAACACAGATCCAGCAAATATATTCTACTGAATAGCAGAACCATAAGCTGAAGCCTTACGTGGGATCGGTCACTCTGTGAATCCAATTATGGAGAAACATTTCTGACTGAATTTCTGAATTCCTGAATTCTCAAAACTTGGCATTTGGCACAGAGCACAGCAAACTTACCCTGCAAGACTTTGATGCTGCCAAGCCTGCCTGTTGTCCTCTCCCCACCTGCCCTTGCTCACTGAATTTTTCTGACTTTTCCTTGCACTTCTTAGCCTGTCCCTTATAGCACTCTCTCCTGTTTAGCATCTGCTCCTGTTTCTTTCCCTGCCAGACAAACCTGAAGGTACCAGGCACTCAGGCTGATTAAATGGTGCTGGAAGTGAGCTAACAGGTGGTGGCCCCAGCTGCTTTACTTGCAGGGATAGATAAGAGACCCATCAGTAGCCTGTGCAAGCCACTATGACTAATTAGGACAAGAAGCCATTTTCCAGCGAGGGAGAACCAGCTTTATAACAGAATTTTCTACTCCAAAGTAACAAGCAATGTTCCTTCAGAAAATGCAGAAATAAATGACTTTTTTGAAGTGCTCACCATCATCTTGACTGTGTTCAGTATGGCATATGCATAAGACCTACTTGACATAGATTTCTTCATATGAGTATTTTCTTCATATGAGTATTTTCTCTTTCCTGCAAATGATGAGTTTTAACTTGCTTCAGGAAATGTTCTCTCCCTTAAAAGACCTCTTATTTTGTTTTCTTCCAAGTAAACTTACATGTTTGTAGAGAAAGTTCTGATTGCTGTGGGAACTACTATCAAGACATTTAAATAACAGCAACTAATACCATGTACAGCTGAAGAACTGGTTATGCAAGCTTCCCATGCAATCCTCCAGTTCTACTGGACTTCTTGCAGTAATCTCCTAACTATTGAATTAAACTCTGAGACTACACCCAGTCCTCCAGGCATTAACCCCTGGAGCTCTTCTTCAGCCTTGCAAGAATGATGGTGATGAATTTCCCTCATTAATGACAATTACAGACAAACAAGAAAAACGCAGGAACTAATTCAGCATATCAGCAGCCTCGCAGTGACATGATTTGAAATTAAAACTACCATAAAAATGAATATTGAAGGGGATGTACACAATCCAAGAGCTGAGAAAGTCCTTTCTCATTCCTTTGCTTTTCTGAATACGCAAAGTCATCTTTTGATTTGTCAAAGATATATCTGCAACACAGCTGTGTCATTTGCATTTTACCAGCCTATCTGCAGAGCTCAGCACGAAGAATAATACTAAATCAATGTATGTCAATGCTTGCTTGAAGAAAGGAGAGACACACTTGCACTAATACACTGTCCAGCAAGGCAAGACACTGGCACATTAACTCAGCCTATTAACACAGATATTTAAGCAAGAAAGTCTCCCTGGTATCAAAAGAATCACTGGTTCTTTGCCTTCAGAACACACTCTGCTATTCTGGTTTGGTTTGACTCCCCCTCCTCTTAAAAGGGCTACATTTTGAACAATTTTGCTGTTTGCAACACATTTTCTACCTTCCAACACTGACTTCAGCCACCTTGTGATTACTGATACCTTAGCATATGGATTTCTTAGAGGATATATGTCCAGTTGTTGCTTTTCTGTGCTTTCCCTTCCTTTTTGTCTCCCACCTCCCAGCTCTTTGGCTATGACAAAGAAGCCAGCAGACAGGACAGGCTGTAAAAGTCCCTGTCCTTCCATACTTAAGCTGGTCACATTCTATTTACCTTGTCTTCTGTACAAAGCAAAAGTATGCTATAGCCTATGGAGTGATTCAAAGATTAAAAAAATGAGGGTTTAACCCTGTTGTAGTTGACAATTAAAATCACTGTGGCCTACCAGGAAAGTATTTGGTAGGCAAGGTACAGGGATGATTTTGAAGTGAATTGAAAAGGTGACTTGCAAGGTAATGAGATATTCAGACTGACTTGTACAAAGGCAAGGAATTGAAAAACGTGCACTGTCAATCAGTATTTCTCTACAGGGATAAATTTACAGCAAGCTACAAGCACCATCAAATCACACATACGTATCCATACAACATGGTAGTAAGTCAAGCTGTCCAGAATTCTCTTTCCTATTCACCTTCCAAATGTATTAAATGAAACTCACTTGCAACAATAACAATATACTTTTTTTAAATCCAAAGATTTTAAAAAAAATGTCTTCTTTTATTCATGCTGAAGAGAGGTAAGGACTTCAGGGAAGTTTTTTCCTTTTGTTATTTGATCACAGGCATTATCTCCGTAAAGCTCTTCCAAAGAGCTTCTGCTTTTTGCAGTGTAATGAAATGCATTTTAAAAAGAAGGTTTTTGAGTTTGTGCCTTGGAGAGAAGCTGTACAACAGGTGTTCCTGCTTGCTTTGTTTACCTGAGCTGTCTACTCACTGCTCAAAATCATATCCTTAAGAAAACAAATGATGGAGCATGTAAGCATTTGCCTGGAAAATTTGATATTAGGCTTGAAGCCCTTTCTTGTTAAAGCAGCAAAATGCTCCCATTGACTGGATGCAGGGTTCTGTTAGCACAGCTGTGAATACTTCAGGGAAGTGGGAGAAAGAGCCACAAATAAAGAATTAGCAATTACTATCTAGCTCATAATGAAACATACAGATATGTCCCAATCAACTTAATAATTCTCAGCCTGAACTGGGAAAGATAAAATAGTGGTAAGTTAATGTAATAGTTCCTAATGGCTCTTTAGCATCTTCCAGCTGGGAATCTCATTTCTCAGCGTGATTAATGTCAGCCTCAAAAGAAAGCACAAGGTCAAAAATTACTCCAGGTTTATGAACTTAAACTCCAGACAAAATAGAACAATCGTGAAATGAAATAGCTGAGGAGAAGAACAATCAATAACTCTTCTATCTTGTCAGAATTCAACTCTGCAAAATTAATACCAGATAAGAAATTGTACAACACAGCGAGGGGTACTTGGGTTTACAAGGATCTACGGATTTCTCTAAATATTGTTAATTTGTTATACTGTGTACATTGAGCATAGGAATTGCTAGCTGGAGGCAGTAATTTTGAAACAAAAAGAGACCTTCAATAGATCCGCAGGAATTCCAGAATTAGAGTTGTAACTGGAAGCACAAAGCCCAAAGCAATCAAGTATGAACACTGAAGGGTAAGTTTTAAACTGCACAAGTATGATGAGAACAATGCCAGTGTAAATAACAAAAGCAGCCACATCAAAATTTTGATGGATATGACTATCAAGATGGTAAAGATTAACCAAACTACACATCTATGTTCAAAACCAACCAGACCTCTGAGACAAACAGACAGAAAGACAATCTTATCAGAAGGTTCCATTTGTGCATTGATAGATACAGAACAACAACTAAATAGCAAATGGAAGGAAACATTTGTATTTTGTGTCTTGTATTTTGTACCATCTATGCCCCCCTTAAAAAGCAAAACCAAAATCCTCTTAGTGGTAGAGACCAGGAAATTAGGCTTCTCATAATAAGGGGCTCATTTATCACCAGTAATGAACTGAAAATGGAAGCACAGATGACTAAGAATTCATTGTGTCAGATTTATGTGTAGAAAGTTTCTCAAGTATATCATTGCTGGCTGGGTCACAGCTTTAATATCGCTGACCTAAAGCACAACATGGCAAGAGTGACAGCTTGAAAAAAAGAAAAATTTCTTTATCAAGCCCTGTTTGTTTGTCCTACCTTCATTTAATGTGTTGGTGCAGCTGCTTTGGGCAGGAAATAAAAAATACTTCTGAAGCAACATTATACATCTCATGTGTTTCTAGCATGATTGGTTCCATATTGTTGGGGCCCTCGAGCGCCTCTAGGAGAGATCCTCAGCAAATTTAAACATGTCAAACTGGATAAAATCAGAAAGAGATGCTTCATCCCTACGGGCTAGGATGACTGCTACCCAGCACTGAAATTCCAGCAGGGAAGATGATGCCCTGGTTTGGATGTGAGCACTGCATGCTGCCCTGGGGTGCTCGAATGAGCACAGGACCTGAGCCCCGAGGTGGCTGTCAGCAGCCCCTGCCAAGCTCCCACATGCTCTGGTGCCCGTGGGGTTCCTCGGGTCCTGGTTGACACCTCAGCCCAGGGGTGCCCCAGCTGTGACACCTCTGACAGTGGGGCCAGCTGCCCCCAACCCTTGCTGGGTGCCACAGATGGGCAGTGGGCTCAGAGCACTGCCGATGTGACACTAGACCAAGAAAACATCCTTCAGCAGCGTTTTTACTGTCTGGTCAATGGGGAAGCTTAGAATGTCCTCAGGTCTCCAGTGCAAAACTTCAGTTCACTACAAAGAGCCTTTAAACCTGAAGAGTTTGGGTATGTTACACAACAGAATTTCAGAAGATCTAGGCACTGCTAATCACAGCACCATTGATCCAGACCTGTACAAATAACCTATTGATCACAAGTGGGTTGTGAGGTGCCTCAGATCTCAGCGATACACCGTTACTACTGCTCAATTTAAACAACTGCATGCTGTGTCTAAACACTTGCCAGTTTGAAACTTCAGCCTATTATGATACTAAAGATTTTTAGGTATAGCCAAGATTATTCCAACAAGTATACTAAACTTCTACCATAAAACAGAACAATATGAAAAGGAATTTAATATTTATACGGGCTTCAAGTTTATTTGTTTTGGTGGGAATATAGGTATGAAAATTATGGGAAAAGGAGGCAGGAGAACAATACAAATGCACAAGAACTTTAGAAAAAGGAAAGCATATTTAGTGTATTGAAGGCAATCAATCATATTTCCTTTTAGGAGGCCAGACTGCAGAAGATTCCTGGAAAAGCACTGTAATTTCAGAAGGCGCTGGATATGAAAAAAAGAGAGTAACACATTGGATCAAATAACACATCCAGCTAAAGACCGATCTGACATTGAACATTAGCTAGAAAGTAAAACTAAAATAATGCTATTATTTTATATTTCAAATAGGAAAAAAAGTCTCAGAAAGTACTAAGAAAATTCAAACTTTAAACCAAAAGAAACTACTGAGTTTACCCCATCATTCCTATTACTCAAGCTGTACAGTTTATTCAACTCTACCAAAACTTGTGCTGCTGTTCTAAAACTGTAGAGTGACCAAGGAGATGATATAATCTTGAAAACTTATCACTGGAGATAAATAAGCTGTATGGGCACGTAAATGCTCAAAACTGAACAAAACGAAAACATTAAACAACTCAGTGAGACAGACTTCACACCTGAAGTGAAGACTGTTTAAATGTCCTTTTGGAAAAGCTTCTAAAACTGTTAAGCATTTTAGAACTTTCACCTTAGCTACCAAACACTGAGTACTAAAAACAAAAATATTTTTTATTAGAAATAATATAATTAAACTCAATCTAAGATGTTTTCCTTATGGTTTTTATTTTTTCTAAATGGCTTGATTTTGAAAATGCATTTAGTCTTAGAAAAGTGACACATATAATATAAAGAAAGTTATGTTCACTGATGAAGGGAAAACTGGGTAAAAAAATTGCAATAAATAAATAAAATCTCCTATAGGCATTGACTGAAATGTTAACTGGTTTTAGACTGATTAGCACTTATGCCTAAGAAGGCTCCCTAGGTAAGCTCCTATTTAAGCTTTTCTCCTCAGCTTGAAACTTGAACATAATTATGTTTGACTAGATTCAGGCTCAGTGTCTCAGGGTCCTGCCCCCCCAGTCATCCCCATCAAAGCCCTAGACAAAACCTTTCCCACTCTCCTTGAAGCCTCCCACCACAGGTATCTTTCTCCAGACAACCAAAAGAGAGAAGATAGTGAGTGGCAAAATCTTGTCTAATATGCAGACAAAATGCAACTGCACCTCGCATCCACTGGTTCAGGTATAGCTTTGAGACTCCTTCCATCTTTATTTACTGTGTTAATTAAGATTAGCAAGTGAATGAAGAAAAGACTAGAGCAGGAGATCCAACAGATGCTGACTCTGTGACAGCAGAAGCCCTATTCTGTAAAAAGTTAGATGAAAGTAAAAGACTTCCAAGTCCTTCCTCATCCCATTTAGCTTATTTTATCAATATATGTTTCATAATCTCAATCTGTGACATAAATACAAATTTCATATTTCTTATTTCTTAAATATGCATTATTTCCTAATTCTTTTATTTGGATTTTACAACTGAAAATAAAGGCCATTCATAAATTGAAAAAAAAATGCATTTGATGAAAAATGCTATGGGTGCATGAAGATTTTTCTGATGATATACTATCAAGGAAAATTTAGTTGAATTTAAACTGGCCCCTCATTTATCATATCCTCTGGGTAAGTCAGTTAATAGCTATATTGATTCTCTTTTGTGTTCATTCTTATATACATCATCTAACCAAGGTGAAAGCAACCATGAGATATTAATTTCAGAGAAAAAATATTTGAATTATGAATGTTTGAAATTGCAATTTAGGAATTATTATTGTTGAATGAATTGGCTGTTCCTAAATTACAGGATGTGTAGATATAATCCCACCAGGAAATATCCCCTTAATAAGTACTAGGTGATCCCTGGAAATGCTGTACTGCTAGGAACTAAAAGAGACTTGAACAGGATTGTTTCAGCTGAGGATCTGATAGATGTTGAGCATCACTTTCACACAAAACTGAGGGGTACTGGATTGCCTGGGAACCTTTGCTCAGTCAAAGAGTGAAATAAAACAAATATCTGAGACCATGGTTTGTTTGGCCTGCCAGCATCTGAAGATTAGAAAAGGGAAAAATACTCCATTTCTATTTCCACATCTGATTTCACAGGCAACTTAAAAGGTGTTTGTTTTTTCGCTCCCACTGAAAGTAAAGAGCAGAGCACATGACTCTCACCCTAATGTTTGTCTGTTTTGAAGAAAGATGATCAATGAAAGAAAGGGAATTACCTTTATCCAAGGGCAGAAAGGATGCACTTCAGTTTGTGCAAATGGCTTAATTTTTTTTTTTTCCTGGGAGAAAAGGTATAGAGCAGACCAAACTAGTATACAACCAAAACATAGCTCAAAAAATTGAATGCTAACCCTTGCTATTAAAACAGTATATCTTTTAAAAATTCTTGAGGCAGTGTAATTTTTTTCCTTTGGCCTCCTCCTTACAAAATCTAACAATTCTTGTGTAAATCGTTTTCATTTTTTAACTTAACAGTTCAGCTAATGATCAATCCTTCATTCCTAATTCATTCAGTTATTATTTTATTCAATGTGTATTTAGAAAAGTGAATCTTTGCTAGGATCTTTTTTGATATTTTGTTATTTAAAAAAAATCTCTTTCTCAGCAGCAAACATTTTCCCCCGTCAAGCCTGAAGACTCCTGGCATTTTTTTCAATGCTTCAGGTTGTTCAGTGTTACAAGATTTGTAAGCAGAAAACAACACAAAGTTTTTGGATGCATTTGTGTAAAAACTGTGTTTGCAGAGGCTTCCCTCAGCTGCTTCAAGGTCAAGGGGAGCTGCAAGGTGGGAGGTGAAGTTTATCTTACCATCTTATTTAATCTCTTTGGAGATAACAGAAAGGGAGCTGAGAGGGCACACGTTTGGTCCAGTCTGTGGCTCCTTTTAAGAAAACAATTGATTTCTTTTGTATTTTTATTACTGGAAAAATCGAAAACAGATATCTGAGGAAAAAAGGACCAGACCTCCTGTTGCAAGGACACTTGGAGAAATTCGGCCGGTGTCTCACGCAGTGCTTAGCCACAGGGAAAGCCTGGGCTTGGGAAGAGCCCCCGACTGCTGCAGCTGAGGCTGGAGCCCCAGCAGGGTCAGGGAGGTGCCCCTGGGGAGAGCTTCCAGGGGCCCTTTGGAGCTGAGCTACAGCTGCTGCTGCTGGGAGGGGAGGAGATGAGATTATAGCGTGGAAAGGGGAGAAAAGCAGAAATTCTGAAGGGATGAAAATGCAGAGTTTCGCTTTCATCCCTCTAATATTCTCAGGAATCCCTTTAGGGGGATGAAAGCCATCCCCTGTAAGACTGATTCCTCTGTCTTTATGTTTTGCAGGCATCTACAGACAACAGAAATAAGTGATAATGAACGAGAATTGGAAACAGGGCAGGCTGCTGCCCAAGTCTCACTGAAATGAGAATAGCAAGACACGGGCTCTTTCAACAAACCTTGTGACCATTTATTTTAGTGACCAGCAACAGCTAATATGCAGTTATAATACAATACCCTCTACAGCTCCAACCAAAAACCTCTGCAAGTAAAAAAATTCCTGTGTACTCTTACGGTCACAAAGCCACAAATGTGAAACTTAGGAAATTGTAGAAGAGAATCTGCCTGACTGATCTTACTACAACTTCCCGAGGCACCTCTTAGTCCTTAATTTCAGGATGCTTTCAGAGTGTTGTCCTAGTGCAGAGAATAGGTAACAAGAAGGTGAAGTACAAAATGTTTGAGGTGTATGGATACTGAGTGATCAGGAATCAGGCTTTAAAGCCATTTAATTCACAGACACCACTGCTCAATGCTCTCAAAAGGTGAACTAATAAGTTTTCCTCAGAAGACTGCAAGATGGAGAAGGTAGTATTTATCATCTCATTTTAGTTGGACATCTTAGATTCCATTGGCTAGAGACAAGTTTTCTGAAGAAAGTTGCTCTCCAGATTTCCACAACCAAAGTTTCCAGCCCCATGTTTAGAAGCCTGTGGTGCTGGAGCTAATACAGGGAGAAGAAGGGCACCAGTGGATGTCCCAAAACCCTCATGATCTTTTGGAACGTTCCCTCTGCTGTCTGATTGCACAAGGCTGACCAGTTTCAAAGTTTAACCTGGCTACCCCAAGGCATCAAGCAAGCCAAAGGTATTATTAAAGCCTAAAAGGGGCCATCTCCTGGCTTCATGAACACTTCCAGGCCAAAAAATAACTAGCTGATCAGCATAAAAAGGAGCATTTCCAAGTTTTATGAAAGAATCAGTAAGCATGTAATAAATTTTTCCCTTCCACTGACTGTATTTAATATAATAGTTAATCTGTAATATTCTGAATAAGACACAAGTTTAATGTCTGCTTTTTCAAAACACATTTAAACGTTATATTCATTTTTTAAAAATCTAGGTTTATGTTTATATGACTAACATGACATCAACTATAATATGCAGGCTTTGATTGCTGTCTTCTATTTTTCTCTCTTCCTCCTAGTCCTTTTCCCAGCAAGCAAAATGTAAACCCTGTTGCCCTTTTTAAGTATGTATGTGAAAGAAAATTGATTGCCCAGGCAAAGTTCTGTATGTGCTGCAAAAAGTAAGGTTATGCTTACAAAAGTTCTTTTAATTTACAGGAAACAGTCTGTGACTGATTGCTTGGGAAGAAAACAAAGGAAAAATTTACTTTAGGGTATGCTCTTGTTCCTGGCATCAAGACAGCTTAAAGCAGAGGAAATCTTAAGGAGTGACAGACATTTTGAAAGAAAGACTGGTAGCCTGGAAACCATTTCAGCTGCTTACTTTTGAAATCAAATATCTTAATCTGTCACTTTCTTGCTGAGTTACCACGATCAGATCAAAAGTCTGTATAGATATTCACTATTTTGTCATGTAATGATTTTTCTCACACCATTCATGTCTTAGAAACAACAACAGGAATTTTCTTTAGCAAAAAGATAAATATTAATATGTTAAGCATTCAAAATACCTTTTCTGCAATTCTCTTAAATGAGTAACAACAACTAATTCTCACAAACTCAAATTTCTTAGTATGAGACAACTAAGCTACAAAATAGAACTTTGCCTACCAAATATGAACACAAAATCTTAACAGATTAGGTTTTGTCATTACTATAAAATGGTTTCTGGTACTTCTATGGTATAGAAGCCCCCAGAAGCATTTAAACATGAACAGGGATCCTGAAATGACACAGACCATATATATTTTCATTCTTCCTGGTGTCTCACTACACACAAACCCCACATTTGCAGAAACCTCATAAGCAGCTTCTAAGACTCTTGGCTCAAGTTTTGCTAATTATGAAATGGGCTGCAAAATGAGGGTTTTTTTTATTCTCTATTATAAAGGAGCAGCCCTTGTAACCGACCAAACCGATTTATGGGATCATGTCTAGGTGAAGAAACTATGATAGCTTGCTCTTTTGTAAGTGACAAATAAGTTAGTGACATTTTAAATATAGTAAAAAGTCTAATTTGGGAAAAATAAATAATGTGGTCTTAGTATTTTTACTTCATGAAGCTGGGCTAGCTGCAGTGTACCCAGGTTATCCTCAAGACAAAGAAGTCCAGACAAAAAAAAAAATCTTGGCATCCACAACTGCCATATGGAGGGTCCATGTGTCATTGTTGTGTGGTAAAATTATCTTCCAAAATTTTTTCCCAAGTTATTTATAATGTATTGACATTTTCCCAGCTCTTTTTCTTTCAAATCTTAGAGAGGGAGAATCACATTGTGTTTCAGTCCAGAAGCAGAGAAAAATAAATTTAGCTTGAAAAACTCCAGTTAAAGCATGAAATGGCTTTTACAGGCACAAAAATAATTTCTTTCTTAGGCCTAGTGTTGTGGGACTGTCCATGGCTTGAGGCTAGTGCTCTTCCCAAGCAGAGCTGAGGGTCCATCCTTTCTCATGGTTTGATGCTCCTGTTTTCTAACCTTCATGGTTTGTTAGCCAGGTGACCTTCAACCTTTGATCCTGGGAAGACTATTAGTGGTGACACCAGATTTGCCCCAGGAGCACGGCTGCAGGGGAACAGTCCCAGGTGCACTATAAATGCACCTTATCACATCATTCTACAGTTAATCACTGGGACATCAAAGTACACTCAGAATGTGCATATATAAATATATTATCAATAAATACATGTGAATATAAATAAAAATTGGCATTTAGGGGAGATAAGTCAAGCTGTGGCCATTATACTGCTGTGACCCAGTTTTGTGCATGTATTCCCCACTTATCCTAATCCAAAATAGGATTTATGTGTGTACTTTGCTTCAAGCAAAATTTTAGTGCTGTGACCGGGCAGGATTATTTAAACAAAGCTGTAGAAATCAGTGACACAAACTTCTAGAAAAATTATCTATGTGTTTCAGAAGCTTTTGTTGGATTGGGGTGTAATCCCAGGTCTTTTGAATGCAAACTAACATTTCAAAACTTGGGACAGGTTTGACTACACGTCATGGAAACAATTCAACACCTGCCCTATTTGGGGCATTATTGTAAAAGCAATATTAAATAACATCCCAGAGCCTAGAGCTGTTAAAAAAACTTTTCCATTGAGAAACAAACAAAAAAAAAGTATTTGTCTTTTTCATTGTAATTCCCTGCTTCTTCCCTTCAAGATTTGCGTGGGTGTCCTCTAAAAGATTTCTTTCAGGATAAAAGACTAAAAGGAAGCTTTATGTGTTGAAAATGGTTTGCAAATTAAATTCTACTCTGTTAGATGCAGCTGTAAAATGAAGATTATCTTGATGTAGCATTGCTGTATCCCAATATTAATTTGGAATCAGTCCTAGAATCACACTTTTTTTTCCTTCTATTTAAACCAGAATAAAAATGAAAGTATATGCCTAAGACAGGAAGAATAATAGCCATCACGATAAAACGTCCAAAGAACATGCCAAAATACTGAGATTCTCAAAGCAAGTAAGACAAAATAGTATTGTTTTACCAAGCTTATGGAATTTGAAATATATGTTTCACACACAACACACCATGATTCAAAACAGCTGACCTATTCTGAAAGAGAGTCAAGAAAAGATTTTATTGACAATTGCAACTTAAAATGGCTCCATTGATGAAACTGTAACGTGAACCAAAAGCCTCATCCTACAAAGTCTTTTGTCCTTTTTATAATGTGGTGTGGGAAGTCCCCCTGACCTCATGGCTCTGCAGGTTAAGAAGGCGATTACATCTTCTCCTCTTTTTAGTTGAGTTTGCCTGTGATCCAGTAAATGAAGAACTAAGAACTTCCAAGCTCAAAACTCTGCATTTTCATTTGGGGGCAAATAATTATGTGGACTCAAAGGACGGAAATAATAGATAAAAAGAGGAGAGTCACAAGGAGATAAGAGGGAAGAAAAAAAATTGGTTGAGAAATGAGCTCCAGCTGCTGACTCACAGAAACATTTCTCAATGAAGTTCATGAGGATGCTGCATATCGTGTTTGACAGCTGAATAATCCATGGATTAAGAGTCATAGATACAGTTAACATCCTTCCTGAGCTTTTAAATTGTAGTGACTATCAAGCATGAAAGTTTCCCTCTCTTTTTTTTTTTTTTTAAAATAAGAAAATTTATGGATTGTGTTATACACACTTGGAGTCTCCAGGGACTTTCCATACCTATTTTGGAAGCATGTACTACCCTTTGGTAATATTGTTATATAAATAAACATAAAGAAAGGGAAAAAAACTCAAAGAACCTTTTTCCAGAATATTTTAGTGAACTTAAATAGAAATAAATATTAAGTCTACATAACAGATACCTTCCTCAGTACTGAGGGAAAGATATACTCTAAAAAAGTATAAAACCAGCCTCCAACTTTCTGCTCCTCATATTCCACTATTCTCAGCAACACAGGCAAAACCTTTCTTGGAATTTCTCCATCATCATTCCTAATAGGGCTGCATCCTTGACAACACCACAGTTTAAAAGCACCAGGACCATCATCAACATCCTTTGATACAGTCTTCATTTGCATCTAGTCATATTACAAGATGCATAAAATGGACAATTTCAAGACAATATTGAGTGTTCTGCCTTAAAACAGCAGTTAAACAGATACTTTGTTAATTTCAATAGGCTTTAGCCTTGCTAGGCAAGGACGAAAGTGCTGAGAAATTAATATTACTTCTATGTTTGCATTTCCCAGTGTCTCCAAAAAGACAGACTTAGGAAATGGCTTGTAAATACATTCATTTATTATTTCATATTCACTAATAGACTTGTTCTGGTGAGTCCTATAATAGCGCAGTGCAGATTCCTCAAATTATGCAAAAAAAAAAAATCAAAATACCTATTATATGCAATGTCTCTCATGTAAAATGGTATGCCAGCTTCCATAATCATTTCCTATTCTCTCTTTAGAAAATTTTGATATCTTTTAAACCTCCTAATTACAATAACAAATAAAAGACCTTTTTAGTAATAAGGAAATAAACTGGCACAAAATCATAATAAAGAAAAGCCAGCTGAGGAGCCTGCTAGAAAACAATACTATGTATAATTGGTGTTTAATTATGCAGAATTAACGAATGGCAGCAGCACTGGTTGTATTACTTGACCAGGGCTCTTTGCCAAGTCAACAAGCTGGTTTTAATGTAGGAAGTAACTCATTCAGTTATCTGTGCCTTTGAGCAGGGCTCCGACTGCTGTGTTCTCCGTCTGCGTTGCCAAAAACATTTAGCAGAAGAAAGAAATCTGTTGATTTGCTAAAGCCAGATAAATTTTGGTCATTGATACGGGTGAATGCACCAATAAGATCATTAAAAAAGTTTTCTAAACATTTTATTCATCTGGTGCCAATGGTTTAATAACACTATGAGAGCTCAAAATACTAATTAGTATGAATTTGCAGGGTTGATATGTTATACAATAGAATATAGAACGTGTTTACTTGAATATATTGCCTCCACTAACCCCTCCCCTCTCCATACACACATATTTGAATGTATTTAAAAACACAGTTAAATATTTATGTTCTCTAGAGCTTCATTGCATAATTTTTTCCTATGGTAAGCAACTAATTTGCATTTTGGAATGAGCACAACTACGATGATATGTAGGAGAATTATGTGGAAAGAATCTGCCA
Source organism: Phainopepla nitens (assembly GCA_013400175.1). Classification (NCBI taxonomy): domain Eukaryota; kingdom Metazoa; phylum Chordata; class Aves; order Passeriformes; family Bombycillidae; genus Phainopepla; species Phainopepla nitens. Next base: position 2,041,993 of record VXBQ01012573.1, read on the forward strand.
ATGTGCCCACACTCGTAACTGACCCCTGTGATAAACCTCAGCACTGCATCACCAGCAGCACTTACTGCTAAATGCAGATGAGAAAAACCTTTGGGAGAAGGAGAAGGCAACAGAAACTCTTGGAGATCCCCAAAAACATGTAGCAGTCTCCCCTTCTTGCTAAAGTTCTCTTTCTTGTGTAGGTTTCTTTGGGGATTGTCACGGTGATAACTGTAACCATAGCAGGTGTACTGGCAATTGAATGAGAACCTTCAAACAGAACTGCAGTAACACATATAGTTATGCTGTATATTCATGCTGTTTGCAGGAAGGCACAAAACATATTGAAAGCCAGGGAGAGAGAAGCAGAATTTGGGGTCTGATGGAGAAGAGAATGCAGATTTAAAACAAACAATTGGGAAAGTCTCTATCACCCAAACTGCTCTACAGATTTGCATAGATTCAGGTTCACTTGCAGTTGGTATTGCTAAATCCTAACTGATTTTCTCTTAGGTCAGACCAAGATGCAGCTTACTGCAAGATATGATGAGCTACTTTCATCTGAAACTTTGGGAGAAAGGTTAATTTTGCCTGGTCTTTCTCATGAAGAGTCATTGTCACAGAAATCTGGTTGCAGCTGAAGGAAAATTAAGAACACAAGATTGGTCTTTGCCTTCAGTCCTTTTCAGGATGACAGAGTGCCTGCAAACCCAGGACAGCAACTTGTGGGGCACCAAACGTGACTCAGGACTAAACTGGGTCCTCTTTTACATCTTTAAAAATAATAGGCTTTAGCATTCAATGCCCATTTAAACACCAACCTTTACTGGAAAAGAAAGTGGTTTTCTCTTCTCTTGCCGTACTTTTGCAATGACATTCGGCATCATAAAAATCAATTCTTAAATCCACAGCCTGTTATGTTTGGAAAGAGAACATTAAATAAAAATGCTCCTCTGTGTGTGCACATACACTAGTACATGACTTTACAAAGCTGAGCTATTTCCAGTGCAAACATAAGTAAATCTGAACATCCTCATATATTCACTATTTTATAGGCCCAGTAAAACTTGATCAAAATCCACTTATAGTTGTGGGGTGTGTGACTTAACCTTTAGGGTAGATTAATTAGATTAACAGACCACATACTGTAGATTCCAGTACTTCCTCGATGGCTATTAAATTTCACAGAAGGAATTATGTTTTAAAGTCCTGCTTCCTTAAATCAAATTCCAACTGTCACCTTTCTCTCATTTATTAGACTGCAAAGCTCTCGTTCCTTTCTTAATAAAAACTGAACCTCTGTTAAATTCCATCCTTAGTACTTGACATTATTCGTCATTTCTGTGCTTCGGATCAGATAACTACAGAATCTGTTCTACAGATTGAGAGCCTTAGGATCTACTGAGAATCTGGGTCTACACTGAGAAAATACACCTCATAACAGGTATTCTACCAAAGGAGTGAAAAAGGTGTGACTTAATTTGTAGAATCATAGAGTAGCAGAGTATTCTTACTTTTAATGACCAGTTCCAAAATTTTGTCCAGACAGTAAATGAAAAATTCTATACGCTTTCCTAATATTCTCAAACACCAGGGAGCCTGGGGATGCCCACAAACATGAGCAGAACATCCAGTATTTCTCAAAAAGCATCAGAGAATCTGTATTCACAACACAATAAGGTTTGTCGTTTTGAGCTTTCTTGCACTAGCAAGAAAGAAAAGGTTTTGAGCTTTCTTGCACTAGTATCTACCTATAGACTGTTCCCAGGGTGTTATAAACAGCACGATAATAAAGAAAATATGCCAAGCTTTAAAATCTAACATCTGAGCTGAGGTCTCTGTTCTGAAAAGGCTGTACAGCTTAGAGGAATATAATAATAGCAGTGCCAAGGGAAGGTCAGCTCTCTGCGCTCCTTTGATGCAAGAAGGGAGAAGAAGGTGGAATCTAAAGATCTGTGATGCAAGAACATTACTATGGATATAGAATCTACTGCTCACCTGCCGATGTACACCCCTAAGCCAGCATGCTCCTGCTGTCAGTATTCCTAGAAACATTGAGAAAGTGTGGAAGAGTCTTCCATAGCGTATTTTTTAAGCTTGCAGGATGCCAACACCAGCTTTGAAGCAGTGCCACACAGTCCACCACTAAACACACTGGTGTGTGCCCAACCTTGGTCCCCATTAGTGCTTCAGGCACCCAGGACTGTCCCATAAGGACACCAGAAGTGCTTGTCATCACCAGGACGCTGCAGTCTTGTTCTTTTTCTGCAACTCCTGTCTGGCTTGAGATTAATTTTACAGCACACTCCCGGCTTTCTCACTGCATTTGCTGTGTGTGGAACTCTTTCTGTGCTCCCCATGTTGCTGGAAGTAGGTGCTGGCAAGTGCCTTTACAGAGCACAGTTGTTTTAGCAGCAAGGCCAATCCGTGGCTCCCAGTGTCAGGCCAATTTTCTTTCAGGGTAACAACTTACCCACAACTGTATTTCTCCAAATCTATGTAATTAGAAGCAGTAAATTCTGTTCTTCAGTAAATAGCAAAACAGCCTTGGAGAAAAAGCTTGATAAATAAAGACAAAAGAATCCTTCACCTTTCCTTACAATGAACTAAAAGCCACCTACTTGTACACATTTTTAAGACAGAAATTTCATTTCATTCCTACCAAGCAGGCAGAGCCTCTAAGCAGCCTGAGACAAAGAGGGTTCGGAACAATGGATGAAAGAGCAAATCCTGACAACCCTGCACTTGTGTGATCAGGTAGCAGAGCCCAGGAGGGGAGCCTGCTAAGGCAATTAAGAGTAGGTGACACTTGCCAAGAGAGACTTCAGTCTTTAGGCAATTCATGTTAAGGGAGACTTTGACAGAACCTACAGAGCAACCCAAAGCTTCTTCAAACTGCTCAGAACTTCCTCAGGATAGGAATGGAGTCCCACATCTAGCACAAAGTGTGACAAGCACTCTTACCACAATCATGGCAGTGCATAAAAACATTCTTTAAATAGTACTATTTTATTCTGTTGGACTTTTATCCCCTACTGATACTGACATCTTCGTGCTTTACACAGCAGGAAAAGGAAGTGTACCCACACTACTAGATAGTTTACACTATCTATCCCCGCCATCCTAATTTTGATGCCACCTCCATAGTGGTCTGAAGCACCTGAAGTAAAACTATGACTGGAAGAGCCTGTCCTCATTCATCAAGTACTTGTCAGGTAGAGATAAGAGCTAAAATTGCATGTCTGAAATAGGTGACATGATATTGCATTGTAAATAATGCTAGAGGGTTTCTGCCCCTAAATGCTTACAGCTCTAAAACAGAAAAGAAGCAAAACAGAGAGGCATAATTTGCTGTATTGCACATGCTAGCAGCAGAGAGGGAAACATCACCCAAAGGCTGAACTCCATTCACCAGACTTCATTTGCACAGCCAAAGGTCTTTGTAGAATCACACGATGAAGTTTAGCAAAATATCCCTTCCCAAAGAAAATTTTACTATGAATATGAGGACAAAAAAATCCCAAGAAAACATCCTTCTCTTTTCCTTGCATCCATGAAAAATAAAATTCTTTAATGACTTCATCTTCTCTCTTAAGATAGAAATCTGCATTCTGGACTCCATTTTTCTCCCATCTGATTACCATATTGAATCTAGGGGGAAAAAGGCACACAGTGAAAGATACATTCTTTGAATGAAAAAAGGAAAAATTCTTAGTGTCACAGATGGCTGTCAGGATGAAACGAAGCTTGTGTCTGCTGAGGGAATGAGACCTTAGTGTGAAATCTGAATAGAAAGGAACATAGCAGAAGGCAACATTTGAAAAGGAGTTCAGCACCCACTGGCATTGTGAGGGTTAATTTACTGCCAGGAACTGCTGGGCTTTTCATTCTCGGTAGACATACAATAGACAGCTCCCAAAAGTACCCATCATAATCACAGATGCTAGGGATTAATGCTAAAATGAAAGCTTCATGAATATTAAAAATATCAAAACTGCTAATGATGTAGCAGAGTTTGGAATAACAACCAATCTGAAAATCTAAGAGTGTGCCATGCAGACATAGTGAGACACTGTCTTTTTAAAACTGATTAAACCTACTCAATTTGTAACAGAAAGAGGCTTATGCATATTAGGAGCTGAATTGAGTGCCAAACTTTACAAATTGCACAGGCTAATTACCATAATTAAGCTTTGGATTGAAGAAGAAAATTCCATTTATCTCAGAATGACTCAGTGGAACTTCAACAAAGAAGGCAAAGTACATCAGATGGTTTGGCCTTTTTTTTTTTTTAAACCTAAGTGGTATTTCAAAGCAGTTGAGGAAAAAATAGTGACAGCACAAAAATACATTTTCTTGAAAAATTGGAAAAAAATGACTGTTTAGGGATTTGATTTTAGAATTTGTTGTAAACGTTCCTCTACAAACTAGCACAGTAAAATTTGTCCTGTTTTTCAAATATAGAAGCCAAAGAGAAGATACTGGGGAGGTGTTTGACCCACTCTGCTGCTGCTATGCTGATCTCCTGTTTGCCCTCATGCCAATGCAGAGAAGTTATCTCGAAGGATGAAATATCAGCTGCATTTTGTGATAAAAATTACATGTTATTATATTACTCTGAGCTGGACCCAGAGACTTCCACTAATCTCAGATGGGATTTGGATCTTTTCTGTAGGGAATGCTTAGTCTGCAAGCAATCATAGAACAGCTGTGAAAACTTTATAATAGGGTAGAGAAAAATGTCTTGCTCGATTTCCTTTCCTACCCCAATTTAGGAAAAAAATAGAACATGAAGGTGTTCCTTAAACTCACCTAGACTTTCAAGTCAAACATATGTGAAACTATAGGTGTGAAGCAGAATGAAAATGAGAACACTGAGATACTGAGGGAGGATTAATCCTCCCACATACAATGTGACTGACTTTTCACCCATCAGTTGCTTCAGTTTTGTTTGCCTTTATCTAACTTTTGCTTCTGTGATGATTTCTATATATTTTCAGTTCTTTTTACAGATTGAATGTCTTGGAAAAAAAATTATCCTGAAAAACTGCATGTAGAGGTTAATTTCTAGAAAAGAAGTTCTAAATGTGTAAAAAAACCCAACCCAACAACACAAATTAACCAGAATTGCATTTCATTCACTGTAGAATTCAGGATAGTTGTAATAGATCTACTCTTCTGGACATGGTGTAAATACTTGTAAAAATAATTATGGATTAAAAGCATAGGTAAGCATATGACAGAAAACCAGGCAAAATTAAAGAGATCTCCTTGTTTAAACATAATTTTATGCATCTAATTCAGAAGGATCCTGGGGCCATCAGAACAGAACTCTGCAATGGGAGAACAGAAACAATTTCGAATGCAGCTGGCTAAAAGTGAGGTGTGTGACAGAAAAGAAGAGAAGAAGGATCTCGTGATGTTTGGGTATCAGCATAGATGCTTGCTGGAGAACATATTTATTAAAGAAGCACTAAAATGACAAAAGAACCTATTTATGTATAATATATATATCATACCAGCAAATTCTAGTTCAGTATTTGCATCCATCAAGACCGATTCAAAATTTTAATGTGGTATTACTCATCTCATTTATGCAAACCACTCAAAGCTTACAAATCTAGTCTCATGTAACAGCTAAGACACAGAAATTACTACCACATTGATTTATTGTGGAATCAACAGATATTATATTAAACCACCAGATCATGGTTTCTTACAAAAAAGCTTTCCATCTATGCATGCCATGCCTGTCCCTCTTTTATGTGGTTCAACCAACCCTGAGATAGCCATCAGCTGAAATTCCCTACTATGCAGACTCATCACCCTGGCAGAATCACAACTCTGCCTTCTGAATAATCAGGAAGCACTCGCTTCACATGCTCAAAATTAAGCTTGTGTTACTTTGTGTGGTGTCAGAAGAAAGAAAGACAAGTTGTGGAGACCCTCTCATCATGAGGAATTTCCAGAACTGGGATATGCAAGCGATTATGCTGAGAATGCATGTGTGTGAGATGTTTGGTCTGTTACCAATTTTGTACATGGAAACGTATCACATTCCTTGGATAAACTGACAATGTACTCATCTGACATAGTAGAAATGCAAGTAGTAAAGGCAAAAGAATCACAGATTTACACCACTCTCATAATGAAAAAAAGGAGGACACAAACATTAATTACTAATGTACATCACAAGATTATCTTTTCTCTTTTTACATCATTATTAGAATTTTCTTGTTCTTGTATAGATCTATGCAAGAAACACAGGCAGCTGTTACCAGATGAAATAGTAACAGAAAAAGTCACACTCTAAACCGTCCTGATATGATTATGTCTGTTTCTTTTTATATCATTCTGTTATCAGAGACTCCATTTTCTCATTTTTTCTCACCAGCTCCATGTCCACTAGGGAGCTCAGTGTCCTGGAACTGCACCAGCAGCTTGTGTCAGGCAAACCACTGAAATGCCCAAGTCCTGATTTTTAAGTCTTCTAGCATGAGAGTTTTCTCTGCAATAGAATAAATTATCAAGTGACTTCTAGAGACAAAAAAATATACTGTTTCATTATTCAGACAGCAAGACACTCTTTGACTGAATTGAAAATCACCACAAGTTCAATACCTTGGGTATAAAATGCCAGCAGCTGTGTCCCTGCTTTAAGTGATCTTTTTTTTGGTGGACCATTCCTTGAGTACTTGTGACTAGAATGAACTGCATATTGATAACATGCTACTTAATAAAACAATCTCTGTGCTTCCTCAGAAAGTTTTTTATTGCACACTTTAGCACCAAGGAAAAATCTTTTTATTCACAGGTGTGTAAACAAGCTCTTAAAACACATCTTACTGGATGTTTACAGCCTTTCAACAAAAATACCCATATGCAAGATGCCCTGCTGTATGTGCTCCCTATTGCTAATACTTCAGATAAGAACAGGAAAGACAAATTCTAAATTTTAAGGTTTGAGTGACTGATTGCTCAGTTAATGATTCAAGGTTTCACATAGTCTGTTTCTTTACATTTGCCTATTTATTTTCAGCTTTTTGTTTAAACTAGAAAAACCACTTGAAATACCTTAATACAATCTATAATCTTGAGGAAGAGGCACAACAAAGAACAGTTCCATCATTTACTACCATCAGGAAAAAAAAAATCTTCAAAATATCTAAAATTAGTAAGGATACAAGAACTGTGTCTTGTTGAAACTATATTATTAAAGTAACTTAATTCAAATAGTTGTTCTATATTTTGCACTTCTAGAACTAAAATAAAGGTGTGTGTACACGTTTTTAGAAACTGCAAAGTTAAAAGAGAAATAACCAAAACAGCCACAAACACAGGGGAGTCCTAAATATTAATGTTTCACCAGCTTAACAAAATGTTAAGGCTCTTTAGAGGCTGGTGTATTATTACTCAAGAATTATTACAGTTTATAAAATGTCTGATTTCTATAATCACTCATGATTTTCTTTAGTTTTCTTTACAGGTAAATGTGTCTGGTGATGGTGGGCTAAAATCTTCAAGCCTTGCTTTGGTGTCCAAAATTAGAGTGCTGAACAACCAACTTTTGCTCCATCAAAGGGCTCAAAGAACCTGAAATATACCTTCCTTAAAAACTATCATTCTTATGCTGCCCTAGAAGGAACAAGGCAATTCTACCAACTGATGCTAACGAGCCTCTGGAAGTTTTCCAAAAATCATACTATAGAATTGAATGCCTGGATGTTAACCTGTCAGCACAGCAGAGCACAGACACCAAGGTTTTAAAATTTTTGCTTATTTTTAAAGTATTTCCAGACATAGAATAGAAAAAAGTCACTCAAGTCACCTTGAACCTTTAGTATGAAAAAGTGTAGGCATGATCTAAAAGATACATATAATGATCTTTAGAGGGAGAAATTTGGGAAATGCCCTCAAAGAGTAGAGTAGAATTTGGAAGAGAACATATTTTTATATTCAGCTGTGGACTATAAATATGCTGAAATGTCATTTATTCTGAACCTTGAATTATGAACAGAATAGTGGCAGGATCCAAATACTGCAAGAATTAAGAAATATATTGCCTATCACCTGTAGGTTACTGGTTCAGATTCTGTCAGTTCAATAGTGACAGAAAATCACTACGAGCTAGAGCGTGTTCCACGAGCTACATGTGAATCAGGTAAATAGTCCAAGAGCAGATCCTGGTACTGTACAATTCCTGATGAGTAACAGCTGACACTTGCAGGAAAATGGTAAAACAGAACTCTCTAACAAAGACTCATGTTATGAAAATATGCATTTGGAAGTAGGCTCTGCACATCCTCTATGCAGTAGGTTCCAAAATTCATTTACCTTCAGCTACTGTTAACGTGGCATGAACACATGTACAAAATCAATATCAGCAGGCAACTTATTCCAAAACTCTGCAGGGATTGCTTTTGCTGCCCAGGGAAATGCATCAACTTCACAGAAATGTTCGCTTCAATGAATGGTATTCACCAAGGCTCTTTCTTGCAAAGCAATTAATGAAAATGATAACTTCATAAAGGATATATTGGTGTTTGATGACTATTATAATTATATAAAAACAATGCAAACACAACACTATTAGAGTTTTTCATTCCAATACAGCTCTAATTTATATTAAGAGGGTTTTTAAAACTTAAAAAAATTGAAATCTTTACTAAGTTTTTTTGACAGTTGAGAAAAAAAGGAGGGAACAAAAGGCAGGAAGATGATAGATGACATTCTGACTTTTTTTTTTTAAGAGCTTATTATTAGCAGCAATTTTCTGATTTTAAGTTAAAATTTTTCATTCTAGAAGTTCATTGGTGGTATATTTCAATGAATTACAAGTTTCAAGTTAGTTTCACTCCCAGGAACCCCAAAGTAAAACATTTTGGTGCTAGTGGGGCCAGACCCTTGGGGAATGTGTCACGGAAGCAAATTCACTGGTGCCATAAATCAAGCTGCTCTCTAAATTTAATTTCCCGTGTTGGCCAGAGTTTTTTAGAAAATAGGAGAGCCAGCTATTTACCACCTATGCTGCAGATAATGCAAAGGATTCTGCTAATACCATCTGGAAGCACAGTTAAAACTTAAATTATGTAAGTCATCAGAATTTAAAGGACATGTTTTTGGAACAGATTTAAGCAGCTCCCAGAGGAAAAAAGAATTAAAATTAATAGGTCCAAATAAAAAAACAATTTGGAAAAATGAATGATGTTATAAATGTTTTAATTCATCCTGCACACATCATTTTCCTCTTAATGCCATATTTTCACTTTTAAATTCTCTCAAATTTGTAAAAAATGCTGGTTTTTTCAGATCCTCAATCACGTGACAAATATAACACAGTTTTCCACTAATTCAAGGCAACAGCTTTTGTGATGTGCATTTTAAAAAGAACCTCAGATATCTACTCAGTGAAAGTCCTTTTAAGTTATTCCATTTCAGCAAATCTAGCTGCTTCTATGCAAATTTTCTATCTCTTCCACAAGTTATATTGTCTATTAGTTCAAAGGCACAAAAACGAACCTCTCTGCAATATTTTTATCACTGAGCTTTTTCCACTGGGGCTGAGCTGCAGTTTTATCCAAACAACTTTTTGTACTACAAAGAGAAGCTAAGTAGCTTTATCTTGGTTATAGCATAGGAGAAATGCTTTGAAGGAGCTGAGGAATACTTGCAATGCATTTAAAATGATGATGCAAAATACTTGGAATATTTAGGAAAAGACTCAAAAAACAAACCGAACAACATGCCCCTTCCACAAATGCTTTGTTTTGTGGGAAAGGACAACCTAATTTGTAACACCCTGTGAATTCAATGTGTATACACTTGGCAAAACTTCTCACACCACAAAGAATTGCAGATATCTGTACCAAGGCTGGCTACTCTTCTCCAACAGTGGACAATAATATTAAACACCTGCTTTTACAGCCTTCTGGATGAATATGGCTGCTTCTGACAGACAAGTACTGGAATGAAACCATCAAATTACAAACCCAGTTAATCTCAGGAGGAATAGAAAAGAGGGAGAGGGTGGAAGAGGATACAGATGTCTATCTGTGTGGAAGCAAGCGATAAATCATGGAGCATAACATTATTTCCTGGCATCTTTTTATAATGTGGCTAGAGACTGATGAAATACAGGACCAGCCATAGTAAATCTGAAAACTGGTTCTATCAAGCCCAGATTTCTGTCTTTGCTGGCTGTTCAGAAAGTTAAAATATGCCTAATCTATTTGACAGTATTAGAGATGCAAGAAGACTTCTTATGATCCGTCTGCGGTTGGAAGAAGGAGTTAACTTTTTTATTGAGGAGAAAAGCCTAAAAAGAAAAGAAGTTATAAGGAAACTAAATACACTGCACATGAGAGAGACACTGAACACTTCAGCAACTGTTGGTGATAGGAGTCCCAAACAACACACTTGGGGTGGAAATCACTGCCACATGTTAAATGTATTTAGGACGTGATGCAGAAGGGCAAGATTAGTACCAAAATTCTAAATATGTGTGGGGAAGGAGATAACCCCTAAGGAATTCCAGCTCCACATAATAAAGGAAAAACTGCTCTGCTCAGGTTTCTCCAGGCTGGCTGCAGCTACATCTGTGTTGCTATTCCCACCCCTGGTTTCACGTGCAGCTGCACCAAAACCTAAATGTGAGGAGAACCCAAGAACCCATCTGTGTTCAGCACAATATGGCCACAGGCACTGGAGAGGCAAACATGCAAATGAGATGATTAATCAGGAGGCAATTATGCTTAGATTACTCTTTCTGTTAAAGGACTGCTTTGATAGCAAGATTAGGTATTATACATAGGAGCAGCTTGTGGGGCAACATGTTACAGTACCCTGTGGGACAGTTTAGAACCCTTTACAAGCTCATTTGCTGTAATATTTGGATGAATGCTTCGTTTATAAGAATAGGTTTATATGTCCTGAACTAAGTGAATCTCGACAGTGAGAAGTAAGTCTATAAAATACTTATTTCCAAAATAAAACATTAGCATAGCACCTTCCAGCTGAGCTAATTCCTTGCCATGTAGGACAATCTATTTCCTAATTTCCTGCTAGGGATTTTTTCTCCAATTCAGTGATTCTCAAATCTTTCCATCTTTTAGGACACTGCTGCTGCAAAACAAAGTAGGAGTCACTAAACTACTACTACTACTAATAATAATAATAATAATAAAGAATGACCACCTCCACTACAAAACATCTTGGTTATGAACTCAGATGGGTTAAGTCAAAAAGCAATAAATCTGTAGCAGTTAAGCTGCAGAGTAACAAGCAAAATTTTTGTGCCCAGAGCATAAATATAAGGCACTGGAGGATTTCTATCTCCAATTTTGAGAAAAATTGCTCTAGAGGACCTCCAGTGATATCCCTGGCTGTGACTCATGGATCGGCAACTGGCTTATTGACTGCCCTAACTCCCTGGTGGCTCCTCTGCAAGCAGCAGGAGTTGCTGCACTTTGGGATTAGGTTATTCTGCTGTACTGTACTGAATCTAAGCACATTCTCAAGATCTGTTATTATATTACACAGCAGTCAGAGCACAGCTGACATTTAAGATTCCTTTCTGTAAACTGTTTAATTCCCTACGTGTTACATGCACACATTTCCTACCTTTGAACTTCTATAGGATCTGGGCCTAGACTTCAGGAGTCAGTGGAACAACATACATGTGAGAGCTGATTCACAAGAAGAAGACTTCAATGCTTAGTTGCACTGAGGACAGTAAATCTTTATGGACTCCAGCCTATGTTGTCTCTATCAGTTAAGGCCATTTTCCCCACTGAGAAGATTTAGTGCACTTCACTGTGAGGGCAGTGTGCCCAAGGAGGAAGCAGACTTTCACAGATGTCAAACACAATAGCCCGTTCACAGGTGAAAGTTACACCATGATTAGGATCACAATAGCAGAGGTTGCTATTTCTGGAGGGACTATTAAATGCCCCAGAATCCATTATTTATACCAAAAATATTTATACGTGCACAGGTATCACATTCAGCTTTCCCCTCCTGGAGGGCCTGGCTTTGCAGAGCAAACTGAGCTGGGGCACGGGCACTTGAGCACAGTCAGAGGCAGCACAGCACATCCATCCCTCACTACCCAGGCACCCCTGCATGCTTTCAGTGGGGGAAATCTTGAAAGATTTGTAACCAATATTAAATACTGCAAGAAAATGAGGATGAGGTGGATACACCTAAAATATATTTTTCCTCTGCAGGGTCCTTCTGTGTCTTGACTCTGTAGTGAGATGTCTGTGAAGGGTGTTTAATGAGGGATGTGTGATTACTGCACTCTGGCACTCATTCAAAGGCAGCCTGTGCAGGTTAACTGCAGCATTCCTCTAAAGCACTTCGGCGTGCCCCTTTTCCTGTAGCCTGGCCTGCTCACTGATGTGGCTGATTACACCTCTGGTGAAAAGCTCTGCCAGTGATTTTCCACTGGGCTTCTTCAGAGACCGGATGCTGGTTGCAAACATCAGTCACTTGGGAACCTAGATCATTCCACCTGGGTTTTGGAAGCCCACATTCACCCTGGATCAGGCCTCATTTAAGAGGACAAAAAAAAAAAAAAAAGCTAAAATGAGCACAGCAGCGGTGATGGCCTTTCTTGTGAACAGTCTCATGGCAGCTGTCTGTGTTTAGGAGTTGTTCAGTGCCTGGAGTTGCTGGATCAGCCTCTGCTGTGCCCGGGGTAAGGCTGGTGATCCACTGGATCCTTGCATGCTAAATAAGCTTCTTTGAATTCAGAAACTCTTCAGTCCTTTCACCTGAGCACCTAGGCATTAGCCTGTTTCCCACAGAATGCTATGTGAATTAGGGAGATGAAGAAACACTGAAATTATTGTAAAATTCAGAGTTTTTTGTTAAGGAGGAGGCTCTCAAGGCTCCCAGATGCTCACTGGCACCTTTGAAACAATACTAACTTCTGCACCAACCAACAGAAAAAGAAAAGTAGCAACCAAAGATGCTTCTCCAAAATATTGTTCAGTTGCTTTGTTGTCAACTGTGGCATTCTAAGTTAATTAAACACTCCTATAATTCCCCACAAATACCTAGTAACCTGAACCAAATCACAAAATCAATATAAATGAATAAATATAAACTCACATAGTTTATATTGAAACAAGTAATATTGGACAACTACTTTAATACCCCTGATGAGTAGACAGCCCAGGCTGTCTTAGGGAAACTCAAAAAACTTCATTTTGTGGAAAGATGAAAAAGTAATAAATAAGTTGTGATGTTTCATCACTTGAGCTTTTCTTACACTTCTTACAAGGTGAGATGGGACAGATCTTCAGGGCGAATATATTAATAACCTTCTCTTATGTTGGGAACCCAAAGTGGACCAGAGGATGAAGAAAATAGATTTTATTCAGATAAAACCTTCAGTATTTAAGAGAGAAAACTCCACGGACAGAAAAGAAATGCAAAAAGTGACAGATAATTCGCACTGCTCTCTTTGCCATGGCATATTTCTTTTGCCCTTTGTTTCACACACTTTTTTGTAAGATCACCTCTGATCAGTCTGTGGCAATCCCTAGAAAATTATTTCTATCCCTGTTATTTGCAGTAACTGTTTTTTTGGGTTTTTTTCTGCATGAGCACCCAGTTGTATCTGTGCTGTAACTATCTGCTTTTCCTTTTCCTGTCATTCACCCACATTTGTGAGACTCCTTTTCCTTAGGAGAGTAACAGTCACAAACAGACAAAACAAGTCACTTTTTGTTCATCATGGCTGTAATGCTGAAAAAAAAATGTTCTGTGTGAAGACACTTGTATAATTTGAAAACTTAGAATAGGTTTCGCACACGATACGTTAAAAGTCAACTGAAAAAAAAATAAGATTAATTAAACAAAGACAATTAAATGATCATGCTAAGTGAGGCTTTACAAGCACAAGTTTTGCCAAGAGTGGATTGTGCAGAATGGAATTGTGTAGGAAAACACAGTAGAACAGCGTATTCTGTTTTGTATTGTAACTTCTTGAAATAGTTTTACAGAAAATAAAGAATCCCACCACATTTAGACCAAAACTAGGTGATTGTGCTAAAACTCTACCCAGGTAAAGCCAGGGAGTTTTGATTTTAACCAACATAAATCAATAGGGCATTTCAAAAGATTTGCCTCAATTTGTCTGCTTAAATTAAGTAAACGTGAGATCGTATTTTTTCAAAGGGCCAAACCAGCCAAAAAGATAGAAGTTATTATATAATCCCGCAAAGTACAAGACTTAAAGTTTACCTTTCTTCTCACTGACTCTGTATAAATTATACTACTTTTAAAATGTGGTGTACTGCACGCATTCTTCCTTATCCAGAAATCTTTTCAGATTAATTCTGAATATAGCAATTCACAGCACATCCATTGGGATTTCAGTTCAGCTAAAGAATAATAATGATGTGATTAAAATGACTGTAAAATAATACAATTAAAGCTTTTAGGTGATCTCTAGAAGCTGCACTAAAGCACTTTGAAAGCACTTAAGCCACAAATATGTTTCTGAAAAACATACTAAGAATATACTATTTTAATTTAATTTCTTGGCTATTAAAGAAAACAGCATAAACCTCCCCACACCATTTATCCTTAGTTTGCTTTTAGATGTAGCTTCCATCAGATACATGTGAAGCTGATACAAATATAATATAGAAATATCATAGATTAAAAAATATTTCCAACTGCCTGGTAATATTTTCCTGTGAGTGGATGGTTACAACAAAATATGGATAGATTTTTTTAATGAAAATAGTGAAATTTATCAGTATTGTTAGCTTAAATAGTGAAATAGTTACCAGACTGTAGAGAGTTGTTGAAGAAGTGGTAATGAGGCAGCTCCATGAACAACTGACTGCCATAATATTTGTTATTTATTCTTAACAGCCTGAAATGATGTAGAAATAGAACTGAAACCACAGCAATATAACAGCTCAGGGAAGGCTGCCTTTATGTAATTTTTTTGTTAGTTAGGAGTATAAGCAGCTTCTGATACTTTAACTAAAGCATGTTGTTGGTTTGCCTATTAATTTCAGACAACTGGACAGAATGCTCCTTCATGTTACTGATGTCAGAGGCCTCAAAGGAAAAATTGCCATTTTTTCACCTTTTTCCATGAATTAGATCTTAGGTCTTCCCAGCACAACCTGTAATGTACCATTTACTCGTGCAAACCACAAGTGGAAATCTGCGAGGCACTTGCTGGTGCTGTTCTCAGCTGGGGCAGCATCTGATGTTCAGCCATGTCATTCACTCTGTTTGCTCCAGGAACTCAACATTTAGAGGCTGAGCAGCAGCCAATGTGCTGTGCATGGAATGCACTACATCAGTGATCACGGTTTTGTTTTCTCTCTTACAACTGGATTTTAATAAAGGAAGATGGAGAAAATCCCTAGGTCATCAAGTACAGCCCCCTGGTATTACAGGCAACTACTTTTTGTAAACCCTTATGTAAACTGATCAAGCTCCCTGAAATCCAGAATATTTTTATGACCTTCAGAGATGGCAGCAGTGTATTTATTTATTTCCTTTTTTTAAACACTGCATGAACTATTCCTATCTTTTGCTATTACTAAAGACTTAGCTCCCTGCCGCAACAAACACAACAGAATTTAAGAAAAAAAAGTAACAAATGTACTAAAAAATACTTAACATGTTTGTGTGTTGAAAAAAAAAACTAATACCATGTTATACTAATATTTATGGTAAAGTACAAAAAAAATACACAACTGTAATCATAAAATCATATTGAAATGTGAGTTTTTGATAAGAACTGTGTCATTCCAAGGTGCAGTTATCATTACAATTAGGAATGGGACCAAACAGTTCAAATTAATTCAAAGCATTTGTGAAGCTGAAGTAGCTCAAAGATTCCAAGATTTACCAAAAATCCAGTTTAATTTGATTTTATCTAAAATATGGAAGCATCCCTACTGAAAGCAGAAGAAAAAGGATAAACAATACATTGCACTGCAGAGTTGTTCATCATCGGAGCCTAAAGAGAGAGTATTAAGAGTTACATCTGGAAAACTCATCTCTCATGTAGAAATTAAATTTGAATGTGTTGGTGCCATGTTTCAAGCCAAATCTACAAATCTGTTTAAGACCTGAGAACAGGAGTGGCAAAAAAAAGTATTTCTGAACCAAGTCTAGATAAGAATATTAGGAAAAAAAAAAAGATGACTGAAACAAGACATATAATTTTTATATAATATTTTATATTATTTTTATATAATATTATATAATAATGAGCAATGAAGAACTGATAATTATTGGCAGTAGCACATCAGATGTTCTTTAAATAGAGTACATCAGATAGAACATTTAGTTATATTTTCACATCACGCTTTTGTGTTGTTTGGAAAGCTGTCTAAAGGAAAGCAAACACCTGCTGCACTTGTGTTTGCAGAACAACAGCTTTATTTGTGGTCTCTTGAAATACCTCATATCTTGCCGATGATGGAAAAATGCCCGAACTTCTTGCTCAAAGGTAAGCTGAAAAATCAGGACTTTGGACCAGAAAATGTGTAATGAAATGGTTAGGTTCAAATTATGACTTCAGCAAGCGCATGCTCAGTTTTCAATAAGTAGGATCTGCTAAGGCTTTTCTTAGCTGTAAGGTAATTAGTTACATATTGTAGCCTTCTCCAAAGAGATTGACCTGAGGAGTGAGAGGGTTCCAGACCTGGCACCTGACAGCACGGGAAGGGGTCGAGCAGCGTGGGCAGCAGCATCTGTGCTGTGTGTGCTTAGCAAGACCAGTTTCAGAGACAAATTCAGAGGATCAAGCTCATTTTTTTGGCAAAGATTGTGATGCTGCGCTAGGGAGAGGAAGACATTTGACCTCATGGCTGTTACTGTCTCTGGGCTAGGAAAAAACACAGCGTAGCAGCAGTAGCTGCAGCATCCTTTCCTCTCAGTTTTTTGTTATACTTCATCTCAGTCATTCCTGTGCCTAACTGATGGGAGCACCAGCTGTGGTAACATTTACAGCCACCTTTACCTGGTGCCCTCAATCCATCCAGAACCAATAGTCAGGAGTGCAAGAGAGCGCGCTGAGCCATCCCATACGAGCTCCATTTCTGTCACTAATATCAAGCACTCCAGACATATTTAATAACTAAGCTATAGTAGCCTTACTTCTATGGTTCTAAAGCTGCGGAAACCACTTTAAAAAAAAATAAAATGTGTGAAAACAAGGGCAAACAGCCAAATTCAGACCATTGCAAGTCTTGAAATACCAGCTTCTGCTTTTATTGAGAAACACAGATATCTCACCCAGCAATTGGGCTGTATTTGTTTTGCAATTTGAGTGAGTCAGACACATAAATATTTAAGTTTTAATTCAATTGCCTCTCCTGCGGTCGATGAGTCACTACTACTCTGATATCTGAGGAGTCTCACTAGGGGAGGTCCTGGAAATGTGTTATGACTCCCAAGTGGGTTCCAGCCGGAAAGTCTGTGAGCTGTACTTTTAAAATGTATAAACTTATTTTCCTTTCAAACACTCAAAATATATGTAATGAAGTAGAATGCGTTTGCTTCCTGGACAGCAAACAATCTTTCAGCCAGAAAAAATGTTTACTTTGTAAACACTGTTTTCTTTTCAGAAAACTGTTTTAACAAGAGGTTCCATGATGAAAAACAGTTTAGGTCATAAAAGACCTAAAAGAAATAGAAAACGTAACACTTTTCCTTCTCTGTAAACTCCTGAAATCAACTTAGAAGAACTTACATTCACTCTAATGCACTAAAAATATAGAACATACTTTATACAAATGGATGATGCAAGATAATTTCAAAAAGCCTTTGCTCAAATAGGGGATATTATGAATATTTCCACACACAAGCTGCAAAGCGAGACTAATTACAAACTAAAAAGCTACATTCCATTGGCATACACTTTACAAATCAAGTGGGGAAGTCAGCCGTGACTGTGAAATAAAAATAATTAATGGAAAGGTATAAGAGGTGCGCTTCGTTTTCTATAAAGCACTGTAATATTCCTGTAACCTTCTTGAGCCACCTTAGCACGACTTTGCATGGAATGGGCCATCGTTTACTCACTTCTGACCAAGCCTGTTTTGACTAATACTGGATATAATTTGGGGTCTGTACCAAAGAAGCAGGTAAACACTGAATTCAGTTTCTGCTCTGAATTCAGAATTCATTTGTTTCATCCATGGGGGGTACAGGTGAGAGAAGAATAACCACAATGGAGCTCAACAGGTCCAAAGCAACAACAACAGCAAAGCAAAAGACAAATTTTCCTGGCCTTGTGAGCCTTGCAGCCTCTGAGACACCTGTCCCTAGCTGTGAACCAAGAAGCTACTTTGCAGATAAAAAGTAAACCTGCCGCAGATGTCCTGACACAGACCCAATCCCCCAGGCCTCCAGCTGTGAGTTATGGAGCCTGTGCAAATGAGCTCTCTGTGGTCTACGTTTGACAACTCCCAGTGCCCAGAAAGAGGTTCTTCACACACCTCGTGGGGACGAGCCCCAAAGCAGCCTAACTGTGCTGCACATCTGTTAGTGTGGAAATATTAGGTGTGAGCGCAGGATTATTAAATCTTCCCCCACCAATAACCATCTGTTGTTATACCCACTAACCAAACTCTGTATTTGCACGTCAAATTCAGGGACATGCACGTGCTCTGTGTACTTTGCTCCTAAAACAGGGACAAAGCCCTTTACTTTGCACTTCACTAACATTTTGAAACCAGGATTGGTGTTTACGTAAAGTCCAGGCTGTCCCAGGTCGGTTGGTAGGTTTTTTGACAACTCAGATGGGTGTCACAATCTAATGCCACGTATTTATGGAAGCACTGTTTTCATTGCTTAGTAGTGATAACTCAGGAGTCACCCAAACCTCCCCTGTTTTTACAGAATGCAAAAGCCCATTTTACTCTACATGTAGCAAGCCTTGCACATTCTTCTTCATTTTTCTTTTCCTCCTGCCAACCTGTATTAATGAGGTGGTAGATATAGGAAGGAAATTACATGCTGCCTACACATGTTATTTCAGAATAAGGATTCCAAGAAGAACTTGGAAAAAAATGTCCCCCACATGCTTTAGTTTAAACCCATCTCTCTTCTCTAATGGTTGTTAGAATGGCTTCTCTTTTTCACTTTGCAATAGGCATATCAATTTTCTGGATGATACAGTACTCTTATGTCGTGTTTTGTTCCTAACCATTGCAACCTTCCACCAATTGCGTTTTTCTGACAGGGAGCAGCCACTTTCCTGAACACAAGGAGAGGGAAATACATGCCATGGATAATTTCATGGACATGGAATGATATCATGACATTGGTGCCTGAAATTCAGCAGTTAACTGTGGGTGCTGCAGGGCTGCTTTTTATCACGGGTGTCAAATTTACAAGAATTTTACCACAGAATGCCTTTAATGTTGGCTACAGTTTTCAGTTCTGCAAAGTATCAGAGGGATGCAAGGCAATGTATCCCTCCCCATGTACAGGGATTTGTCTTTCAAAGCTAGAGCTATTATGGATGATGGGCTGTAGTTCACCATCAAGCAAGATGTCACAGAACTACAAAGCATTTCTTTCCTTGCATGTCACATAAGTAAGATAAAATTGAATTTTAAGCTAAATAATTAGTTTATTTTTTTTCTTTCACTAATTTAATGTTCAGATCTTAATGGTGACTTCTAACTCCACAGACTAAAGAAATTAAGTGACATCATTTCATCACTTGGGACCTATACAACCAGATCCTACATGCTCATACAAGAAAACACAAAATATTTGAGTTCAGATAATCACAACTGTGCTACAATTGCATCTAAAAATGCACTTTTATTTATTAGAAATATAGGTCTAGAGTATTATCATGTGTAAATTAACCCTTTCCCAGCAACAACTGCAGACATTGTCCAACCTAAAATAACAAAGTAACTAGTTTATTAACTAAATGTCCAAATTAAAATGGTAGGAAAAAAAGTATTTGAGTATGACTTATTACCACTGTAGCAAGAGTAGGGATTTTATGTGCATTAATTTGGCAAGATTTGACATACAGTAGTTGTATTTTCCCAAAGGGAGAGCCAAAATCTGGCCAGATCTGTCATGGTTTTGTAAGTGTGCCAGATACGACACAGAATAGATGTGATGAATTATCTGAAGAATTATACGTGTGTGTATTTCCATGAAACAGCCACAATCCCCCTTATACAAATTCTACCAACAGCCATCTTGAGGGCGATCAGAGAAATCTCACAGAAGCAGTAAAGTTCTACCATGTACTAAAACTCAAAAAAAAGCCCCAAAAAACACCCTAACTCAAACCAAAATCTAAAAGAAATACAAAACAATAAAATAAAAATAAAAAAATAAATTACTAAAATTTACTGGCATTCATTTCTTATTGTAGAGTGAATTTTAAATTGCCTCCTCATTCAGTTTCTCCTTATTTTCCAATATAAAATTATGCAGCTTGAATATTCAAAATCCAAGCAAAAGTGTGTGTTTTGACAACTTATTAAGAAAGAAACATTTTAATTGGAAATCCCTCTTTAAGTGCTGCTTTTTAAATCTCTCCTTTCCAACTACAGTAATTGAAAATGCTTTTTTCCTCCTATTTTTTGTTGTCTCTAGGAAAGGAATACAATGTCTTTCTAAACTGAGCTACATGAATAATTGTCATCATAAATAATAAAGATTACAACAAAAATAAGTTTAAAGATTGTATTTTAGTGGATTTGACACCTAAACACTATGTGTTTATATATATACACACACACTCTTTATTGTTAGATGATAATTTCCAATAAGCTTCAGTTACATGAAAACAGTATTTTAGACCTGTTGTCGTGCAGCCTCACTGTTACTGTGACTATAAAGGAATTCCAGAATTCCTTAGGCACAGTTCTGATTTTTGTGCCTTGGGGAAGACATAAAACAATTGTTTTATGGTCAATCAGTGAAGTCTTTAGAAGGCCCTGCTGGGGAAACTGCTACTGCCATCTGTAGTGAAACTGTATAGGCATAACTAAAACGGAGCACAAGATATTCTTCCTTCATAAACTCAGACCTGCTGGAGTAATTCCTGTGAACAGCCACCTGCTCCTACAAGCCATTTGTTCCATTTTTAAAATGGAGGTTAGCTCCATTTTAACTTCTAAATGAGAAATTCATGATGTTGGCTGACCATTCACCCAGCATTTCACTGTGAAAATCATGAATGTTCCTACACTTCAAAGTAACAACACGTCATTCAGTTGCCATTCATCTTAGATGGCACCATAGAAACATTCAAACTGCAAGACACAAGAATGCAAGACAAAATGATATTAGAAAGACCAATTTTGTTGATATTTTTTGACCCACACACCGTATAGTAGCCCATTTCCAAGCTCCCTGGTCATCTCATGGCCTTTGAAGACATAAGAACATCCAGCAGCCACAACAGACATGAAGGTTTTTCCTTAGCTATTCCAGACAGATCAACCACTCTAAAGTTTGGCATTTTCCCTCTGGGGAGTGACATCATCATACTGCCTTGAGGTACCACCAGTTGTTTCCATCAGGCAGTGTGAGGCCACTTTGACCTGCACTTCAGCAGTCTCCATGCTGAGCTGCATCCCTGTGGCTCCTCTCATAAAGTGCTGAAGTTGTGCTCCAAAGTGGAAAAGCAAAGTACACTTGAAATGGGTAAATTGCATAAGTTATATTTAGTTTTGCTTCCTTCTAGATATGAGACAAATGTCAGAGAACGTCTGGGAATGTTAAGTGGGAATTTTCTGGCTAAGTATTACAGTCAGCATGTAGGGTAGAACTACATCAAGGTAGGGGAATTATGGAGGAGAAAGGAGCAGGATAAGGTGTAGTTCATATCTGCAATGGCAATCCTCATCTGCTGTGGAGTTCTTCTGGGACTGTGGGTCAAAAGTGAAATCTAGCACTTCTAACCAGTCCTAAATGCATCGCAGGACGTGGAAACATTTCTGGGCCTGAGAGTGCTAATCTTGGCACTCACTCTTTAGGCCAATGTGCCAATGGCACTTCAGTGCCAGCATGTAAACAGAGATCATGACCTTTTTTGTCTTTAGTCGAATGAAAGTGAAATTTCATATTATGTGATAGCCAAACCCAATAAATAGAATCTTATCTAAAGGCCAACTGTAAATACAAAACAGTTCCTTCACTTTGTTCAGACTCTAAGATACAAATGTCCCTTTTTGTCCAGTTTCTGCACATTTACACTCCTCTAATGCCTAGAATTTACACTGTAAAATCACTGTTCACCTTGCAGTGTGTTCTCAGGAGTTGATCCCAAACAAAAAAATTAAGATCTCTCCTGAAGTATGAAGGATATCCAAGTATTTTGTACTCATATGACATTGCTTTCTAAGTGGTGGAACTAAAAAGATGGAAGGTTAAAATCAGTTTCAAAACTTTTTCTCATAAAAACACACTTACTAAAACAGAGGTGCTAATTCAACAGTACCTTTTTGAGAATGTGATCTGATGCAATAGGTGTATTTGGTGCTAGAAATAAGTCATATGTGTTTGATGTCCATGATGTGAAATATTCTGTTGGCTGTGTCCTTCCTGTCATCCAAACAGGAAAAAACGATTTAAAATCCTTTTCCCTCTTTGTTTATATTTATTGTGTGTGCTCAATGAGGAGGTGTACACTCCAGCTGGTTACCAAACCACATTGATCTGATTATTTTTAAAGTAATAACCACGTCATTTCTTTTTTTTTAATTATTAAATAGTACACAGTTTATTTCTTTTGAATTAATTTTTTAAACCCTGAAATACTGTTCTTCTTTCAGTGCCTAGACGTCTGGAATTATTTCTAGGCACTGGTCTGAATACTCGAAAAAGCAACAGAGGTGAATTAGCAGTCCATATTTAGCCAACAAGCAGCAACTTCTATTAAGATCTTTCTATATTGAGACTACTTATAGTGAATAGCCTTTATCACTGCTGTAAAAGACATGAAATCATGCCTTTTGGGGATTTGGATCATTTGTACTTGTAACAAACATCACATGTACTTTCATGTATGGTAGCTCAACTGGGGAATTTGGTACAGCTCCTTCTGCCTTGGGAAGAGCCGGCAGGCAGCACCCCACTGGAGCTGAGTAGCTGCAGATGCCAAGACTAAAGCAGGTTTCTAAAAATCACCCTTCTCCTTCCCTTTTCAATAAATACCTCTAGTCTTCTCTGTTCAAACACTCTGCAATTGAAAAAAATACTTGAATGTAGAAAGGATGAGCAACAACTGAGGAAAAACTCTAAGACCATCTCGTCCTCAAAAGAAAAGAGTAAAACTGCCAGGATTATGGCCTTAGACTGATGAAATTCAGAATTAAGACACAGACTTCCTGTCTGACCTTGAAAAAAATCACTTTGCTTTTGAATCAGGTCTTAAACTGGGAGTATTGACACATTCTCCTTCATTATCAATAAGGCCTGAAAGTCTGTCAGATACCCTGGGAACAGAAACTGTTAAAGTACATTAACATCATTGTGACTTCTCTGAAATGGATGACTTCAAATGGATCTCCACTTTACTCACTGGGGCTTTACTTTTAAATAAATATGTGAGTACCTACAGACATCTCTTTATAAAAAATGCTTTCCTCAGGTTTATGTTTTTGTATTTCCCTGAAACTCTCTCTGAACTTTAGTGTTGCTAATCAAAGTATGAATTGTCTCCTGTATTTTATTTCTTCTCTACCCTTACCTTCTGAGAGGTCACATTAACTGTCACTTACATGCACAATTCTAGTTATGTTTTGTTTATGGCTTTTCAGCAGCTCTGTAATCCTAGAGGATGAAAATATTTTCCATTTGCCACAGTGACACGTGCTGCAGAGAAGAAATACGAACAGCTGCAGACTTCCCTAATGGTGGGATCAAATAACACACTCTTCAGGATTTTGGGTTATCTTTTTTCCTTAAAGGAAAAAGCAGGTTGTCTGGTTCATGTGTGACTATATTAGGACTATCATCCTCTGGCTCAGGAGCAAGGGCTCACCGGTACAGACTCAGCCCATTTTAACCATCTTCTCCTGACCCGAACTTTAAATTAGCCATATGTGCTGTACGTGAGTACTCAAGACTTCCGTCCTTTGCAGTTAAACAAACTCTTCAGAAGAAAGAGCAGCCTGCAGGTCAATGAAACTGAGGTGGTGAGTTACCATTCCCTTACTGGAGAGCTTTCAGTATTTGTCAGTGACATATTAGGTTCATAAAAAATAAAATATCATTATTTAGGATGTTTACTTTAGCTTGGCTCCGAGAGGCATTTGTGACCTTACAGAAGTACTTCATTGGAGGTCATTATTTAGACTAAATTCCAGATACAGAAAACAAAGAGCTCTATTCATAACAACTAAGACAGCAAAGTATTCACAAGAGAAATAAGCAAGAATTTCAAAATGCAGACTAAATAAAGGTCCCAATCTAGGAAAGTAACCCTGTAAAGCTGACTCTTTAAGCATATAATTATTTTCATTCTAGGCAGCAGTTTACTCCGCACAACTTTAAAAACACTTTAAAATAATTTCTTCAGTTGAAGACTAGAACTCCTCTCAGGTTCCTTGATTACACATAGGATACACTTTTTAAGAAAACAAAAAATCCTCACTACAGTATCAGTCACCATTGCAGCTATCAAGAACATCTTATTCATGGCTGAGACTTACAGTTATTCTTACCCAATGGCTAGAAGCACAGTGGTCAGAAAGGGATGCAGCTAACAGACAGGCAACTGGAAGCCATTGAATCAACAATAAATGAGTGAACCAAAAGAGGGAAGTTTGTATTCCCAGGATATGCTGTAGCTGGATAATCTGTAAAACCTTGAGATCTGAATGAGCAGATCAGTTTTTAATGAATAATTCATCTTCCTCTCTTTTCAGCAATCTGCCTTACTGAAAATATCAAGTAAAAAGAACAAGCACTGTTGGGGCAAGAAGACTGTTTATTTTCTCATGAAAGATACATCAGTCCTTCCTGAGGAATAAGCATCACTTACCTCAGGTGATCTCAGAAATATTAATGTATTTCAGGGTACCTGCAAACTGTCTCCAGACAAACAAGAAAGGTGGAACAAAAAAATTGAGAAGAGAATTGCTAAATGCCAGAAACTGTACAAAAACAATGAACTTTTGACTGACTTCACTTCACTTTATGGAAGCTGTGAAGAGTGGGTCAGTGGCTGGAGAGGCCCTGGAGACTGGTTTGTCAGTGAATATCAAGTCTAAGAAAAGTTGGGTGTTGGATATTTTCTGAGAGTCACCTCATGTAAATACTCACTGATCATCATTAGTTTCCTCTTATAAGAAATAGGAATCCCTGTTAGGGCTGTGCAGTCTTATACAAATGGATCTGGTCATGGGACTCTGTAAATTTCACATTTTTTTCTTGAAGACATAAAAGAATAAGACAAGTTCTCACTGAGAACCAAGCTAGCTTTGGATTAAACAAACTTTGCCATTAACATACAATGCTGAAAGACCTTCAACAAATACCATTTCTAGTAAACACCAGTGATTTACAAATGGAATGTTTTAGCTTCTTCTGAAGTTGCTTCCTTTTCCATTCCTTCCAATTTTGTATGCCTTTATAACGTGAAGGCTTTGTATGGAGATGGTTATTAAACGGTTGTTATGCATCCTGCACCAGAGGGCTTACAAAGCCTTGGAGATATTTGTGGTATTGTGCTAGTAATTGGTGAGACATGATAGCAGGAATAAACGACCTTCTAAAGAACATCCTCACAAACCCAATTTTCTTTCTGTCCTTGTTGAATGCAGGGGTTGAAAAACATTACAAAGAGAGAGGAAATAGTTTTCACTTTTACAGGCATGGTAAAATGTGATGCTTATGGGACACATATTTCTGCATCTATATTTATTATTTTTAAGCCTTCACACTATATAAAGAACATTGCTTTAACACCGTGACCTAGTCCTTCCTCCTTCCAGATCAAAGAATAAAGTTGATTCAATATAAATGAGGTTAATTTTGTTTAAAATCACTGATATTTTTTCTGTCACAGCAGGTTGAAAGGGATGAAAGTCTTCTATTCTCCTATAAGTTATACTAATATATTTTACTATATTATTTGCAGTCAGTATAGCAGATGTCCTGATCCTGCTGGATTTTTGTGTATGATCTCCATTTTTACACTGGAGTGATGTTGATCCTGCAAAGAAGGAAAGATTTCCTACTCAAGAAGGAATGTTAACAGAAAATTGAAAAATCTCTTTTACTTGCTTTGAAGGGAAAGAAGAAAAATCTTTGCAACGGCTGAATGGAGCCAAGAATGTACTTTGCCCTGTTATGTTCTTCACCTAATACAGAGTTGTTTTGTTGTTAACAAGTCTCTTTGCTGTTGTTTTGGGGACTCAAAGGTTCGCATTTACCAATTGGCTTGGTTGCAGGAGAGGAAACCCTGACTTGACTTACAAGTACTTACAAAGCTGTAAATCCTAGTTCTGTACAATCATCACAGTAAACACATATATAGAGATATAAAAAAAGAAATTAATCTCAAAGTTCTTCAGGGAAAAAAAAACCCCACAGTCATTAATAACATATATGTTTGCAATGCAATATACTGGAGTACAAGCAATAAGGAATTTAATACATTTGTAACAGAATATTTACATACTAAAATTCCATTTGAAATTTTCTGAGATAGCATTAACTTTTGGATTGCTTTTGCACTGTCTGGGTATTTTCTGCAAGCTTAAGATTCAGCATTCTTGAAATGAAGGAATCTTTTTCCACCTTCTCAAACAAATAAAAAACTCAAACCAGCCCTTAGCAATTACATTGTTCTGATGTATGAAAACATGAAATCAGAAAGGAAAATTGCATTTAAGAAATAGACTCCTATGCATACAAGAACATGAGAAGCTGAAAAGCACAGAACTCATTTAAGCACAGTTTCACTTTGCAGCTAAAGAGTATTACAAGTACCTTAAAAAACTTTAATCCTAGCTGCAGTTATTCCTCTGTCCTGTTCAGTATGAATTATCAAAGCTTATTGCATTAATTTTAACAACGTTTTACTCTGTTTTTCAAGGAGTCACAAAGATTTCAATTTGCTGGTGCATAGAACTACTGAATGCAAATCCCAATTTCTGAATGCAGATCCTGATTTCTGAATACAGGTTCCAATTTCCAGATCTCACTGTATATTGTACAAGCTAACAGGATTAGCCAGCATTAGCCCAGCATCCACAGGAACCGTGATGCACAGTCAGACCTGAGGAATTCCCTAGCGAGGCAAAAGGTCCAAGTTGAGGCATGCATGATTTCAAAGCAAATCTTGGCACAATTAACTGCCTGACCTGCAAGATGAACAAATATATCATTCAATTAATTGCCCACCTTTTTGGAGCCACACGGTCAATTTTTTTTTATAAGTGTAAAATAATATACTGCTACCAGTTTTTACAGAGACAGTAAAAGAAATCAGACATTAAATTGCCTGGTGATGAATTAGTACTGCATTTCACATTGCCCTCAGTCTCTCTCATCAACTCTGCTGACGCGAGATAAATATTTATGTAACTTAATATTGCTGCAAAAATGAAGTAATTCTCATAATATAGAAGTACTTCTAGTTTTTACAGAGGTTCCTTCTCTTTTTTTTTCTTTTTTGTCTCCTTGAAAATAAAGGTAGAAAAATAAACCGAGAAGAAAAAGATTTTAAAATCCTTGATTAGGCAAGGTGTGAAATACCCAAATAATTATGTTGCATAAATAGTTTCTGTCACTTTTGGACTCCAGGAAATATAATCTAGGCTGACATCTGTACAGTCTAGAGCCTGCAAGTCAGAATAAGAAACAAGCCTTTTTCTCTCTACATAAGTAAATGAAAGAATTTTTTTTTTCTGTGTATACACACACCATTTCTTTAACAATTTCTTTAACTTCTTTTCTGCTTAGAAGCAGAAACATGTCTTTCTTTGGGTTAGTGGCACACAATACATTTGACAACCTATTGTTTAACTTACAGTATGCACAAGGAAGCACATATGCTTTGATAATTTTAGATAGTAGCTTATAAAATGATTGCCAAGGAACGTAAGAAAAAACTTACAGAAAATGACAATTTCATGTCCAATTTCTTGTTCCTTCCTGCAGTAAGCTTACAAACAGAAGACAGTTTTTGCTGAGCTCTTATGATTTTTATCTTGACAAAATAGGCAGGTGTTTTGCTAGCCTACTCCACAATTTTAGAGGACTTTGTGGCTTTGCCCTGCCCATATGAGATTCCACCTGGAGTATTGTGTCCAGCTGGAGTTCTCAGAGAAAGACAGACACAGACCCGTTGGGGCAGGTCCAGAGGGGGCCGCAAAAATTGTGAGAGGGATGAAGCACCTGTCCTGTGATCAAAGGCTGAGACCATTTGGGCTCCTCACCCTGGAGAACAGAAGGCTACAACGAGACCTTACAGTGGCCCTCCATCTTACGGCCATTTCCTTGTCCTGTCACTGC
This sequence comes from Phainopepla nitens, assembly GCA_013400175.1. Lineage (NCBI taxonomy): Eukaryota > Metazoa > Chordata > Aves > Passeriformes > Bombycillidae > Phainopepla > Phainopepla nitens. Next base: position 2,070,469 of record VXBQ01012573.1, read on the forward strand.
TTGCCCTGGTGAAAAGTCCTTCTCCAGCCCTCTTGGGAGCTCCCTTCAGGTACTGGAAGGCTGTAATAAAGTCTCCCCAGATCCTTTTCTTCTCCAGGCGGAGCAATCCCAGTTCTCTCAGCCTTTCCTCCCAGCAGAGCTGCTCCATCCCTCTGATGCCCTTGGTGCCTCCTCTGGGCTGGCTCCAGCAGGTGCCTGTCCTTGCTGTGCTGGGAGCCCAGAGCTGGGTGCAGCCCTGCAGGTGGGGTCTCAGCAGAGCGGGGCAGAGGGGCAGAATCCCCTCCCTGCCCTGCTGCCCACGGGGCTCTGGGTGCAGCCCAGGATGTGGAGGTTATGGTTGCCCTTTGGGCTGCAAATGCACATTGTCAAGTCATGTGGAGCTTTTCATTCACAAACATGCCTGAGTCCTTCTCCCCCCAAAAAACAGGTACAGACTTTTCAGTAGGGCCTGTAGTGACAGAATGAGTCAGATGGCAATGGTTTTAAGCTAAAAGAGGGTCAATGCAGACTAGATATGAACAATTAACTTATCACAAAGAGAGTGGTGAAGCACTGGAACAGGTAGTTATCCCATCCCTGGAAATATTCAAGCTCAGTTTGGATGGAACTTTGAGAAACCTGCTTTACTTAAAGATGGCCTTCCTCACTGAAGGGAGGGGCTGGGCTTTATGACCTTTGAAGATCCCTTCCAAGCCAAACATTCTATGATACTACGACTTAAGCAAAATCATCCTAAAAAATCTACTTTACTCACAAAGCTTGGAAGATCTAGGAAAATCCTTCTGTGCTATTAAGAAGATAAAGTTTTTAGTAATCAAAATTCTGCCTTGGAGTCTCTTTAGTTATGTCAGAAGTTCTAGGCAGCCCTGTAGTACACACATTTACACTTTGTCAGGTTCCTATTCATTGCCTGTAGTTTTTCAGTCAAATTAGTTTTAAAAAGTGAGTCGAGTCATCAACAACTGCTTTTTAATTTCCGGTATTTAATTTTTTTTTGGACTATACTGCTTTATTGCAGTTCTTTCTCCTAATCCCCAATCAATAAATATATAAAATTCCTAGTTCATACCATTTACATGAAGTTTGTTATAAATATAACATGAATGAAGCAGTATTTAAACAATCACTAACTAATGTATTTACATGACCAAATTTAGAAAATAAAAAATTATGGCTGTTTGATGTTCCCTAATTCTCCTAAAAAACAAAGCAGAGACTCATCTGTACATTGTTTTATTTAGTCATTTAGAAGATGCTACACTTTTTTCTTGGTTTATTTTGGGTTTTGTTTTTTTGGGTTTTTTTCTCTTTTTTAAATAACCACATCTTTATATAATTTAGATGGTAAGTGATTAAAATAGTTTTTTTCTTTTCTTTGCAGAAATGTGTGTATTTCTAGAACCTTAGAAGTAACAGAACACTCACAAGAAGCCTCTAGCAATAATAACTTTTTCTAACGTCAGCCTCTTAGCCTAAATTATTTCTCTTTGATCAAACAGCATAAATCTGTTGCAAAACCTGTTGCTTTTAAAAGCTAGCGAAAGCATAACAAATTTCCAGGATGGCTTAAGAGTTTACTAAGAAATATATGAAGATAGTGAAAATAGCACTGACTTTAATAAAAATATAGTGGAAATTGGGCAGGGAGATGAGCTGCAGGGATGAAGGGGAGTGTATACGTCTTTAGAGACTGAGGAAGCCAGCCTTTGGTGCCTCTTTTGGTCTCAGAACTATTCTTCCTGACAGCAAGAGATTTGCTATTAAAAGCATTTCACTCTTCTCAGTAAATTTATAATTTACAAAGCATTAAAGATTTTCTGTGACCTTATCAAATCTCCCCTCGCTCACACTCACCTCTGCTCTAAAAAGTGGCAACAAGAGTTTTCTCTTTAATTCCCTAATATAATTAAGTTAAGCTTGCAGCAACTCTTCTCTTCTGTGATTAGCTTAAAGTTTTCTGTTTCTGACCTTGGTGCCTGGGAGCCAAGGAATCTGTGGTTTCCAACTGTGTCACCTAGTCTGATAAAGAACTACAGAACCCCCAATAAGCCTTGTCCCTGGAGCCAAAACTCTCACCCAATTCAAACTGATTTAAAAATGCACATTACTTCTTAAAGTGAAGACCTTAACACTTTCTGATGCTTTGAAACAAGTAGATTGATGATCTGAAGAATAGCCCTTCCACAGTTAAATTATCATAGAAATTCAGAGACATCAAGATCCCAGTGAACTATACCAGGAACACATAAACAACATCAGGAAACAAATGGCAGGAAAGAGGTAAAAGAAGGAACAGCTCCAAAAACAAAACCTTTTTATCCAATGTACAATTTTTTTTTCCTCCTCCACTCCTCTTTATTCACATATACTTAACCACGAGACCTACTGATGTCAGAGGAGATCAGAAATTATCAGCCTGCACAGCCACTTCTTTTAGCTTACAAGCTTAAAGGAGTCACAAGACAGACACAAAGAAAGTGTAAGACAGAAAAGCAGCCCTGGGCTGCCTCCTGTTTTCTGATTGTTGGTGTCTCGTGGTCAAGAAAATTCATTAATGGCACAGAGAAACCCACTAATGGCATGCAACCCATCCATAGCCCCCTGTCAAATATTGGAAAGGCGGCCCATTGATTTGTACAGGTCACTGATCAACTGCTTTAGCAGTGCAACATCACACAAAGAAGGACAAGCAGGAGCTCTGACAAATGAGCCATGTATTTTGCCAAATTTGTAGAAAAGGAAGTAATATCATTTTTCTACTTCCTAGCTATCCAACAGCTTCATCTTCCAATGCTTGAATTTATTGTTAGCAGGTGCAAATGCCAACATAATTGACATATATTCTGTTTAATATCAGATTTATGCATTTGTTTCAACTAGGTGCAAATAAGACAAAAGATGACATTTACTACTTGGAAATCCTCTCTCTATATATAAATCCTTCTATTATATACGAAATACCTTATCAATATTCCTATAGGATTTTTTACCTGTCCTTTGGTCAATGACTAAAATTCCTGCCCCAGAATGTCCACGAAGTCCATCACTGTCCCCATCTCAAGAGTCACAAAACATAAGCCATGAAAATCCACAGGGAATCACGTGGCAAATTTTGAACAAAGCAGAAACCTCTTTTTTTTTAATTAAGGAAATAAAAGAAAGGAAAACATTCATTTTAATTTGCTGCATGCGTGCTAGATATCTTTTGATACAAACCCCAGCAGCCTAACACTGCTTTTAGAAGGGAAAATATTTGGTGCATTTTAATTAGTTAAGATAAGGAAATTTCCTAAGGAGCACAAAAATATCTGTCTGCTATATGATGTTGATTGCATCTTCACAGAAATGGACATAGACCTCCATATTTTCACACCATTCCCCCCACCCCCAAAAAAAAAATCTGGTGGAAAGCAAAAAAATTTTGAGCCCAGACACTGGGCTTCTTTTCAGTCAGACAAGATTTTGTGTTTGATGGAAAAGGTGCCCACACCGTAGAACTAAGTGTGGAACTGGGAAGGAACCAAGTTTGCAGACCAAAGTGGAAAGATGAATTGGATTATATCCAGTAGTGGTTCATTCTGCCTTTAAAGAGGTCCCAGCTGCTTGTGACATCACATCCCCACAAAAATGTTACATAAAATTCTGAAAATGTCCAAAGGGACACATATCTTGTGAAACTGTGTGTAGCTCCCAGACAGAAGTGGTCAAGTTTTTCACCTGAATTCAATCCACAACACCTGGGGACAGCTAATTTCAAAACAGCATTTACAACAACCAGAAGCAAGAATGGAGTTTACTTTAAATAAATAATTATGAAATCCTGAAGAAGTCCTCTTCATCCCCAGACATAATCAAAACTTGATGAGATATAGCCCTGAGTAACATGTTCTAGCTGACCCTGCCCTCAGCAGGAGGCTGGACCAGGTATTATCTCCAAAGGTGCCTTCCTGCCTTGACTGCTGGTGGAATTCATACCACCAGGGCACTTTTAGGAAGTTGTGGAAGGGTTAGAAATCAACATCCCACACCCACAGAACTTTGGGGATTCCTACTACTTTAATTCAAAAAAATATCTTCTACCTGCTAAAGAGTAAATGCTTTTAAAGAAATTGTTGAGAATTATACATTTTGTTTTCTGACAGGAAAATGTACCGCTCTATTTCCAGTAGTAACATTTTAACTTTATTTTGAATACTGCTACAACATATTACCTGATTCGGAATACAAAAAAAAAAACCAACAAAGTTATTTTTATCCTAACAGATATCAAACAAACAAAAAACTCCCACCTAACCTAATGCATTTTTAAATAATACTGAAAACTTTGTGGCTATACATTCTTTCTCATAAAGGTACAACGATTTACTGCTTTCATGAAACTTTTTAGTACAACTTCAATCTCAAAAGAATGCTATTTTATATTCAGTACTACTTCTGGCAGTCCTTCAAACTACTCTTTCTGTGACTTACAGAGCTATCAGTCACTGTTTAAAAGTCCTCAATAAACTAAATCGACTGCCCTGAAAGAAATTCATCAATCACATTGACTAGCACTGAGAAAGGCCAACACCACATTAATTGCATGCAAAATTAACAGGAATTTGCAAGTGATTTTCTCAAGCAGAATCCCTCCTCTGCTTTGCATATCTTGAATTACTAAGTATTCTTACCACAAGAAGTAGCTCAGGAAATCACTTAATATTATCAAAACATAGGAAAAAAACAGCTGGAGGTGAAGAAGTTTTTCTTTTAAAAGCTTTGACTGCATGAAATAATAGCTACCATGCTTCTCTGAGGTTTTAGGGCAGGGCTGCTTGCAGTGTCTGTGCACCTTCCAACATCCCAACACCTGCTTCAATCTCAGACATGAGGCTGACAGAAAACCTTGGCCAACTGAGTATCAGTGTTCAAAATGCAAGTAGCAGTCGTATAACATACTTAAACAAGGACGAGGTGTTCAAATTTGCTGAGAAAACCCCCTACCCCCACCACTGCCATTGCTGTATTTCTAAATTCCAGAAATGTTCACTTTGGTGATCACACGATTTGTTTTGTAAAGGTCTTAGCGTAATTCCTTATGAACAGCATTAAAATTGTACACACAGCTGTATCCATTTTAGTCTGACAAGCCTTTGTTCTTAGTTTCAACCCTCTAATTTTTTCACATTATAACTTGGGGGGATATTCTCATATTGATGAGTTCAATGTTTCTTCTATAACTCACTGTTCAGGAGAAGATAATTATCCTCTGAGTAAGGTCTGACACCTTTCTTTCCCCTCCTCTCCTTTTCTTTTAAAAAAGGAGTGGGTAGATGAAAGCATGCTTTTTGAATTTTATATTATATGTAAAATAATCATACTTCTTTCCCATTTGATCTATATAATCTTTATCTAGCATCAGTCACATAAGCTTAAAAAACAACAGAGGCAGGTCACATGAAAGCATTCTAGAGAGGCAGATGTGGAGATTAACAGCAATGAGAAGGATACATTTTCACCAGCCTTCCAGACAGATCATAATGTCTTTTAAGACAGATTTTTAATCCTGCAAGTAACAGACTGATGACCTGAAACATTCTCAAAGTGTAATATTTTCTACAACATCTACACATGTTGGGGGAGTTTAAATCCAATGACATACAAAATCAAGTGTGAGTTTTGGGTGGTTTGGACTTTTGTTTGTTTTAAAGCAGCCTGTCATCACTTCTCGGTCTGTTAAGAGTAATTTTGCTTTCCAGTTCAAATTCTATTTCTTCCGGGAGACTTTTTTCAAGAACAAGATGGGCCAAACTGTGGGTCACACTCCCCACACTGCATGTCTGTGTTGGCATAAAAAGGCTGTAAAACTCAGGGCCATGGCAGGTAAGACAGCTCAGCTGGCCTAAAAGGCTACTGTAGGTGACAGTTCACCTACTCCTTCACTGTCTCCTGATTATCCCCCTTCTATTCCCAGACATGTGCTTGTGCCTGTCTCACACTGACTGTGGTACTGATCTGACTTCACAGCAAGCTGATATGGCTCATCACTAGTTCCCTCAAGTGGTTATTACTTTTCTGTTTCCCTCTGAACTGCTTTGGTTGACCAAGGGGTCAACCGAGCATCAGCTTAATCAGCTACCCTTGTTTTCCAGTTGCATCCTAATTCACCTCAATTCAAAAGCTGAGAACCAGCAAATGGAACATACTGGTAAAGCAAGGCTCTCTAGAGAACGGCTGGGTGCAGCCACAGGCTCAGAGAACCATTTGGGTTGAAAGAGAGCTTTACAAGTCATCTAGTTCCAACCCCTGCAGTGATCAGGGACATCTTCAGCTAGATCAGGTTGCTCAGCTGGAGTCCACCCTGGTCATGACTCTTAGACAGAAGAATGAGTCTTACAGATTGCTCTCCCAAAAGGGGGTTGCCAGGTGTGCTGGAGCCCTTTAGAGTCAGAGGAAATGGGTCACAGATAGAAAAGCTGCATGCCAAGAGAAGATAACTGTGCTCTGAAGTCCCCTTCAAGCTAATTTCAGAAAAAGAAAACTCATTTAAACAATTCAAAACTTTGAAACTGAGTCTGAAAGTAGGCCTCAATACCCAGAATTCAAGTGATGATTAATCTTGCATTCTACTAGCTCAGCCTGTCTGAAGCCAACAGTGTGAAATTCTGCATAAGCCTATAGCAAGAGGCATTGATAATACTACTAAAAGATGCATTCAATTAATGAGTACACTGGGAATGTATCATGGGACAAGGAAAAGAAATATAATCCTTAAGGGTGAAGAACAAAAAAAGTCATGTGCTTGGAAAAACTACAACAGTCTTTGAAAGACCAAGCTGAAGACACGAGCTATTCGAGAATCCAGGTAAAATCAAGCACATTCAGGAGGTCTTAGATCTAGACATTATATTTTTTATAAATCAATAAAAAGTGAGCCTCCTGAGAGGCAACTCTGCTACTCTCACAGGTAATTTGATGATTTTCCCACTACAAAGTTACACCCCTTACAAAGATCACTCTGGTACTGGCTCTCCTGGGGAGCAGAGTGGGAACAGCTGAACGCACTGATAATATCAAAGTATTGATTTGTTGGTCTAAACAAACTCACTAGCCATTAATACCTTTCACAAAGTAGTTTCATGGGCAGAAATTCTGCCTGAAAGCTGCTTTCAAGCCTGTTTGTAGCAGCAGCAGTGCTGATTGAAAACTTCTCTGCTCCCAGGATGTGTGTCAGGCCAGGACAGAGGTGCTGGCACCATGAGAACCACACTTGATAGTGGACTCAGGCTACCAGTAATGTTTCTGTGCTCATCTATGTTCTTCCTTTGGGTAAACTTTCTTAGGAAGTTACTCAATCCTATGGAATATAATGTCTCTAATGTGGTCAAACTGAACCAGATTTTTCTGACAGGAAAATCTGCTGGTTCAGTCCCTGTCCAAGCCCCTACCTACAGTCCTCTTGAAAAGAAAAAGTGCAACAATTTGGTTTCATTACTGCATCACTAACTACATGTGCCCTCTACACTAAGAGCTCAGAGAACATTAATGAAGGATTTCATTAAGTATCCTCTTTAACTTGTTGCATGTGTATTTTAACCATATCACTGACTGCATAATACTGACAATTTCAGCAACACTGGAGTCTCCTTGAAAATACTGACACCTTCAGTGAAGTACTGGAAATTAAATAAATACTGTGTACTACAGGGAGACTCTTTCTGCTTTAACCCATATATGCCTGCAGTAGAGCAAGCACCAGACTCAGAATAACAGACTACTGTTTTAAGATCACCAAAGGATAAAGAGATGTGAAGAAAACAGGAGGAAGTCCAAAAGCTGAAATCACAAGAAAGATGAATGGATTAAGTCCACTTTGTTAAGCTAAAATGTCATGGCAGGACTCAAAATTCTCCTGATTAAATTTGCATTATCCATATAAAAAATTATGAAAAAATCCACATTAACCATTAATGCACTAAACATGTGAACCCCTTCATGTGTGCGGTCTTACTGCAGCCACTGGAAGTGGACAACCCACTCTGCTGGACTGGACTTGCTCCCCCTGTAGTATTTGTCACTAAGTGCTGCCATTCTCAGCACCCATGTGGAAGGAGAAACTCCTGCTACAGACATGGGGACATGGCACATAAACTGCAGGAATCCAGTAATCCCAGAGAAGCCTCTGTTACAGCAAACAGGGGAGCTCAGTTTTGGGGAGCAGAAGTACAGGACTATTTAAATAAATGAGACAACTTTTTCTACCACCTCTTTCGTGTAGGAATTCAGTGAAAAATGCACTAGGTTACTTATTGAAGTTTTCCTCCTTTAGGATAACCCCCTCAGGCTTGCTTTTGCAATAGCAAGAAATTTGAGCTTGATGAAGGGCAGAGCTGGCTGCAGTCAAATGGAATCCACATGCTTGTGCAACATGAAAAGGCAGAATAATAGAAAGAAGTTACTACATGTCATGACTGTAGAGTTTCCAGCCCAACTTCCTCCCAATTTTCCTTACTGTCTGTCTCATTCTCATTCACATCACAGCTCTCTAAAAAATAAATAAAACCAGCTGGGCTTCTTTCTGCAGCATTATATCCAGGAAAGTATAGCTAAACCCGGTGTTCAAGTTACACAAATTTAGATCAGCTCAGGATGAGGTCCATAAAACTTCTGAAGTAACTCACCAGTATCATAAAAGCTCAAAACCACTGGCCAAGCCAAAAGGTCTTAAAACACTGGGAAGCAGCTGAAGCTGGCAAAATTATAAGCAATTGAAAACAGACGTGGTAACAGAAAGTGTTAAGAAACTTTAGCTACAGACATTGCTGCCAACTCCAGCTATAAATCAGACAAGTAAAATGGGAGGGAAACCTTCAACAGTCTGTTCAGAGCTTTTTAGAGTAAGAGTATGTCTGTTTATATACTTTTGTACCATGCTAGAAAAATATGGTAATTCAAATGGAAATACTACATTTTGCTTTAGACTCAGGAAATTAGAGATCTTCAGAATTTACAGTAAAAGACAAAATCACAGAACTAAAGATTTGCTTTCAATTTTTCAGTGTTCTCTAAGGCTGTGTTAAAGTCCCAAAGTTTGAAACAAACTACATCTCCCATCCAGGTTTGTTGAAAGTGTCAGCAAGACATGCTCACCTTGGTATAGAATACCAGCAAATTTCTTAATGAATATAATTCAAATTGTCAAGCCTATTCTTTCAAAAACAGGTTGATATTTTGTACAGAACTAAGGAATAGCTTTTGAGTAACACAGGATTAAGAGTGATGTGAATGAGCAAGGCTCCTCCTAATTTTGTTCTTTGTGGTTAACTTTCCTCAGATCTGATCCAGAATTTTCTTCTTGCCACCTTGAAACACCCAACAAAATAATACTGCTTGCCTCTTTCAGTGTTTTATATCTGAGATACATTCACTCATCACAGACATGCTGTCATTCCTCACCTTGCAGATGAGGAACAAAAGTGATTTACCCTGCTTCCTCAGCAACTCAATAGTTGGAGTGAACAGATGGACCAAAATCATCCAAGCAAGGGACCCACAAATGCCCTCCCTCTGCTGAGCTCTGCCACTCCCCACAGCTGAGTGGTACCACTCCCTGCTCCATTCCCAAAGCCTACACAGGATTGCCCTCATATTATTCCTCCTGTTGCTGGCAGCCCACCCTACTGGTAGATTTTTATGACTTTTGATAATGCCAGTCCTAGATAACCACTGTGAGTGACACTTCGACAATGACAAGCTTTGATCCACAGCCACCATCCTTGAGCTTCTCCAACAAGCCAGAGGCACGCAGAGAAAAGCTGTGATGAGGATGACAAGAGACAGTGGAAAGAAAGTGAAAGAAGAGGGCAGAAGCCTTGTATTTCACTTCTTAGTACTGGTCATTCAATGATTACTAATTATATACCAATTTTGTTATATGAAAATAAGAGGTATTTCTAAAATTTAATTAACCATCAGCCAGGACTTCTACCATTAAGACCTTTATTGAAAATATAAAAAGCAAGGGGCTGTAGAAAAACATATGCAGTTAAGTTTTTATGAACTGCTTTACTCATTTTCATTAATGACTTAATAATAATAATATTTATTCTCCCCCAGATGGCTTGATAATAAAATGCAGTATTAGTTTTAAATCATTCCAGATTATCCTAAAGGTTGTTTCTGTAAAAGCTAAAGTAAATCTGTCACTGACCTTGACAAGAGATTTAAGTCAAGTAAGCCTTTTATTAATTTTTCAAATTCTTATCTTATTTCTCCTAAACTATACATTTATGTTTGATTGGATGCCTACACACAAAGTAAAGTTCTGCAGTCTACCCATTTATTTCAGCCAGCTTCTCCCACACACCTGTGACTTGGAAAGATTCTTGCACATGTTTTTAAGAATCCAGTATTTCTTGCTCAAAACTACTGGAGAAACAAAACACTTGAGCAACTCTTGTTTACTGTAGTATGCAGCCAGGAGAATAAATAAATGATGGTTCAATGTTTCTTGGTCATGTCTGAGTTTCTATTGGATGTGTTTCAGCGAATCCAAGAATGCATTGATATATAGACACTAATTTTGGGTTTGCTCAACTAGCACACGTACAAAAATTCTCATACATGAAAAGTACTCCTAAAGGGACAGTTTCCCTTTGATTCAATGAGAAAGATAGGATTTTTCTATAAATCTGAAAAACCTAAAATTAGTCCTATTCACTTTGAAATAAATCAGATAAACTGTAGATGGCACAGTATAGAACCCTTTAACCCAGAAAACTAGCTAAAAAATTTATTATCTGTATTAGAACACAGGGGTTTATCTAGAATAGGTATATTTAGTAATGAAATGTGAGATTAAATTACAAGAAGAGCAGCAAAAACATTGCAAGAAGTGCACACTAATTTTATATCCCAACACTGTTGAGGAGTCAGTGTGGAATAAAACTTTCGACTGACTGTAAAAGATGTGAAGTCAGGAATTCAGGAGTGAGGATATATAGAATAAAAGAGCTCTGAATGTGTTGGGGTTTTGTTTTTTTTTTGTTTGTTTGTTTTTTTTCCTGCCAGTGATACAAATTAAGTTGTTAAATGAGAAAAATAAAAAACTGTATTGTTTTCTTTAATTTTAAGCTTGGCAATGCTTTTAACAAGCAGGAAAGGAGAACCACTGGACCAGCATGTCTTTAAACAATCAGCCTGAGCAAGGTCAGTGCGCTCAGCATTTGCCAGGACTGAAAGGAATTCAGATCCTAAATACCATTACTTTCCTTCCTAAATTATGCTCCCCAGCTACAGTGGTGAGAAAACACGAGGCAAGGTACTACTAAGCAAGAATTAATAGATCATAGCTTATTAATTTATCACCTATTACTGATTAGAGGGGCAGTTGGCTCTGAGCCAGTAGTGACATACGTGTATTTTAGCTATCCATGCCTACCTCCTGTATTTCCTTATACACCCCAACTCCAGCTCTGTGTGACAGCCACTCTCTCCTGGTACATGAATCCGGGCTCACACTTAGGAAAGAATGGAAAGTAGTTCAAAGGAGGAGTAGAAAAAAAAAATAGAGTCTAAAAACTATGCTTTTTTCTTAATATATAAGAATGTTTTGATTTTCTTTCTTAGACTAACCAGCTGCTTATACTTCTCTAGCATGTATTACCAAAAATGCTTTTGACTTGGTTAAATATCCTCCTTCTGTGCTAGAATGATTAGACTAATAGAATCCCATTATTGTTATTATTTACAAAGCGCATGGGAACGGCTTAGCAAAAGTTCAGGTTGAACAAAGCTCAAAAGATGACTATTTTTGGCACTGGTCTTGTTTGCAGAAGAAACAATATCTAAGGAAGTGAAGTTAATGAAAGAAGTCTGTTTAATCAGCATAAAATAAACAGCTGAAAGCAGGTTGCACAGGGAGAAACAATAAAAGAAGAAGTGACTAGCTATGGTATTGTTTTGTTTTCAAGCTCTACTCACAACAGAAGGCTTTAAACAACTGTATTTAAATGCCTTGGTTTCAAAACTTAAGGAATTCCTTGAGGAAGGAAAGAAAAGCTTTCAGTTCTTTTTACTAAGGTGCTCACAAGCCACCCTGGATCTTCTGTAAGCCTTGTGACATGCTCATCTAGTGAAAAGTAAAAGGACAAAATTGATAAAAAAAGAACACAATTTGTACACCAGATGCAAGTAAAAACACTAATGGAGCATAAAGACTGAATTTTAACTGAAGAGCTGTGTTCTTTGAAGAAATAAGCTCCTCTTAACACTTTATGTGTAGATTGAATTTGGGAATGTGCTGCTCTGCTGTAAATCTTTATATGATTGAATCCTTTTACCTCAGTGAGAGTTACAAAATGAAACCCTAGATTTTCTTCCAATAGTAAACTGTTATGATGCTCTTTTGACCTTGAGCTGCAACTAGAACCAGACACAAATAATACATATAACTGTCTTTGGAATAATAAATATAAAACGTCAAACCAAAACAACAAACAACAGGAAAGCCAAATTCCTTTTCCCTTTCAGCAGCCTTTCTTTTTAGAAGCAATAAAAATAATCTGAAATTTTGTTAAGTCACCAGAAGCAGAGGATTGTAAAATTCTGGTTCTAAACAGAACTATCTTTTGCAGGTTCCTTTATTAAGTTACCAAGGCTTCAAATGCAATTCTTCTTAGGAAATTAGACTGAATTATATTTCCATCATTAAAAGAAGTGTGCACCATAAAAAACCCCCTCTTTTTAAATCTGCTGAGATCTCTCTGGGGGCATCACATGCAGCAGTCAGCAGAATCAGCTGAAATATACAACTGAGCTATAACAATGTGGTACACATGAGTTTGCTCTCTTACTCATGTAGTCACTTAACCATCTCAATAACCTCTGGTTCTGTGATCTGGAACAACAGTTTTGTACTACATATATGTGTCTAAAGTGTGTTTCATCATAGTAGAAAATGGACTTCTGCAAAATATTTTGTTTTTTAACCATAGTTTAAGCCTTTAAGTACAGTGGAAGTAGTTTTACTGGCAATTTGTCAGATAGAAAAATAGAAAATGTAGGTAAAAGTTTTTTCCTTAAAAACTGTCCAGCAAGATTTTGAGTAAGAAGTAGCTCCAAGGATGAAGACCACGCTGATCTTTAAGAGAGATGAGTAAAAAAAGGAGTCACATGTCACACAACACCACAATGAAACACAGTACAGGTAAAAACTCTGAGCTTTTCAGCTCATTGTATCTCACACAACACAGGAACAAGAGAAAAAAGAGGGTAGCTGAGAGCAGTTTAGAGAACATATTCACCATGCAAAGAGACCATGAAAGTCATTGCCCAAACAGAATCCACTTAGGAGACTCAGAGATAAAGTTTTCTCCTTTTCCTATTGATTTGTTAAGATGATCACTTCCACTGCTAGTGGGCTATGATGCTGCAGGTGATTCTTTTCCTAAGGTTTACCTTGTTGATTATGCTCTCATTATTCAGGCAAAGGTTCTTATGCCAGACACAGCTGCAGAATGAAAGCTTTTCAGGTTCATAATAACCTTGAAAGGTGTCAGTGTGATTCTACACCCTGGAGTCTAAGGTTTCTGAATTTTGTTTTCACTTCCTTTCCTAAATAAAAAGCAAGCAACCAAACAACAAAAACCAGCAAAAAGTCCCCACAATTTTCCATTCAAATAATTCATAACATTTAAATGAATCACTGATTACCAATGACATTCCATGCTCTAAAAAAGAATCAGAATAGGACAAAGGAAACTTCTGTCAGCTTAATTTTATCAAAAATTTAAAGCTGAATACTGAATATGTCTAGAAACATTTATTCTTTTTATTTCTAAAAAAAAAGTTCTGCATATAGAAATAAAATTAAATGAGAAATATTCTAATAATAAGGAGTCTAGGATGTAATCTATAATTAGCCTGAAGAGCCTGGAAGGTAGAAAAATGGTAAATATCCAACACGCACTAGCACAGCACTGAAGAAATGAGAAAATTGTGATGTTAAAAGAACCACTGCTTCAAAGCACATACATTCTCCAGCGAAGCAAGGGAGGGCAGCATGTCATGACTTTTTCCTAGCAACTAAACACAGGAGAAGTAAAAATTGACAGTAATTGTAGTGCTCTGTACTGGCTGAACAGCTGCATACTCAGACAGCCTGGACTGGGGCTTGTGCAGTTTTTGTAGGAGCTCAGTAGCTCCTGGAGCAGTTGCTGTGATGTGCAACATCTGAATTTAAAGCAGAGCTTGAAATAAAACTGTGTCACAGTTAAACCATGTTCAGTGTTCTTTGGTTCAAAATAACCACAATACCTGTTATACCAGAAGGCATTAATGCTGTGGCAGCATATTGATTCAGTTCCACTACGTCTTTGGTTTCTTTCCATTAGGGGATGGGTTTCTAATTACCATCTGGGATCTTTGATTTAGAGGTAGTTTTCTGTGCTAAGTTGTTCCCTTCTGAGGGAAGGATGAGGGAGGGAGGGAGGGAAGGATGAGGGAGGGA
>VXBQ01012573.1:2084990-2190185 GCA_013400175.1 Phainopepla nitens
AAGGTTTTGCTTTCGGAAATGAAGGTTTTAACAGTTTTGTATTGCATTTTACCCTCTCTTTACAGCTGAAAATAAATTGCCTTAAATTTATTTTTGATCATGCTGGGTATGTTCACATTTTAAATATATATACATATCAAGAAAAAGTTCTGCCAATTTGTTTTCAGAGCAAGAGACATTTGGGATAAAAAGGGGGAATATTTTACTCAATAGCAGATGCCTAAATTTATTTCAAAAATGTACTAAAATAGAAACAAAAAAGAGAACAATTTGTGAAATTATGACATGATAGCAATAGCAGTGGTAACAGTATACCCTTATCCTATGGGTGTATATGAAGAAATAGAAAAATGTGACCTGTATAGAGTGAAATGATATTTCAAAAAATCTAGAAAAAAGTGAATTTTTACACTCCTTTCTATAATTTCCTTTTTAATGAAAAATATATGTATCTTTAATTAAGAGGAAGTTAACATAGCGACAAAAGATTTCTAGCAGCTGAAACTACACTAGGTATTACAAAGCCAACTTTTACATTTATGCATATAAAGATGTACATTTAGAGGCTTATCAAAATCCTGACTGCCCTGCTTTAGAAATGCATATCATCAATTCAGTAATCGATTAAATCTGAAGTGATAAGCAACAAACTTCTCAATAACTAACTCAGGACTAATGCAGACCAATTTAGTAGCCACATCCTTGGAAAGAGGATCCATAAGCTGTCACAACTTTTGCAGTTTTGTGCTGAAGAGCAGCAAGTCAAGGAGTTGGAAAAATTAATTTTCCACTCCAGTGTTTTGCCTTACCAGCTTCAAACTCTCTCAAAACCACATGAGAAGGATTCCTGCTTGCAATATTGACTTGTACATTTTGCTGCTAATACCACAACACAAGAATTGTCCAGGCCCCTGATTCTAAGGCTTGTTGTCACACACCTCAAGGTCATCAGCCTTGACACCCAAGGCATGTTACAGTAGAAGAAATTGAGCAATTCATCCATTATACTTTAGAATATCAAGTATAAGAAGGTCTACAGAAAGGCATATGTGTACAGAGGGCTTTAGTCTAGTCTGCTTGAGAGGGGCATTTTTAAGGTCATCTATTCTATAATTCTATATAAGGAAACAAGCTTAAAAATACTTGCATTTGCAGTTAATTCCCAAGAAGCCTCATCCCTGCTTTATCCAACTAACCAGCTGCTATAACCAATGATCAGAGACTCACAGCTGGCTACCCAACCTTCACCTGGAGACCTTTCTCCATCAGGGCACATCTTTGCTAAGATACACATAAACCTTCATCTTCAAAGCCTCCCCAGGATGCTCCTCGGATGCAGACCTTCAACCCATGAATATTTCACAATTCATAACTTAATCAGGTCAATTTTATCACTTTTCTAACAAAACTATCAACTGTCTTGGCCTAATTTAAGAAATATGTGCTCCTGTTGGAAACGGCTAGCTGGAACCAATAAATCTGTATAATGTTAAAAGATGTGACCTCTTTTCAAATTGAAATCAATCTCATACTAACATGTGAATATAATATACTGCATAGTCCTATGCAGGAAAAAAAAATATACATAGGCTTCATTCTCTTTTATTTTGAGAATTTAAAGCACTTGTTAATTTAGGGTGAATAACCTCTTAACCGAATTTTTGTTTATACTACTCCCTTGGGATGTTTTGGTCTAGATAGACACAAAATTTTCTTTCCACAGAAAATACACATATCATGGATTTTGTAGATTAATGCAATTTTAGGCAGTGTCAGAATTCATTGCATAATTCTTTACATCTTTTTCAACTGTAAAAGCTGTTAAAAACAGAATCTGTATAAGGAACAAAAAGGTTAAAAATCTCAGGCTGTAATTTATAGCGTAGAAGGCTACCATGAATGCAAAAAAAGACTCATAATTTCATACTGTTTTGTAAAAAGAATAACTTAGGAAAGAAGGTGCTAGGGGAATTCAGTAGAAATAAAAGAATATCTTTGCCTTGTAGCCATGCTTAATGAAGGTATTAAATTTTTCTCTTCTGAGGCTGTCAACTTACCTTGCTGAGGTTCACAAATTCTCCCTTAAGAGACATTTGTGTAGCATGCACATCAAGAAAATGAGCTAGAAGATGGATATGAAGAGGGTGTCTTGTGAACAGCATGTGGGGAAGCTGAATAAAACACTAGATTTGGCTGCTACAGCGTTGTTTTCTCCCCTTGCTTTGTTAAGGTACCACCATTGCTCTTGCACAGAGTTAAAGGACCAGATGAAAGTTAGGGAAGGCTGAATATATGCCAGTGGGGAAAAAGAAAAAAAAACCCAAAAAACAAAAAACTCATGAAATAGAGGATACAGATACAAAAATACCCTGGGAATTAATATGAGAGAAAAACGAAAACAGACATGAAAATAGCAGAAGACTATGTAGCAAAAAACGTGGTTAGGGAGAGGAAAGAAGTAGATACAGCTGGAAATATTAAAAGAAGGCAAAATTTTAAAGAATACAAAAGTGAGTTTGGAACCTAAATCACTGATGGGATTAGTTTCATATAGTTCAATGTTTCTACAAATGAAAAGGCTTCTAAGTAATTATATCTTCTGAATATGAGAGTTGAGCTACTTTGAAAGTTTTATTCAAGGACAGAAATTCTCTTGAGGAAAGGAAAGGGATTTTTTGGAGAGAATAACAGCTTTAAACAACATGTACAGCTACAGAAAGGTTAAAATGGAAAAACGAACTAAAAAAAGATCAAAGAGAAATTAAGATAAGAAAGTCAGCAAGAATAAGGGAGTTTTTAAGCTTTTACACTAATGCAGAATGAAGAAAGGAAACAAGAAATGCATACAAATTAGGGACTTTCTTGACACAACAAACTTGAGCATTAAAGGCAAATCTGTCATCTGAAACTCATGTGTTTGCACTCAGTTTTGGTACTTTAATTTTTAGACATGACATTAAAATAGAGAATTTCCATCAAATTAGTGACTGTAAGCAAATTACATCTGTTAATTCAGCACGTTACTGGGGCAAAATTGTGCTCCAGCTTAGTCTGATACATGTGCCAGCATGTCATTACATTGCTGCAAAAACTAGTCCATGAACAGGAGAGTGGCTCAGCTGTATAAACCTTTCCTATTTTCTAGCTGGCACATAGGACCAGGTACAACCTTTGGCTATTAAAGAAAAAAAAAAAGAAAAAGGGGAAAAAAATCAATTTCCTTTTGTAGGAATTCACAAATTCAAGTTCAGATAACTTTAGCCTGCAAAGGAGCAGAATAAATGCATTGCTTACTGTCCTCAGTTTTCTTCAGTAGTTTTCAGAGCACCAGGATAAACAAGAGAGGAGTGCTAGCCAGTGAAAGCTGACTCCTCCCTCTCCTAACTTCAGGGCATGCAAAAAAAGAGAGTGCAGAAAGGCTGTGTGGAGTCACTGACCTTTCTAATTTCTAACATAAGGCTGCAAGAGGTAAGTCTTGAAAGTATTTGTTGAAGTACCCTAACTAAAATATTTCAAAATGTCAAGATATACCAGTGAAAGTGTTTTGTACCAGTAAATATTTCAAACAGTTTCTTTCACACTACCTTAAAATAGATTAAAAAAAATTGCCTTTCATAAGGATATTTTGTTCATCTACATCAAAATAAAGGATTTAAGTCAGGGACCATAATCAGTAATAGCAGTCTTGGTTATAATTTGTAGGAAAATAGTCTAGAGCCAGAGGGAAAAAAACCAAACAACTGAGCAGAAGCAGCCTGAAGAACAAAGAGGAGAAATCATGACCTGTGGAGGCAATGTCAACTTAACAGCCTCCCAGCTCAGCAAAAGACTTCCATGACTGGAGGTGATGCAGACTCAGTAGGGTTGGTAGAGCCATGGTGCACAAACCCAATCTGTATTTATGGATGGTAATAAAATAATCCACCACCAGGACATCTGCGATCCTATCAATCAGGGCTAGGAAATGATACAGCAGTGTAGGCAAACCTTTTAGGTACAGTAAGGATTCAGTCCCCCCCCTTTTTTTTTTATTTTACCATCTTGCATGATTTTGATAATCTATCTCAAAACTGTTTCAAATATAATGTTGCAAATGAAAGCACATCCAGAATCCTGAATCTGCAATTACATTTTCATCATAGCTGAAACCAGAAGCAAAACCCTGATGACAGAATTCACAGAGTGAAATCTTAGTTTAACCTTGAGAAGATGAAAATGCCTTCATTTAATATTCATTGTCCCACCATCTAGTTTTGATCAATATTAATTTCTGATGCTAATAAATCTTTACACTCTGCCAAGGACAGGGGAGTCAATAATTGTGTATTATAGTTAGTAATGAAAATATAATCTGGCATTTTTATTCATTTCACATGCAGCAATTATCAGGCAGCATAAAAGTTTATAAAAACATCTATCTCAGGATCTACCAGGTAAGAACAACTTCCTTAATACTTCCTAGACAACCACGGCTGATTTAAACACTGTGGAAAATTTGAGTTTTTGCTCAATGACCAACCAAGTACAACCTCATTTAATACCTGTGACATCACAACAAGATTATTTCTAATGGGCAATCCATCTCCCAAAGACTTGGACCTTATAATTCAGCACCATTCTTAAATTTTTAGGCTGAACATTTATTTTCAAGACTTCATTTCCTACCTCCACTTAGGCATCAGGCATCAAAAGGGAACTCCTGACTGTTCTTAAGGCAGTGCAAAAATTCCTATTGATTTCAACTTTGACAGAGTCTCTCTTTTGGGAAATGACAATGGCTGTCAGCAATATTGGGAGAGAAGCCAAAAGGCTCAAGTAGCCAATAGTGGATAACTGTATTTAATTTCAAAAATATCCTGGCTTTGTCTCTAAGAACTAATGCCTGCTCTATCAGTGTCATTTCTGGCCAGCAACAGTGAATGAACATGCTTTAATGGGGTGGAGGTGTCATGATAGCAGGTCATGCAGATGAGAAGGCAATATAAAATGACTTGACATATTGATGGCTTGGTTCCTCTAATTTCACTCCTAAAAGGAATTTTTAAGCCCACATGTAAGGCTATACACAAATCTTACTGCACAATTAACTTTAGCTGGCAAGTCCACATTTTCAGCTAGATTCCATATAAGTTAGTGACTTTTGACTTTGATGATTAAGCTTTTTAATGGGATGGCACGCGTTCACAGGGGCAAACAATCAAT
The DNA here is from genome assembly GCA_013400175.1 of Phainopepla nitens. Lineage (NCBI taxonomy): Eukaryota > Metazoa > Chordata > Aves > Passeriformes > Bombycillidae > Phainopepla > Phainopepla nitens. The sequence goes on from VXBQ01012573.1 coordinate 2,090,193, forward strand.
CAGTGCAATATTCAAACAGTTTCATCAATGACTGCAGCAATTGCTTTTTATCACACAGTCAGCAATCTCCTCCTTTTAGCTAGCAGCCACACAAGAGCAGCTTCAGTCCACTGCCATTTTTGCCTCTTTGACACATCACAGTGTGTCATTTTTACTTAACTAAAAAAGAGGCAGTTATGGATTCTCAGTTTTCTGGTACTTGTCTTTTGGTAGAATCTTTGTCTTTTCACTAAAAAAATGAAATTGTCATCCAATTTTACTAAAATCTAATTTATACCTATGTTAATTATGCAGCCAACGAGCCTCAAGGGATTATGTGATACATTCTTTATCATCATAAATATTGCATTACTTCAAATGCACTTTGGAAATCTCATTCTCAGCATTTCTTAATGATATTCAGAATTCCAGGAGAGAGCAGACTCTTTTCTCCTGATGTTACAACAAGTTCTACGGCTTGTGTATTATTTTTCAATTAGTGCAATATCAATCTTCTTTTCTATTTCAATAACCCAGTAAAAATTAGCATTATTCTTGCTAATCAAAGGGTTGCTGAAATTTCCATTTAAATGCTTTTGATTAAAAAAATGTTAACAGTTGCAAAGCTGTTACCATTGGAAGAAAAGGCCTCTACATATCTTAATTAAAGGAAATCCATCGGTCGTGGAGGAAGATTTTTTATCGTGCCTGTAAAATTAGTACAAAATGTAACTTAAGTGCAATAATTATTATATACAGAAGGGATTTTTATTGGACTTCTAATCATGATTCCCTTCACTATTTTTCTCAACTTGACTCCTTCATTTTCATCCTTGCTCCTGAAACTGCTAGGCATCTCAACTACTGAAATGCTTCACTGTTAATTTATTGCTGAGTACTGACACTTAAAAACCCTCATACCTTCATGCAAACACTTGATGTGTATTCCTTTGCTTTTATGCCCATTAATCAGTAAATGCAAAAATGAAACTTGTGTCAACTATAAAGCAAATAATGCAAGTACTTCTAAAAGGTAAGAGCAATGCAAATCACCAGGCAGAAGAGAGAAATCACCTGTAAATTGTATTTTCTGTTTAAACTCACTGCTGTTCATTATGAGGGCTCACAATAGAAAATGTGAGCTGAGAAAATAATGAAAAAGACACTGTGAGAGTGCCATATAGAATTCTACCTGAGTGTTTGGTGATGGACTGCGCAGAGAACACATGGAGCTGTGCTGTGGAAGGGTCACAGACTCGCTGTGCACTGTAGATTACTTTCATACTCTATAGTTTACGTACCTCTCACTTATAGAAATGCTGGTTTGCTGTGCCATAAACCACATTAAAACCCTGACCCACAGCTGTGGCTTCCTCCTTGGTTCTTCAGGGACTGGACAAGGGCTGGGAGCGGAACTGGGCTTTGCCTTTGTGGCTTCCCTCTGACCCCCTCAGCACAAACGTGTGGTTTCCTCTCAGCTGCACACAGCTCTGATAAGCACAACTAGTGGGACTAATCATACCCCAAAAGCCCTGTGGAAACACTGCTGAAAGCTTCTTTAAATTCAGATATCTCCCCTTGCATTTCAGAAACAGTGTGGGGAAGAGGAGATCCCTTTATAAAGAACACCTTTTTATGTGGGTTGAAATGGATATATCCATTCCTCCAAACCCACACAGAACAACATGGCAATTCTAAACTCAACAAGGCATTAGAATGACAGCATCTAGAAATCTTTAAGGTATTGTGTCCCTGTCATAACTCGAGCTGCAAGTAGAAGTCATGTGTCTGAAAGAGGAGATGGAAAGAATGAAGCATGCAGTGTTTCTGAAATTAATTTAAGACAGAGTTGCAAATGGAGTGAGTTTTCAAGTCTCACTTGCTTATCAATTCTTACACCCACTCTATTTGTAACAGCACATTTCAGATTTCAATGTAAACTTCACCGCATTTTGTCTGAAGTGTGGCAACTAATACTATTCAGGTAATTTAAAGTGTATGTTTGAGGTTTAGTTTTCAATAGGAGATAATGAACAAGTAATAAGAAATTGAAAGTACAATGGTAAAAGCAAATACATTATACAAAAATGAAGACTTTTTCCACATTCCAAGTTTGAAAGTCAGATTGCTAAAAAGGGTTTTTGTTTCTGCAGTTGAACAGAAAAGACTCCATTTAGGTTTTCCCCATACTTTCAGATAGGTGCTACTTCTTAAAATATTTTTATTAATCATAACAAAACCACATTTATTATTAGTCAAATGGAGACTTCCATGACAGAGTTGAGAGACTGTACACTCAGGTAGAAAGAATATTTTCTTTTTTAAACAAAAAATGGTTCCACTTTTGAAAGGTTCTTGTAGTGTCCTTCTTTTGTTAGGGATATCATATTGCATTTCTTCATCTCCAGGAATCTGAGATCTCTTCATCTGAGGACACTGCCTGTCTGCACAGGACGGTCACCTATTACTTTCAGGATCTAGAGCAATTTTTGAGGATTTTCCTCCCTAATTTAATATTTATTATTTATTTATTACATATGTTTTTCTAAATTAGTGTGATTTTGATGTGATGGCTATTTTGGCAAGGAAAGCTGCAAATAACCTGGGGTTTTTTTTACAGGTCAATTGGGATTCAAAGTCCTAAAAATTGCAGAAGACGATCCAAATCTTAGCTATACAGTTGAAAATAGCTGAGAAATCTTCAAAAACTTAGAAGATAGAGATGTGGAACCATTCACAGCCTTCAGAGTGCTCCATCCTGGCTTTGTGCTTGATTTCACTGAGTTTTAGTCTTTTACTTACACCACAAATTTATCTGTGGGAAGGGGAAGCTTTCCAGTTAAGCAAACTCCCATATTTAGCTTCATCTCAAGCTCCTTTCCTCCCTTCCTACAAAAACATCAGACCAGCTCCGGTCTGGGCACTGAAATGATCTGTCCACACATCACTCATAGCCCCAGTGCCTGAAAAAACCCAAGTGTTTTTTGTCAAGTAAGCTTACTCGAAGTCAAAATTCAAGCAGGAGGTTTGGCCAAAGCTGCAGCAATTCTGCTGTTTCCTGCCTCAGTCTGGATCCCTGGTGCCTGCTGGCCATGCTGCCCTGAGCTAAGGAGCTTCATCTCTTCATGCTCAGCTGCTTTGAGCTCATGCCAAACCTCATGTCACAACACCTCCTACCTGCCCAGTCTCCATGGAAAATGCAGCTGGAAATGTTTCTGTCATGTGCCTAAGTCTCATCAGCTCGCTCAAGTCGGAAGCATCACCCGTGATGGCACATACATTAACCTCACTCCCTGCTAACCTAATGGCACTACTTCTAAATAAAAAATTAGGCTCAGATTTGCTGATATGAGGAGGTACTGCTGCTACCCACTCATTGTGTAGTACTAGAGCTTTTTAATAAAATCTCACAGATTCACATAGTCTTTTTCAAATGTGTCTTTTTGAAACCTTCCAAGAGTTGTATGACCACAATGTGAGCTACTTATCTGTCACAGAATTGCTGATTCAATATCCTAAAGCTATCCGTAAGTTCTCAGAGTCTTTCTTGATTTGTGCTGACGTTGTGCTTTTTATACTGCATACCTCTTCCTTTATTATATATTGATTTTTATTCCTATTAACTACTCAATTGTTTTCATCTTTTTTATTTTCCTTTATAAGGTGTTTATGTCACCGTAATTCATGTGTCTTAGTTGGAGGTAGTCTACTTCAATGAACTATGATTGACTTCTAATATATGAAAACAGTGGTTTTGTACAACATTCAAGTTTTCTGAAAAAACAGCAGAAGTTAAAGAAATTATAAGTGCTTTCATACAAATGTAGATAGCTTCAAACTGTTCTTTTTTACAGTTTAAATATTCAATCAAGATACTTCAAAATAGAATAGCTACTATTACAGGCTTCAATCCACAGAATGAAGAGTTCCAGTCCTACTCTTTATAGTCCCCAAGACAAGAAGATTTGAATTCTGCAATTAACATCACAATTTTATTGTGTTGAGCATAAGCTATGTTTTTGAAAATGCATAAATAACTGCCATTTAAATCACATCATATTACTGAATGCCAAGCTCTTGAACACCTTAAAAATGCAATGCTATAGGGTCATCTCTGGCAGGCATAAATCGAAAGTGAGATGAGATGGAAAGTAACAAAGCACAAAAATCTGATAATTATTCTATTTTGACAGCATTATCAGACTGTAGCTAAGGAAGATGATTTTCACAAGTGAATGGGCACATAAGGCAGCACACAAGGAGACAGCCATGAGGAAGAGGTATCACTGAATGACCAATTCTCATCCAACACTCTTTGCTGTAACTCCTCCCCACTGATTCTGAAATCAACTGGGCCTTCTCAACTGCAATTTGAACTTTGGAGACTCAGCATACACAATATACATTTCTTTTAAAAATTGAACATGAAAAACCTAGATTAACATTCATGAATGAGGAAACAGAATGATCCCTAACCTAAAAAAAAAATGCTCTATTTAATTCTGTGCTGTGTGGTATTATTGAAAAGTGAGACAATGAAATTACCTTAAATGTCTCTGTTCAGCTTTGGGGTGAACACACCATATGATCTTTGCACATTTGTGACTTTTTTCTCTGTACCCTCTGAACCTGCACCAAAATGAAAACCCTGAGGGCAAGAGTGTGTCTTGCTGGCTTGGGTAAGCAGGTTTTCCTCTCTCCCTTTCATGAAAGACATGTGCTTGGCTATTTCCGCATCCCTTACCAAGGCAGACTGGGGAAAGTGGGGCCTGTGTCCTGCTCCTTTAGAGGCCAGAAGACAATCCTTGTCTCTGGACAAGGAAAGTGAGTGTTCCCTCGCTTGGGCTCACCACATTGACTTTTTGGCTTCAACTGTTCCAGACCACTGATCACTAAAAGAGCAGCATCCCAGGGTGCCTGCCAAGCTAAGCTTCCTGGCATGAGACTCCTAATTTCGCTTTAAATAAATTATTTAGTGTTTCTAAGGTAATAATAAAATCTCACAAGAAAATATAGAGTTTTAAAAATACTGAATTGCCTGACTGGGCATATTTTATCAGCTATTTCTATAATTTCACAAATCACCCAGAATAATACAGCTTAGTTAATAATATTGTAGGAAATTAGACTTTGGCATCTAATGTTCCAGAAGAGAAGATTTTGGAAAAAAAAAAAGTAATATCTTTCTTAGAAAACTGTTTTGTACAGTAAATTGTAGCAAATTATTTCTCCTATCTGAGAATTTTCCTATTACAGTATTCACAAGAATATATTCTAGCAGCACTAAACACCACCCCCTTAAGTACCTTTGAGGATACAAGTCCAAATTAATGAAAACATCAAAGAAGTTAAAAAAAAAAAAAATCTACTAACCAGAAATCCTGCTAGGCAAATACTGAAACATCCACAGATCCTGTCTGCTTGAAAGGCTACTATAGATAGGCACTATCTAAAACCGTTATTTGACACCAAGAAATAATAATGCAGACCCAGTCATTTTCAAGTCAGGTGTCAGGAGAAAAAAGCTACACAACTGGAAGTGAACGGGGCAGTTTGCCCTGTTGTGTTTTATTAGATTTTTTTTTCCCCCCCACACCTCTCTCCTCCACCCCACCATCCTGGGGAAGAAATGTAGCTCATTCTGAAACTCTGCTGTGAGTCAGGGGTGGGAGAAGAACAAGGACAGAGCCTGGCTGGAGCATCACTTCCCTGCTACAGCTATTTGAAATTGTAGATGTACATGTAACAAAACAAAACAAAAACAAAACTCCTTTTTTTTTTTTTTCTGAAGCCTAAAGGACCACCTATGTTCTACAGGTACCTTAGTACCTACGGGATCCACCCTCAAGGCTAAGACCATTTTATTGGAATTTTGTCAGCTTTCTCATTACCTGTGGTCAGGAGCTCAAATCTTGCCACTTTGATTTTTGTCTTGGGAGCTTGGGTAGAATAACATAAATGTTTGGATTAAAATCAGTAGTCATGCAGAATAGCCCAAATATTATTTGCTAATTAAATGTCAGATGTACATTCCACACAGATATTTCCCACTAACTGAAGATATTACTTTGATGAATGCACCATTAGGAATTTCACCTAATAATTACACCCCAAATTGTTTAAAAAAAAGAAAAAAGAGACACCTTAGAAGATACAACGAATGGCTGCATCTACATAAAAAAACAGTTATTTAATGTTTAGAATTATAAAAGCATCTTAAGCCCACTATAACAAAAAAATAAATTACTTTAATTCGGCATCATCCATCTGCTAATTATGTTGCTAAGATATTAACAGGAAAGAATTTGGCTCTATGTCTCTTAAAAGCTTGATTGTTAAATTCATAATAATATGGGACCTGTCTTTCACTGAGCAGAGAAAAATGAAAACCAACAAAAAACAGATCCCTAAAATGAATATGTACAGTTGAGGAGCCTAGCTTACTGTCACTGAATTTTATTCTCCTTTTCATTTTCAGTAATTGCAGCAAAATAGCTGCTCTTCAGGGACATATTAGGAAAAGAATAGTAATTAAGCTTAGGAAGGTATAATCTGTATAAAAATGAATTACAACTGACTCAGTCTAAAACTAATGTATTACAGATTCAAATGAAAACCTATCTGTACCCTGTGAATAGCTTATTCAAAAACACTTCCAGATTTCTAGATGTCAGCTCTGTCACTTTGGGCACATTTATTATCCTCTTCAAAATGTGTAACCCTTCAATGTGAAAAATGACATCACCAAGGAGTCAACACTTTTCCTTCCCTAAGGAGCCATGCCTGGGAATATAAGCAAAAATCCTAAAAACAGATAAATAGAAGCTTTCTTTATGAATGAGCCTGCATGCTTTATCAAGACAAGCACTTAAATGGCCCACATTATTTTAGCAAAGAACATAACTCAACCAAAAGGAGAGAAATAAACATCCCAAGGGCTTTTAAAAGTTAGTTTTCTGGCACCAGATTTTGAATTGAAGCCCTTTATTAAAAATAAATAAATTCACTGATGAATAGTTCCTACAGTTGGTTTCTAGAGAGTGAACAGCAAAAGGAGGACTAACAATCCATAAACAGTCAGGAGCTTTTCCACAAAATGTGCTGGACAAAGCAAAGCAGTAAAACATATTGTTGGATGTATATTATGGGAACATCTCTCCTGCTCCAAAGAAACAAAAAGAAAAATATTTGTGGATTATTAGAATATACACCTACCAAAATTTCATAAATTTGCACAAACACCATGAAAGATACCATCAAGTTCATTAGCCTTTATATTACTGTGAGGTCAGAAGTGGTGTACCTCCAGCTTTATAGGACATTGGGAGAAAGGAAAGCAACATTCTTTCAACTCTAGTTTTAGGTCTTCCCTTTTTTATGGGATTAGAAACCTAGAGCTTATTCTGTCAAGTCTACATACTAGATTTATCATTAAAATTATTTTAGTCAACATTTGCACAGAAGAAAATAAAAGAGCTTTAAACAAACCTCTTGGATTTCTTTGTGATAAATTATAAAACCAGAAATCAAATTAAACAGAAAGCAAGATAAAGCATGACCCTCCCTAACCACTAAATCATCTGTGGCAACCTGTACAGATGGATGCATTTTGGAATGTTCCCAAAGCCAAACTGTGGAAGCTAGCCTTAAAACAAGATATGAATTAGCTTGGCATCCTCCACCCTTGACTTAACCCTCAAGGATGTGATCAAAAATCTACTAGACAAGCAGTGAGGGAAGCAGAAGCAGTATCACTGTGAACAACTAATACAATTTCTTCCCTAGAATTTTGAAAAACCCTGCCCTCTGTGTAGGAAATTTAAGAAACAGGACACATGAAATGCCTACTACCCCCAGAAAAATATCCTGTGAGATGATATTACTGCTTAATTTTAATTGAAAGTTATATTTTGATGGTTATCATGACACACTGCATTTCTGAGCACCACACACTATTTTCAACTTTCATTCTTGAATAACACATGAAAATCCTGTGTATAAAAATGGATAAACCAGTAGAGAAAACATTTGAGAATGGCTTCTAGGATGCAGCCCTAAGACTTTAAGAAAATGCATGATATTGTGTATAAAATTATTGCAAGCAAGGAGAGGTAGTAAAGATTTACTACCCAACTAGAAATACTGGTTTTAGTTACTCTAGGGACATTTGCAGCAGAACTGTTTAAAAACAAGGAGATCTGAAATGCTGTGCAGTAACATTCTGGATACACACACAGAATAGCTCTGGGTCCTTTCATGCTGATGGATAAGGCACTGGCACAGTTCCAACCTGATACACATGGGCATCCATTACAGCATGTCCTGGAAAACAGGCAGTTGGTTTGGAGAATGCAGGGCTAGAGAACCTCTACCTTCTGTAGAATGCAAGACAGTAAAAAAGGTTTAAAATATAATATAACATGGAGTCTATAAAGTAGCCTTAGTGTTATTTATTAAACATTTGGCAACAGATATCAAATGCTGGAGTATACCACAAGTGGTTTGACTGTATCATTTATTTGTAGTGCAATACAAAATGAGAAACATGCCCCAGCTCCTTATTGTATGTTAATATTAAATCATTACACATGGCAGCTGTTTTGTGTTCCATGTGGTTTTCAGTTTCTTGCTGACAGGTGTCCAAATCACAGAAACTATCCCCACATGTAGTGGCAGCTGGCCACACTGTCATCTCTGAGATACCAGAAGTGAATAAAGAAGCAGTTTGTATACTGGAATGATTAATACAATCATTAGATCGCTCCCTGTTTGGTTTGAAAACCAGGCAGAATTTAGAATGGTGTATTTTTAAGTGTTCAAGAAAACCCTTCTTTCTGAAAGTATAAGCAGGATCTTGGTTTTGTATGGGAAAAAAAATAAAACAACCTAAACCCCTGATAACCACTTGAAATATTTGGTCAAAGGATTATATATAATTTGCAGAGTTTTCCTTTACCTTAGTAACCTTTCCATAACATGACTGTGCTCAAGTTGGGTAATCCCATCATTGTAAGAATTCATTATAGTACACAAACACACCGTGTCATTCCTATCTATCGAAATCCAGATTGTTTTGTACGTTTGGAGGTTGCAGTCATTTTTCTGATAATAAGTGAGAAGAGTTAGAATGAGAAAGATGTTTAAATTACAGTGTAGCATTAGGTAAAACATGTATTCTCGTGTTTTTACTTCACATGCACCAGGCACACAAATCAGCAAATATTATTTTTAGCTGCCTTTTGTAGCTTTTGTAGCAGCAGTCTATTGCACAAGAACTGCTGATATGCCCTAAAAGACGTAAGGCAGCAACACTTCATGAGGCAGAAGGTGAGCCCTGGGGGGTTGGTGGGATCCCCACATGGTGCTGTCCTTGTGACCAAGTGGTGAGATGGCATTGCAGTGAAGAAAGGGACAGACCTCAACTGGCCTTATGGAAACAGAGCTCAGTGAAAGAACAGGGGCTGAAGAGAAAACCTCAGAGTGCTTCACTGGGCAGCCCTTCCCAAACACCATGTCTGCCCAACATGCCACGATCCAAGCTTTTCCAAAGTTTAAAATTAGAAAAGAGAAGTTGAAGGCCAAATGGGCTTCAAGTCATACAGACACTCCATTCTCCCTGTTAACTTCCAGGATTTAAAGGGTTTAGCAAACTGTTAACCATCTTGGTTGCAGTCTCAGTCCCTTAAGAAATTCTAAACCTGATATTGCAGAAAGCCATGGATATTTCATCCTCACACCTGCTAACCCTGGAGGGAAATATCTTTAAAACAATCTTCTGGGAATGCTTAAAAAAAATAAAAAGTAAAAAAAATCCTTAGAGCACATTCTCAAGAAATTTTAGCAATGTTCAAGCAGCACTATGCCTTTGAAAAGAAAAGGAAGCAAAAACCCCCAGCAGAAAAAGAAAAAAAAGAGACAAGTTAATTCAAAGCATATTTTGAAGTATCAGATGTGCTTGAATGTAGTAACTTTTTCTTCTATCACACAAAGTTACGGTTGAGCAGCGCCATCAACATGAATATTTGAAAAAAAATTCTAAGCAAAAAAAAAGCTTACTTTTTTATTTTAAGTGGTTACAAGAGAAATAAATGGGTTCTTTTTAAACAGCAGTTCCAATTTTCCTAATAGGTGAATGTATAAGAATTAATGAATTCTGATTGTCTGTAGTGCACTGTGAAAAGTACTTTTGAAAACATACAGAAAACTCTACAACTGTAGTTCACAAAATATTACTCATTATTATGTTTAGAATTTATTGTTATTATTATGGGGAAGTTTTTAATTACAGTGTACCTTCATTTATAACAATGAAGGTATCTACTAAATATGGCAGGAGCCCAAAATTACATATATGGCGCTCAGTTGCATATTATTTACAGACCATTTCTAGTCAGAGAAGGGGGAAGTAAGTCTCCCTTTTTTCCTGAGTAGCTGCTAAGGCAGGAGGATGGCACAGGCAGGAAGCTCCTCAGTGGCATTATATTTCTTCTCTCAATCCAGCGTCAGTTATAACTGCATCAGGAATCATTCCTCAACATGCTATCAGCAATTTAGCACAGAAACCAGCATTTCTGCTACAAACACACACTATCTGACCTGATGAAATCACAGCCCCACAATGCTTGCTGAATCTGTGCCTTATAAAGAGATAAATCATGTACCTACACAAGACAGAGAGGAGCAAGCTCGAATGGGAATTCCTCCTCAGTAGTCGAAGTCACGTGCTGATAAGCAATCCAAAACTCTAGTTTTGGATCCATATGAAACCAAAGAGAACAGATGCAGAATCCACTGGTGTGGCAATAAATCTCCCCTGCCCCCCAGCACTGTGGTTTGCTTTATTGAAGTGGCTCCCTTAGAAGTTCACAGCTGCCCCCCAAGCCTGACCTTCAACCTTCTGCCCAAGCTGGTGTTGCAAGTATATTAACATTTGCACTTTCAGTGCACCTCAGCAGTTTCTGTATTTTATTTTTATTTTTTGGAACTTACTCTTTCCTTTCAAGAGGTAACATATCTGTTGAACATGTCATAAACATTCAAGTAATTATTGCTGCCCCACTCAGGAGAATGTGCTGAAAAGGGGCACTGATGCTTGGCATGTTTAATATCATAGATCAGATTAATGCAGGGAGAGCATCCTGTTATGTGACTACAGGAAGTCCATTCCTATGGGAACAAGATGTGCAAATGCAAATCAGAATTTAAAATTACGCACATCAAGTTAGTAAAATGTTCTAGTTATTTATTTAAATTAATAAAAGGATGCCCAGAAAAAAGGATGCTAACTCGTCCCAGTGCCCCCACCCTCAACAATGAAAACAAATGCACAGGAAATACGAGCATAAGTTATATCCTCACTGTTGATGCAGAATCCTCACAGATATAGAATCTGAGGCAGAGCAGTGAATCTTGCAATCACTAGTCTCAAACAGCCTGGGCAGGTTTAAGACTAATTGACCACATCCTATATATGATGATGTTTCAAAGAAATTTTTTTTTTTCCAGTAGTGCAATTCTGGTTTACCTGTCAAAGCTGGAGAAGCTCACAGCACTACTTACTGAGAGAGACTCCCTTTTTTGCTATTACAAAGTAATCTTTGTGCCTTTATAATGGTAGTACACCTATCTGTACATATCATTAGCTACCATTTAAAAGTATTAAAGAAAAAGATGTATGAGTAAATAATCAATTTTACAGAAATATAAGGTTCTGTTTATTTAAACTGATTGGCAATATGATCTGATTCTTAACTATAAACATTTTTTCCCATTCTGAGCATAACACTGCCTCTGATTTGGTTTGCAATATAACAAATATCTCTCTCTATATCCCAGCGCATGCTTTAAAGCATATTTTTTCTCCCTATGTGAAAATAGCTACTTAAATTTCTACTTTCCATGAATGCATAATTCAAAATTGTTTGCTAGATGTTTTATACTGGTTCTCTGGTGACCAGAAGAGATTTAAGCAACAGTTCAAGGAAATTAATGCTTAGACTCAGCTTGCCATTTTAAAATACCCCAATATATCTCTGTTAGGCCAAAGTCAAAAGTCAACAGAAGTGCAGTCTGCCTAACCTCCTTATTCCTACATTAATCAAATCTCATCCAGCTTAATTTTCTTTTTGGAATAGGAAAAAAGTGAAATAAGAGAGGAGCTAAAGAAAAAAGAGATGATTACACAAACATACACTTCAAGGAGATAGGTCCTCTGTAGCTACACTGTTGAAAAATATTGAATGAAATAAGGTAGGATAATGCTTTCTTTATGTAAAGGAAAGATCAGTCACATTAATGAAATAGCCAAATGGAACCTTCAGGCCTAATGTAGTAAATCTCCAGTAAATTCCAATTAGTATTGAAGTAATAAGTCTGGAAATGATTTTTCTCCCTTTAAGTAATGCATATACTCCCAGGTAAAAAAAAACCAAAAAAAACAACAAAAAAAACCAGCTTGGATGACTTGGCTGTCATCAAGGACCAGGTCTTTAGATAGCTAAATTCATCATTTGTATATATTGCATAATTCAAATGGATCTTTAAAAAAATAAACAACACAAGGCAAACCAACAGCAGCAAACTCACACACCAGTAAATCAGGACCATAATGTTGGCCTTTGGAATGGTGGAATTTGATGGCCAGTTTCAAGCTGGCAGTGCCTTTCACTGACAAAACATTCTGTATCCGGCAGCAGAGAAGTCACTGATGTGAATGGAAGTCTTCAACAAAACAAAATAATAACAACAACAACAATAATAATAATAATAATATAAAACGAAACAAACAAACCAAACCAGAAATCAGCAGCCATGTTGTACTAGTGCTTTGTTAAACAGTGTATAAATATATGAAAATTATCTCTGCTGAAAGGAGGGCTTTCAAAAAATACTTAGTGGAAAATTAATTTTTGAAAACTTTGTTCATTAAGGTTATTTTTAAATATAAAAATTTGTGACCAAATGATGTTCACATTCTGGCAGGTAAGTACTGTAGACTTTTGACAAATACTATACTGAATATTCTTTACCACAAGCGAATCTAGGATCTGATTCCATCTGCATCAAGTGATGGTGAAACTGGAAGACAGAGATGATTACCACTCTCTTTCACTCTCTTTCTTCCTACTCTGTTCTCATATGTGTAACACAAAGGTGGAGAGAAATCCTAGATTAACCTGATCTTCTGTAATTCATAAGAATCAAGATTTCACCCCCATGTCTGGGCATGAAGTGTTGAGAGGCTCAATTCAATACATAAGTATCTTTTTTAACTAAATGTTCTGTGCAATTTTTCACAACACAGAACACACCCACACAACAAACAATCCAATGAATCACTTAATATCTTCAATCGAGTCAAATAAATAATAAAGGTTCCTTCACTCATCTTTGCTTTCTTTCCACATGCTGGCCAGTAAATCAGAGCTAATCCAAAGAAAAGACTGCCCAAGAAAATCTGCCTCCAGAATGGACAAAGAAGAGTCTATACATCCTTCCCAAGACATCTCTGTAGCAGGCTTTTCACCTTCCCATGGATTTTGCCATGAAAGCGGTCCAGTCACAGACCAGAAGAATAAAACCGTAGCTGTTTTACCTCTTCCTAGCAGGTCTAACAATTTAATTGTTTAGCTAGTATACACTGAAAAACACTCATTGTGCTCCTTTATCTGCTTCTATAGACATGTTTAACACTGAAAGGAAAATGGGTTTAACTCTTGCTGCTCCTCGGCTTCTCTGGTTTATGCCAGCTCACTACTGCGTTCCTCCAAAGACCTGGGTGCTCACAGATTGCATTTTTATGTCACCGTGATTTACAGAGTGCAAGGGGGACAATTACATAACTGTTTACTTAAACTCATAATTTCTCGGAAGCCCTTCACAATCCTTTTGTTATCATAATCTCCAGAAGGCATAAGTAGCATGGATATATCATGGCATGAAACTGGATATAGCTGACTTTGCCTGTCTGACTGGTGACTTACGGAGTCCTGCATATCTGAACTTCTGGGAAACAGCTGCTGGTCCTACACTGAAATTAGAACATTTGAGCTCGTCTGATTTATGTTAATTCCCGTGGGAACAATGACATGAAAAATGAACACCACTTGTAAATAAAGTACCAGTTCTCTCAGCGGTGAAAAAAAAAATAAAATAAATAATCTATTTCAGTGCATACTGATCTATTTACCACCTTGCAACACTGAAACATAGGCAGTACACTGAAAAATGGAGCCTTGAATATACAGCTATTCAAAGATTATCTGTCTCTATCTTGCTGTTATTTGAAGAATTAGTTTGCAATAGTTATTGGGTTGGTTCAGATTGACAGAGAATTATCTTAATATTGTCAGGCATGAGGGAGGTGAGAAGAAATGAAGTTTATGTAGAAAAAGGAAAGGTATAGGAAATATGTTCAAGTGACCCAACTGTCAAGGAGTGCATATTCTCCAAAAACTAGAAATGATCATTAGTTTATCTAGTTCTGATTGTTCAGCCTGACAGGTCAAACATTTGAAATCTGCTTTTTTAACATACTGGGCTCTCATGAGATACTCCACACAACATTATATTGTCCACAGATCAAAGCTGGTATTCATAAGAACAAAACCAAGGCAGATGGAAATGACTCCTTAAGGATTTGATAGTTTTCCTGTAGATCAGAAGAATAATCCCTCCAAATATTTAGTGTACTCACAAAAAGCACTTTAAGCAAAGTAATCAGTTCTCTCTGAGACCAGACTCATACAGTAGCATAGCTGAGATACTGCTCAGACACGCACACATAGCAACAGTGATGTCTTACATTTGGTGACATTTTATCATTCCGGGTTTGTTACTTCTGAAGCAGTAGAAAGAAAACCTCCAGCAAAAAGTCTTTAAGTTCTACCTTATGACCACAGACAGCCTTTAATTGACTTTGGAGATCCTGCTGCTTGAGTTACATGAGGTAGCAGAGCCCAGGCAGGATTACTTAGCAAGAAATTACTCTTAATTTAAGGAATTTAATTTCATGACAAACTCCTTTGCTAGGCTAGCTTGGAAAAGGAGGGGTCAGGGGAGGAAAGAGGAACCGTAAATATGTTTGCAGCTACAGGCAGAGCCATGTTCAAAGGACAGAGCACTAACAGACTGTTATTACTTTTTGTTTCCTTTTGAGTTTTCCATGACAGGCAAAAACTTCTTCCCATCCCCCAGGTTTGCTGTTGTCAAAATTTCATTTCATTTGTCAACTTCATGTTTGAAAAGGCCTAAGATATACAGAAGAAACCTACAATGATACATTTATGAAAATTGCAGATTGTTTACTTAAGGACCTCCACAAAAAGTTGTTAGTTTTCATGTCTAAAATTTGAAAGTGACAGATGATAGTTTTACTGTGGTGAGAAAATGCTAATATGGATATGAACACTGAAGCCAAAAAGCAGAATGGTACCCTCATAAGATGTGCTGTGTTAAAAAAGTCCCCCCCCCAAAATATATAGGTAAGACTGACCGACTACCTCATCATTCTGCAGCTCTTTGGATGAGACTTCACTGCAGGCACAGAGTGACCTGAATTTCAATTTTGTTGTGGTCTGGCACAGTGTAATTTGAAAACCTAGTTGACTAATCTGCAATGGCATAACTGCAAATAGCTCTGAAAAGGAAAGGAGGAAAAGATGACTTTGCCAACAGAGTGGGGAAATCTAAAATATCCAAGGACTGAAGCAAGGGCAAGGCAACAAGATAGAGCACTTTATACAGATGTTTCATTAATGATTGCCAATCCAATTGTGTCCCTCCTCAACATGCTAAAGGAGATTAAAGACTTTACTACAGTCTTCAGGGTTTGGAGGTAAATTAACGTGAAATACGATTTATTGGAATTGGGAATTGGACTAAAACAAAGCATAAACAGAGGGAAACTGTTACCAATAGAGGCTATTAGTAACAACTGAAATTTAGATTTTTAATTTTGGTTTTAATATTTTTTTCAATAATTGCACTGACTGAGGAGAACAAGGAATGGAACACATGCTGGAAAGAAGGCTAAACAGAAAGGAAGAAGAATCTCTTAGTGTCCCAATTTTTCTCAAAAATGTAGGAATGACAAGATGTAACAGCTACCTGGTTATTTCAGGATGTAAACCATGGGGGAATAAACTGAGGTACAGTATTATTTTGAAAGGCGTAATAACAATTTGTAACCCTACTTTAATATTTACATTCTTTCCTCTTCAAAATTTCCAGCAAAAGAAAGGGGAGAATGTGGGAGGCAGAACAGACACATATAACCCATCCAAACATTCGATTCACCTCTGTTTCACTACGCTCACACTGCTTTTTATGGTTTCCCTGAAATTGCATTTCATACTTCATGATGTCAGCTTTCCAATCCCCATATAAAAGGGGTTTTTGCCTTCTGTATTTTGAAAACTCTTAAAGGAATATTTCTTAGACCAAGTTCTTATTCCTTTATTCTGGGTGCATCCATTAGAGAGCGACATAAATGTTGAAGTACCGTCATCACAATGCTGTTCCCAGGCACAGATGGCTTCCTTGCTTTTATCCATAGAAAAATTCCTCAGGAACTCAGAATCACAGAATTATGAGATAAATCCCTCCAGAAGCTTCATTTTGAGCCTTTGTGTCAGCGCTGATTTTGAGGGAACGCATTTTGTGCTTGGCTGTCACATGTGGCATCCTCTCACTGATGAAGCATTCCAGTCAGCAGCAAAGGAATACAGACACTTTATACATGTATTACCTGTTAAGCTAATAGTTATCTACTTTTTTTGGTAAGTAGCATAACAATTCTCCTTCTAGTAAGTAGCCTAGAAGAACAGCAATTAGAGCTTATGCTCTAATTAGTGCTTATGCGCTTCATCAGGGAAGCTGGAGTCCATTTGCTCACTGAAAATGCAATAGCTACAAATCTGAGGAGTGAAGATCAGACTTGCTTTCTTTGTCCTAGTGCTTTGTTTCCTCCAGGAACAATGCTCAAAAAGCAAATTTCATTGAAATTCACACCATCACTTCATCAACTTTTAGATGAGGCACAAGAGAAACAATTACAGTCCAGAACTGAGCCAGTACTCATTCCCATTGTTTCACAGGGCAGATATGTGAGGGAAACAGTTATTTTTGAGACGAGAACAATGAGAAATTAAAATTTTATGTCCATAAGTTGACTTAAACCTCAGAAGTAGAAACATTCAACCCTGTCTATTTCACAGCCAGTGCATCCATGCCATTACAGGAGTACTCATGCAGACAAATCCTGTTGCTGGATGCACTGGGGCAAGGTGCAACACACCAGCAGCATGTAGCTTTTCTACATTTACTTGAACTACTGGAGCAGCTAAATAGAAGAAGGGATTAGCAGAATGAAAATAACAGAGAAAGCCATCCTTGTGCCTAGCAGATAACGTCACCATAAGGCGTTCACTTTCAGAAACTGGTTATAGGTTCCTGTGTTGCAATCTAACAGTTGAAGGTAATGTTGACAAAAATCAACCACAGAAGTAGAATATGGGGGGAAAAAAACCCTTAAATATTCCACTAAACAAAAAACACCCCCCTCCCCAAAATATTCAGACCAAATTGAAGAAATTATCTCAAATATTCCTTCTTGTACAATGGGTGTGGTAACACCCTTGTCTGGGTAACACTACACAGCAACAGCACAAAGTGCTCCCCTCTTTTTCTCCCTTTCATATTCTAGAGGACATATTTCCTGTAATGGTCCAGTAAAGAAAACTAATAGTCTATGTTTCCTTTTTGTTAGTAAGTATTGAGGGCAAATTCTAAGATCAAAATAATGGTGGAAGCAATTTTAAAAATAATTATCCAAGTATTAGTGATTAGACTACTCAATAATTTTTTAATTATAAATTGACAGGTATGTGGGCTTCCATTGTGCTTGCTTTCACAGATTGTTACCCAATGTAGTTGAACATTGAGCATTTTGCCCTTCAAACTGAATAGTTCTCCACTGACAAGGAATGTAAGCTCCTAAGAATTTGACTGGGTCTTTTTTTAATTCTTATTTGTTTACTAATAAATCCTGAGACAAGATTTACTGTACTTTATTTTATGTTGTTAAGGCTAGAGTTAGTACTGAGAAGGTTTCTTTTTTTACCAATTTCTTTTCAAATAATTTTTCTTCAACTTAGATTAGACCCTTGAAGTCTTCAGTATGCTGCTGTGCTTTAACAAATAACATAATAGCTTTTACACAAGACTCTCTTATACAAGGGTTGTTTTATTTGTTAAGAGGAAACAGGCAGCCATGGTGGTGGAGTTGCACATCACACAATCCTCCTTTCTCTCCTCTCTGCTTGGAGAACTGTTGTTTCCATGAGATGCACATTCCCCAAGCTCATGGGAAGCCACTCTGTCATCTAATAATGGAACCAATAGTCAGTATCTCACTTTTCCTTCAAGAAAGCTATCCTCTTCTTTTCTTGGTTTTTTTTTTTTTCCCCAGCATTTCTGTTTTGTAAATCTATACTAATCTTGACTTGAGGGCTGATAAGAATTCCAAGGAACTATGATTGACCATATTTTTCCTGTATCTTTCATATCTTAAAGGTGCTCCTGAAGCAAAAAAGGAATGGAAAGATGCATTCCTATAACTAACACATCAATATCCCTGCTTTGTCTTGATCCATTATCCTACTATAGCTGCTGTAATTCCTGACATTTATGACGCAATTATAATCCAGTTGCTCCCAGCAGAATACTCTTTTGTTACTAACATATCGCCATAAACAGAGCTACTTGGATGCAGCTATAAGTAGTCCAGAAATACAGTGAGAGGGGAAAAGGGCCCTGGGCTGAAAGACCAATAATAAAATTTTCACCAGTCCTGGTAATAGAAACTTTAAGGTGGAACATGTAGGATTCATCCATTCTTCTCTTTGATTCTCAGTCTTGAATTTTGACCAAAACCAACACTTTTTCTACAAATTAAGACCACTAAACAACTTCCTGCTTGCACATCTAACTACATTCCAGGTACTATCTTGTGAGGGAAATTATAAATTAAGTATATGCTTAACCTGATACGTAGTTTTTGCACACAGTACTACACAGCTGTTCCTCAGAGCCTTTCCCTTTCAAACAGACATTAATCTTGCTGCCACAGAGCAAATATTCAATATTTTGCACGCTGTCTTTCTTGTTTTCAGAATGATTCTCTTTGGCTTAGGGGTCCTCAATATGGAGGACATGCCCAGGAAATTAAAAAACAAAACAAAAAAACAGGATTAGAGTCCATCCTTGAACAGAGTCCTAGTTAAAAAAACAAACAAACAAAAAACCAACAAAAAAACCCCCGAACAACACAAAAACACAAAGAGAAAAATAAAGCCTAAACCCCACAAAACAAATATACCAGTGAAGGACTAACACTCAGACGTCTTCCAGATCAGCTGAAGTCCTTCACACATATTAAGTATTTTTTTTCCCACTGTAAATTGCTGTGGAAAAACAAAGTCCAGTGGAAAGAAAACAGAAGAGAAAATGCTATGTCCTGCCATCCCACATGAAATATTGATGATAACTCATGTGGAAAAGACTATAATGCTGAAGTTTATCAGCACTTGACATATGATACATTCTAAATAATTAGGAATTACTGTAGGTGATAAATAGACCAGACCACAGTGTCAGTAGGAAGGGTCAGTGTCACAGCAGCCCTAATCTGTGCAGGCACACAGTCATAAAGAAATACGTCACCAATGTAAATTTTCCAGTGAAAAGAAAAAAGAAAAAATACACACACACATGCACAGAAACAAACAGTTTTTATTTCCAAGTGAGATTTGATTCACACAGGATACCAAAAATAATAAGAAAACCTACAAAGCTGCAAATGCCTTTACACAGAGATCAAGGTTTCTGTGGCTGCAGCTCCAAATTGATTAGAACTAATTTTAAGAAAATATATGGGACTGGAGAAATCTCTTAAAATCTTTTCAGCTGTAGAATCAAAGAGTATCTTCTTGCCCTCTTCTGTCTTTCTCTAATCTCTTTCCTTACCTCTTCTGTCTTTATAGAAGGGTTAGGAAATTAGAACAATTTGTAGGCAGGCTAGTAATTTTAGAATGCCAAGTTCTGTAGAAAATAAGTCTTAAATCATATTAAATATACACCTTTGCTAATGCTGTGCACAAAAATTTAGAATAGTTTAGAAGGTGCAGAGGTGCAAAGGAGCTTAGAGCTTCATTTGTGTAATTCTGAAGTGGAATATTATCTGAATAAATACGTATTATAAAAAAATAGATGTTCTTTATGGTACTTCACAAAATAGGCTGTTATGCAAATTTCTAAGAGATTGTTTAAATAGAACATGGAAACATCTGCCTGTGTATTTTTCACTTTGCTTTTAAAAGGAATGTTGACCCTACAAATATCTTCCTGTTCTTGTGTTCTTCCTGAAATGTTCTTGTGTTTTTTTACAGAAATAAATGTTCTCAATTAAAGCCATTCTTTCCCATCAGTTATTATACAGCACTGACTCCCATCATTATCTGTTCTCCACAGACTCTTGGAATAGTTAATTTTCCAAAATTCATTTGGTCACTGTAACATATTTATAATTTTGGGACGAGAAAGACAAAGAACAAAAGTTACTGAACGTTGTTTGGCAACAACCAAGCAAGAGGCCTGCACCTTTTACTCAAAACACTGTAATTTACAGCATATCCTGAGTCATCAGCACAAAGGGATAATAACTGAGTGTCAGGGATCCTTTTCCAACCTGCTGAATACACAAGTTAGGCTTCCTTCAAAAACTCTCAGCTTGGAGTCCCTTGAATGTGATTGATTGTGAAAGAATAGCAAAAGCAGGACAGAGCACACACAGAACTGGCACAAGGACCTGGCAGAGTTAAGCAGATGGAAGTGAGCACATGCCCTGCAGGTGTGGACACAGCTCCCACTTGGGCAGGGATATGGGAACAGCCACATGCAGCTGCCTGCCGCTGGCTACCTTGGCCTCGCTCGGGTTGCCTCTGCCAGCCTCCTGTATCTGCTGTGGAGCTGACAGAGACTTGCACAGACCATGCAAGGCTGCAAATTGCAGCAAAGGGTTTGGTGACCAACCCCAAACAGCTGCCATTCCTGACACAAGTCCCTCCCGCTCGCTGCAGCTCCCGCTGTATGAGTGTGTGGGGATGGCTGTGCTGCTGCCAGATAGCCAGAACTATAAATAGCCATGCTCTTGTTGTCTGGCCACACGCTCAAATCTCAGCCACTCAATATTTTGAAATTTAAACCAAAACCTCCAGAAAGATGTATGGGATCGATGCAGTTGCGTGCAATTCAGAGGTGGAGTTTATTTTGTATTTTCGTTTGAATTTTCATTTCCCAGGCAGTTAACAGCTATTGCTAAATCAGCACAAGGGAGCTTCAATATAATTATTTGCCATCTCTCAGGCTGTCTAATCCCTCGAGTGAGGGGGCAAGCCTGTTGTGCAGCCCTAGGAAGATAGGGAAGTGGGAGCCTTCTGGCAGCAGATCAAAGAGTCACCCTGCTAGCTTGCAATGCATAAAAGTCAGAAGCATCCAGGGCTTTCATTAAGGCAGAGAAGGTTTTTCCTGTTCCACCTCTTAGCTGGCCATTTAGTTGACTCTGCTGATTTGCTGAGGGAGGCACAAGTCAGGAGGCAAGGAGGATATACACAAAGAAACCTGTCTGTCTGTCCATCAGAGAAAAGACATCCAGCCAACGATGGTTTCGCAAACCAGCCATTAATTGACGTGAAGTTTGTACAACTCTGCATTAATTTGGCTACTGCTACAAAAGCAGTCATAGTATTTTGTCTTTCTATTTTTGAAGTATGCAGTGGGTATGGTTGCTCAGGGGCTTGCACAGGAGAGGCTGCCTGGTGGCCTCTATGAGGAGGGGCTGGGATCACCCTGTGCCAGACAATGATGGTTCCAGACAACCCAGCACAGGGCACAGCTGAGGCCACAGCTCAGCTTTTCCTACAGGGAAAGCCTGGGATGGGAAAGGCAGAACAAAGCTCAGAGCCAAGGGTGAGGGAAAAAAATGTGACAAACAGGAGAGGCAACAGACACCAAGTCAGCGAAGAAGGAGATGTTCCATATGGTGCCCAAGCTGTAGAATGTGTAACATGTGTAGAGGGGAAATCTGTGAAAGGGAAGAAGTTTCAGGGAAATCTCTGTACTGACTGTACCCTCTGTACAACCCCCTGCAAGCTGCTCAGGGCTGAATACAGAGATTTTGGGAGCCAAGGACTGATGCTGAACCTGGGAAGAAGAGGCAGCATGGAGAGAAGCTAGTTTTGCTTTTGTCTTTGTATCTATATTTTTTCATTATCATTATACCTTTAATTTATTTTCCCAGGCCAAGGCTATTTTGGCTGTGACAGTATCTGGTAAGACACCTTGCTGTCTTTCTTTTGTGTTCTCCCTGTCCTGCTCATGATGGAGAGAAATGGTGGGCATTTGACTGCTAGCCAAGGTTGATCCAACTCCACACAGATGTTATGGTCACGTTGCTCTGCACAATGAAAAGGTTTCACAGAGCTTACACAGGCTTTTCAAATTCGATTTGGGTAAAGAGCAGAAAAAGGGAACTCTTTAGGAATGTTTTTGAAAAATGTATGGAAAAATCTAGATGAAAAGTATGTTGCAATATTGTAATTCCCTGTAGATGGGGAAAAAGGCAGCAATCTTCATTGCTAACACATGCTCAGCAGCACAGTTTTAGGCTCAGAACCTCTCTTATTCATGCATACATGTGCATGCTACATACAAGAGCACACTGGATTTGAAGCAGAACCCTTCACAATAGTAGCACTTTTCAATGCACTTCATGTGTTTATGAATGACTTCTCAAGGTAAAGTGAGAACTCCTGTTTTATAACAAAGAATCTCATTGCAGAGATGGTATTATAAAAAAAAATTAATGCATTCAGATCCATAAATTCTGCACCAGAGAAAAGGGGAGATCAGAACTGTGCAAACTGGGCATGACAAAATCCATGGTAATTTATGATAATTTATAAGACCATATGTCAAGTCATACTTAGAAATGAAGGTACCACAGCCTCTAGAATGAAAAGGCACTCCATAGCACTTTGATTGCTTGATAGTGATAGATGAAAGCTAGAAAATATGGCCACCACATTTCATATATCATACTGCAGATTGATGCATGCACATACTGCGCTTTGGAAAACATCCACAGTATTTTTGCTTCATGATAAAATAATCTAGGAGCCTTTCGCCTTGCTGTACATCAAGATAAGCTTTGACAAGTAAAGCTAACATCAAACAAACAAACGGTTCTTTTCTGTATAGTTAGCAAATCTCCATGAACGGAATCCACCAAGATATTGAGAATTCATATAAGTATTCTTTGAGCCATGTGCAATTATCATATGCCTTTTTTTTCCTTTAAATGCACAGCTGTCTAATTGAGCATTAACAATCTAATAAGGTACACAACAGGACCTGAAATGCAACTTTTCTTTCAGGCCCAGCAGTGCACAGGTTCTGCATCGCTCCCAGCTTTTCAATTAGATCATAATTATAACATGCCTCATTTAGAGCTACAGTAACCCTGACCTTGTCAACAGTGCTGGACCATAACGTGTCTGTCTTAATTAGATCTGATTAGTTCTGGGCCCAGATTTCATTGTGAATCTCAGCTCTGTTAAAAACTGCTCATCTGGTTGGCAGCTGCGGGTGCTGCTGAGCCTTTTCCATCATCCTACATGGGTGTGCTTGGCTCTTCCCGACTCTCCTGGGACAGCAGGACGCTTTTGCTGGGTCCTTAGAGTAAGGCAAATTATGGAAAGTAAGGAAAGAGAGGTAAAAGAGAAATCTTTGCTTTATGGACAATTTTATACCTTATCACATAGGGCAAGTACTGCTTAAAAAGGCTTAAAATCTGTAGCAGCAAGTCATATACTGGGGAAAAAAAGGAAGGAGTTTTGTAAAAAGTAATCACAGATATGCTGAGATTGAAGACAAATTACCATAAAAGATCCCATACACAATCTATGAGTGACAGAAAAGTGCAAAAATAAGTCGTGCTGCATTTTTGTGTTTTCTTATCGTTTGGGGAGCTGTTGGTTTGTGGTTTTGGTTTTTTGGCCCCCCTTTTTTTTTAACATCAAATGCAATAAAAAATTTGAGCATTATAATTCTGGGGTTATTTCTCTACTGCAGTGTTTTGAGCATGTTTTAAATCTTGGAATTTATAAAACCTATTTTTTTCTATAATGATTTAATCCAACCTTGAGTTTTTACAACACACGATACAAATGAGAAATCACATCCTTTTAAATAACCTTTCCCTCTTCTAAATTGTAATGGTTGATTTTTCTCCTGTATTGCATTTTTGGGCTGATATTGGAAGACCAGTATGAATTTTTCCTCTTATTGAGGCAGTCATATTGACAGTTATAACAGGAATTTCCTCATAATTAGGCAGGACTCTATGCCAAAAGCCCTATTTCCATAATTAACTTTCATAACCATGTGCACTAATGAAAAACTAGCAAATTTCAAAAACTCAGTTTACAAAAAATCCTGCTACAATCTTGTGCTGTTAAAATTCATTCCATATTCAACGACTCTGACTGCAAATCCCCCTCCTTAACTCCCACAGTGATTCTCATGTACTGGCTGTAATTGCAGTGGAAAGCTGAAAAGTCCTCAGCGTTATAAATACAGACTTCAAAAGCTGTCACTGTGTACAATACGCCTACAAATGCATTGGTTAGGAAAGGCATTTCCAAGAGCTTCTACCATTGTCAAAAATACAGACTTTTATTCAAATAGAGACAGCTCAGGCCCCTCACAGAAGGCTTGTCTGTACTACAGACAAGCAGCATGGTTTCCAGACAAGAGCTGTACTTTCCAAACCACACTCTCTGTACATCTCATGTTCTTAGGAAATGAAGAGACACGTCCTACGGACTAATGGATTGTTGTACATGCATTCTGTATCACAGCAAGAGTAATTTGCATCTATCCAAATATAGCTAATTTAGTACAAATTCCCAAGGTTTTTACAAGTTGGGAGTATCTGAATAACTTCACTTGTGAAACCATATTATCAGAAACCTTACTGCTCTAATTTAAGTTTACGAAAGTTGCAGGCAGACATTTCTCAGGAGTCAGAGCTAATCGACACCTAAGTCAGCATAAGGGATTAGATCAAAGTAAAACCAATTTGTTTTTAAAACCCCACAAATAATAGTACATATTTCATTATCAAGACCACTCTTGCCTGAATTCAAAAGTCTGAATTCTCTTAGTTCTGTTTTCTTCATAAAACTATTCTTTCTGTTGGTGGGGGATTTTTGTCCTCCATACATCACAACAGGTGCTGCAGGAATTACAAAAAGCCTCAATTACAATTACAAAATTTCCATCACTATAGGTCCCAGAAGTCCATGTTGTTTTGAATATGAAAATATTGAGCAGGAGATAAGGAAGAGAAATATTTAACTACTACTGTAGTATCAGTGTAAAAAGAATTACAATAAAGCATGTGAACTACAGGGGTTGTAGACGTTAAACAGTAATTACAGTTTTGCTATTGATCCAAGTGAGTTGCACATGCTAATTTAGGGAAAATTTTAATCTTATTTGCATTAAAGGAGTCACCATTAAAATCTCTACAAATAGTTTTACAAGTAATTACACAAACATAATATTTATTAGGTATTAAACACACAGAATGCCACGGTAAACTTTGCGTGTTTACCCCAGTGAATAAATAGAAATCATTGTACATCTGTGCAGATTTCTGCCTGTTCCCTATTAAGATTTTCCTAATGTCTGCAGAAACAGAATATTTACCAGATTCCAATTCCATGCATGGAACTCACTATAAATTAATGCAAAACTATTTTGAATAACAATGATCACCAATTTTGCAAAACATCGCTGTAAAAATTAAAAGTTAAAAAACTCACTATTGAAGATACTGTGGCACCACTATAGGAAGAATCATAAAAATAGAAAGACTTTTCCCAGGTTTTATGCAATACTTTTTACCATTAGTCATAGAGAAAAATATTTACATGGAAAGATCCATGCGCTTTTTTCAATAAACTGTAAATAAAAATGATCACTATAAATCACTGGGAATTATCTTCTTGAATTTATACTAGCTAACAAAATGTAGTACAAGTTTATACTCAAGCAGTAAAACCTACAAGTCACACTGTATTGTTAGTTTATTTATCTATGTTCCTTTTGGTTCTGTTAAAACTTCAGCAGTATTATTTTCCATGCATTCTTAATTTCACATGACAGTGCCGTGCTCAAGCACTCAATGCTCTAACAGTAGCTCACAATCATAGAATTGTGGGGGTTGGAAGGGACCTCTCGAGATCTAGTCCAACTCTCCTGTAGGTTCACCTTCAGCAGTTTGCACAGCAGAATTTCCACATGGATTTTGAATATCTTCAGAGCAGACTCTACATCTCTGGGCAGTCTTAGTGCTCTTGCACAAACAAACACAAAAACCCCAACAAACAAACAAACCCACCACCACCAAAAAAATTCTTTCTATTCAGAGGGCACTCCCTGTGTTTCAGTTTGCCCCAGTTGCCTCTTGCCCCTTCCTCTTGACACCCACCTTTCAGAAATTAGCCCACATAGATGAGATCCAGGCTAAACAGCTCCACTCCCTCAGTCTCTCCTTATAAGAGATGTTCCCATTCCACTTTCCACTGGACTCTCTCCAGTAATTCCTTGTATTTCTCATACTGAGGAGCCCAGAACTGGACAGAGCACTCCTGTGACCTTAGCAGGGTTGAGTAGAGGGACAGAATCACCTTCCTGACCTGTTGGCACTGCTCTTCCTAACACACCCACGATATTATTGGACTTGACCACAAGGACACACTGCTGGTTTATGGACATCTTGGTGTCCACCAGATCCTTCTCCACAGGGCTGTTTTCTAGCAGGTCATCCCCCAACCTGTACTGGTGCCTGGAGTTATTCCTCTCCAGGTTCAGGACCCTGCATTTGCTGAATTCCATGAGGTTCCTCTCTGCCTGTGGTCCAGCCTATCCAGGTCTTCCCTCAATGGCCGTATGGCCTTCTGGTGGATCAGTCACTCTTCCTAGTTTTGTAGCATCAGCAAACCTGGTGCAGTACTCTCTGTCCCTTCATCCAGGAATAAGCTGAAGAGGACTGGGCCCAGGAATGCCTCCACGGGAACACTGCTAACCCCAGCAGGACTCTGTGCTGCTGATCACAAGCCAGTGAGCTAATAAGAAACAAATCTGCCACAGGTAAGAGCAGGGTTTTTTCTATAAAAACTTTCAGAACTGTCTTTGAAGGCAGCACACTGGACATATGCATGCTAAATCCAAAGTGAATTTGAAAGTATGAATGTCTTAGGTCTAGAGAAGCAGGTGAGAGTTATTGAGAAAATGATTACTGGGATGAGCATCCAGCCATTCCATCACCTAGTCCTACAATAACTTGTCTGCAGGTTTGGCACTGACCAGGGAAGGAGGGTGGATGTCAGAAGCTAGAACAGCAGTAAAGAATTTAGTCCTGCAGATGCTAGCATCTCTTTTGACAGCGTAATTAATGCCTCATTTAGATAAAAGTTTCACTTGATGGAGAAAATTAATAACTATAAAAAGGGTTCTTTTTGTGCCCACTGATACAAATATTTGGCATGACAGTGGGCAGGGATGTGGGGGAAGAAATGCAGGGATCAAATATGCAGAATTTTCTTTTTCTTTTTATTCCCTTAAAGCTAAGTCAAAACCACAGTGTTTAAGTAAATAAGCTATTAGAATTGCCTATGAACTACTGAAGCAGGAGAACATCTTGATGATAAAGTAAATTAGAACAGTACTGTCAATTTCTCTCCACAGTTAGCTTAAAATATCCCAAGAATTACCATTAGGAAATGCCAAGCCTCTTTCCCTTATTACCGCTTTCATCATCTCTTCCATTCACCCAGCAGTCCCTCTCCCTTTCTTCCCTGCCCACATAAGAATACAAATGCAAAACTAAAGAAGCCATCTTCAGCCAAGAGTACAACATCATACTGGCTACATCTAAAAATATCTGTAAATGAACAAAATACCTACAGTGTAGGAGAGGGGTGGCACATTGGCGTTTTCATTTATTTTCTTTGTGGGTTTTCTGTTACTTGCTGTATGTTTTTGTTTCATTGTTTTTTTTTTGTTTGGTTTGTTTTTTTTTTTTTAACACAAAGGTGATCATGGAAATGTGTTTTAATCCATAACATGGTGCATAAAATAAATTCAGCTGTGCATTAAAGGTAAATGATTGTTAGATTTCTATTTTGCCGCTCTTAATGTTAGCCCCTCATAATGGATGTCAGGCTTCATTTATGTAAATATAGGGCAAAAATAAAACTGATCCATCATAAGGGAAATTAAATTGTCCCTAAAATATAAGGACTTCTGGAACTGATGAGGAAGAGAGAGTTCTGACAGTCAGATAGATTAATAGCATGATAATAAATTAAACATAAACCTCCAATCCCAGCTGCCTGTGATCTAATGGTCACTTCGGGACGTTGCAGAGCTTTAACATCTGGTGCAAAGAGGGCAAAATTACCACTACACTGGCCTTTCACCTTCTAAAGACACTGGGATTGCATATGGCACAGTTGCATGTGTGCCAGATGCTCACTCAAAACGTGCAACAAACCCTTCCTAGCAAGCCCATACAGTTAAGTGACTTTAGTCCAAAGTAAATCACAATGATTTTTAAAGAAAACAAAACCAGTATAATACTACTTTTCCCATGTAATATTTCCAACTTTGGAGACCTACACTTAGATAAGAGAGGCACTTGTTTTCCTCCAGGTCAAATGAGAGGGCTGGCCCTTAAATCCTGGGGAAGATATTTGAAAAGCATTGTGTATCAGTCAGGTCTCTTTAGCACATTTTCAGTATATCCCTTTCAAATGAAAATGGCTATGCTTGAAAGCACAAAGTTGCAATTTGAAAAAACTAATGCCACAGCATACAAAGACAATGACATCCAATAAAAATGTAAATCCAAATATAATGGGAGAATAAATACATCGAGAAATTAACATTAAAGCAAAAATTATCTTGCATACAATATATTATATTTCAGTCTTTCTTAACATTTGGGAAAAGAAATGTGTATAAAAGATTGACTAACAATACAATGTAATATATCATTTTGCTCAGTAGTTCTGCAGCATTTAATCCCTATATAATGTCTTATTTCTGTTCACCACCCAAATTATGACTTGCATTAACATGACCCTACTATATCAGACTGGAAGTACTTGTTTTGACTAAGTCTGATCTTCATCAATAAACATGGGAATATTACAAGCTTTTGTCTTCTTGTGGTTTTCTTTTTCCTTCTTTTCTTAAAACCACTTGTTTTTTGGAATATCTAATTACTCAAGCTCTCCTTTACTATGTAACCAACAATTAACTGCCTTTCTAACTATTAATACTAATAACTAACTGATTCAATTCAGGAAGTAGAAATTAGCTGGACAAAATAGTAAATTCTTAATGATGCCTTCCCAAGCTGAACAAACAGATCCCACCTTTACAAGTCCATGAGCATTTTGCACTACATGGCAATAGGAATTTGTTTCAAACATGATTCTGGATGGGCATGACTTTTGTGAGAACTTCATGCACGAATGACTTCATGGAAAAGGTAGTTTAAGTCTATGTAAATCTTTCCAGAAATCACATAAAAGCTCAGTTTGTTTTCTCATATAACTTTTCTTCTCGTCATTTGTTGCAGTGTTTGTACAGCACCTTACACAATGAAAACACATTGGGCCTAGGTAACCATCTGTAATACCACATTCTAAAAAGAAATCCAAACAGTTTCTGTTGGTGAAGAACTGCAGACAATCATGGGATTGTTTGCTTCCATGCCACAGCAGGTGTTAAGACAGGCATTTCATTAATCATTTCAAATATCAAGCTTCTAAGCTTCTAAGATTGTGAACCCCCCAGAACTTAGTTGATTCCTCCAAAAGGAGAGATGGATAACCCCATTTTTTACTCTTCCTCCTTTTGCGAGGGGCTGATGAGAGGAAGGGATACGTGTTTTGTGGAGGAGAAAAAAGGGCTTACAAAACTGTAATTGTTGAATTAGGGACCTTTAAGGAGACAGTACCCTACATCATCTGCTGGGTTGTTGTTTTTTTTTATTTTTAACTTCCTTTCTTTGCAAATCCAAATAACTCAGGAGCCTCAAAAAAACCAAATACATATTTCAAAACCATCTTCCCCTAAAAGGCCTAATATATCACAGTACACATGAAAAGTGAGCCTATTTGACTCAGTAACTGTGCACCAATCCCAATTTACTTATAGATGTAGTTAATCTCTTATTCTGAACATTACAGTTCAATACAACACTGTTATGCATCAATATCAGAAATTAACGCAGGCGTACAACTACCCCATACCGCTCGGTTTTTTACCACCTTGATCACTGTGGGCCACCATTTCCTCAAAATCAAAGATGGAGGCTTCAATATTGACAAGACAGAGGTGATCATTCATCAAATCATGACTTTGCAATTATCATGCATTACCCTCTGAGATCTTGCAGCACTGTCTAAAGTATGTTCTGCATTTAATATTTAAAAATTTTTATGTTCAAAAGCAAGTGTCATGCAACTGAAGGTAAAAATCTGGGTAATATATTTTTCAAACTGGAAGACACTTAAACTGACTCCCAAGTTCACCTCCCATAATTTGAAATCACTGAAGCAAAATCTCACTGAACTAGGTGGGTTTCCTCAGCAAGAGAACATATCCTGACCTGAACTGCAAAAGAAAATAATTTTGCATTAAAAATGGGAAGGGAAGGGGCTATCATGGCAATTAAAACCAAACAAATTTTTACCATCTCTCACTGGGTTTTATTTCATTCTTGTTTTATGGTTTCTTGTGGAATCATATTACTAAAGGAATGCTTTGCATATGAGCTAAAGGCATGAGACAACATCTGGATGTTACATTTCACCTAATAGCATTTGCAGAAATGGGCTGCTGGGTTGAATCTCCCTCATGGTGAGACACTCTCCATTTCATTTTACTATGGGCTCCTGTACTAAAATGCCTGGGCAAACAGCATCTGCATATGAGTTGAGGGATCTACAAGAAGGTAGCAAGTTTTCTCCTTTTATGTTTGTGTTATATTAGAATAAAATAGATCTACACCACATTTAGTGTACTGTAGTACACCTCAAGAGATGAGACAAATGTTAATGAAGTTCTAAGATCAAGCCCTTTTGCTTAGCCCTTTGACTTCCACTTGACTCACTAACTCTGCAGAACATAAAAAAAAAAAATTGAATGCTTCTAGACTACCCTACAGAGCATAATCCGTCAAAACAGGGAATCAGGACACCAAAATGAGATGATGTCAAATTAGTTACAGTTTCTCACTCAGCCTGCTGCAAATATTTGGTCGATTTTTATGCCATTATGGGTGTTCTACCAGAAAACAATGACGACTTCATGATTTCATTAAAATTACCTACCCCTTCTTGAAAATTAGCCACCCCTTAAACTTTTAGGTAAATAATGTCTTTCCAAAAATTACTCTCATATCAAAATTTACATGGCCTTTTTAGAGATTTTTTCAATGCAAATACTAGAAGCAATATAATGTTTTAATGGGTTACTAACACTCATCTGTTTGGTTTTTTTTGAATTATTATTATTATTGAGTTTACTTTAACCTTCATACGCAGACATTTCCATGATGAAAACCCAGATATTTCAGAAAAGCAAATCAGGAAGTGGGGAGTACAAATACTACAATAGAAAAAACAGAAATAATATCATTTGGGCTTGACAACAGCTTCCTCCCTTACAGACCTCAAGGCACATGATTTTGATGCTCCTGTTGGAGCATAACCAAGTGACTAACCAGCACCTTTTCAGCCACAGTCTGAAAAGAATTGGGGGATCAGGGATCACCAGGAAACCAAACACATACCCACAGCACATTATAAAATCACTTCTATCAGTCTTCTGAATACAGAAGGATAACATGGAAATATAGAGAGGTTAAGGATACAGTATGTGGACTAGGCTATCAATACACCCTCATATCTCATATTTAGTTGCAATATGATATTCAAAGCCATCACTCCAACCTTTCCTTTTTATTGCTGCTTCTATTGCCATTGGGCTTCCAAACCTTTACTACAGTCAATGTGGCACACCTGAACAGAGAAATACGGCATTTTTCAAAGCTTGGGTAAAAAAAAAAAAAAAAAGAAAAAAAANGGAAAAAAAAAAAAAAAAAAGAAAAACAAAAAGAAAAATAAGAAATAAAAGGTGCTGTGCTAGCTGAGATGCATGTAAGAACCTGGATGAGAAATTTAGGTATGTGCGTGAAGAGCAATTCCTACACTCAGGTACAAACACGCGATCACAACAAAGAGCTACCATGGCCTCGAGAGCTATTGTTTGTTAGCTGAGCAATAATACCTGAGCACACACCAACTGCTAGTCTGCTCCAAGTACAAAGGCTGGTGTTACCACCATGGGACGTGCACCAGCAGGCCTGCACTCAGCCTGACACAAGGCTCACTCCTGACCTCTCAGCTAGGAAGGATCCGTCACTGACATGAACACAATCGTGTTACAGCTTGTGCGCTCCGGCGGGCACACTTAAGGACATCGCCTTGATCTCTGAGGTACCTCAAACTGCCTTCTGTGGGAAAAAAGCAAAACAAAAATCACCAGAGGCGTCTCAACTCTGCCATTTGCCAACACAGGGGTCAATTTGCCCTGAACACAGAGTACCAATAGATTTTTCTCTGAATTGGCCCCCTCAAGATAAAGAAAACAAGGACTTAACACTTGGCTGTATGAATACTAAAATCACAAGGAAGAAGAGAGCTGTTGATAACAAGATGTTTTACTTTGGGTGCTCCTAACTTCTTTATAATCATAACAAAGTAAGATATTTCAAAATTAAAACTATTTCATGTGGGAAAGCTGGTGTTTAGTTATTGCTCTTATATCAGTAAACAAAAATGTGATGCTCCATCTTTTTGTTCTTACCTGCCCTCAGAATAACTGCTGAGAGGTCAGTTGCAAATACTGTACATGAATTTGGGAACCTCTGACACAGATAAAGTAATTTCTTTGAAGAAATAAAAGAACATTAATAAATTTCACTTATATGTTTCACTCACATACAGTAATGCCATCAATAATACATGCTCAGAGGCTTTTGGGTTTCTATTAAATGCAGTATGAATAACTGCTTCTTGTGTATTTATTGTAATCAGAATATTTTAAAACAGGAACTTTTCATAGCTCCATTGTCATTGACAAAGAAAAAAATTTTTGGAGGGGCCGGTGGCAATGCCAATATTGGACAAAACAATCATTTCACCCAAATGAAAAAAAAAAGTAAGGTTTTCATTATTAAAGATGGCTATCAAAGCTTTGTCAGGTAGGAGCAACATCATCCTAGGCTGTATGAAAAACCTCAGAGGGAGACAGAGGGGCCTGGGATCCCAGCAGAGGAAGGCAGCTGATCCTGCCTGCCTGGCACCTGGAGAGAAGCACTGGAGGGCAGGTGTTCCAGAAGCAGGCAGCAAGTCAGGATACCCATCCGGCCCAAGTGTCCAGACAAGTCAACTAAAAAAGTTTGGTGAGCCAGTGAACATGACAAACAGCAAAGCTGTCTAAGATGCCTTGATATTGTATTACAGCATTTTTTTTCCCCCTCCTTTCCATTTGATCTTTTTTTATTTCTTCTCAGAGGTCTTTAGCTTTTGCTGGTATGGATTGTTCTCCAGGCCCAGCCCCTCCCCACTCTCCCCACAACAAAATACAGCATCATGAAAATTTAGACTTAATCTTCAAAGAAAAAGTCAATGGCATTAACAACAACCACCTGGCCTTCTCAGAGGTGAAGCTACTTGGAGGTCTGTGCCTTCCAGCCCTGCAGCAGCTCTTGAGCAGCACAGACGTGTTCTGGCCAGTACTTTGGTACAGGCTGAGCCCCGTTTGAGCAACAGGTCCCAGAAACAAATCTGTCCTTCACTGCAGAACTGGCAGGGTTGGGAGTCTTCCACCCCCTTGACACACAGAGAAGGGCAATACCTTCTTACATCAGGAATAAAAATACATGCATTTGAAATGCAAAGCTGCTCACCATGCTGGCTGTTGGGATCGTACCTCTCCAACACTCATTTCTTGGTGTAAACAGAGAACAAGTTAAGCTGGATCCTAGGCTTGGCCTTAGTAGTTTTGCACAGCTTACAACTGCCACACCGCTTCATTTGAGTTTCTAACTTCATACAGCTCATTAGCACTAATATTTATTCAAAATGCTTTTTTGAAAGCAGTTTTCCTTAAAGGTGTTTACAGTCAAGTTTATTTTCAATGCACGATATTAATTTACTGTTGGTTATTCCGATGTTAGTCACAAAATTTGTCCTAAGGCCCTTAATTCTTGGACAATTGTCTAAAGATTGAGGTTGACAGAGAATCTGAAAGTTTCAGTATGTTTGCCTGGGGAGAAGAGCCTGGAGAAATTACTTCTAGTGCATAGACCATACAATACAGTTAAAGTACTTCAAGACATTTATGGATGCTTTAATTATCATTTAGGATTCTTAATATTACTGATTTTCCGGTGCCTTCTTGTGATACAAATACCATTTCTTCCAGTCTAAACCCCTCTTACTAGCACTGGGACCAGTATTTGGCCATTAAAGTTCTAAAACATTAGAAATACTTTATATGAGTGAAGTTCCCTTCAAGAAAGAAAGAACCCTCAATCAATAACAAACCTGGAAGTAGTTACATAGCAGGCCTGTGTGTTAACCCGAAACAGACATCAGAAGTCTTACAGCTGCTTGTATACATGGGATTACTTTATGAGCAGCAGTAATTTTTATTCACAGAGGTTACTTCCCAATAGACAAATGAATTAGAGAAAATTGCATTCTATTCACTACTCTTCTTCCACTATTGGATTCAAGAAACCGCACCTTTATCTGATGAAGTGCTTCCAAAATAATAATAGTAAATTAAAAAAAAAATTAAAAAAAAATCAAACAGTATTAATAATCAAACCTCAAAAATTTTTCTTTTTCTAATGTCCTGACCCCATACAGAGCCTGATTTAATGTAAACTAAATATGTAAGTAATAACTATAATAAGTCTTCAACCATCAAGTAATGTTAAAAAAAAATAAAAATCAGGAATTAAATAATTTCATTTGATGGTTTTCATGAGAAACTAACATTTGTGTCATGGGAAAAGCAAACCACAAATATGCACACTGGGAAGTGTATTTCCAAAGTTAGTGATAGTATAACCTAAACAACAGTGCACAATTATTTTGGGCTGTCTTTAAGTCCCAAGAGTGAAGTCATTTTTAAATAATTTTTCCTCAGTGCACCTTCTGGATCTTTTTGCTCATTAAAAAAATAAAAATCATTCTTATAACCTGTTTGTTCCTACAACATTACTAATATTCTTTACAAATGAGTGATTTTGGATACACTCACTGTAGTATTTCTAATGCCGTTAAAGTCTTGGACATTTGAGGTGCTTATTTGTTAAAATCAGAGTTAATTTTATGAGTTTTTAAAATCTATATGTTGCTCAAAAAAAAATCAGCAGGAATGTCTTACAATTAATATTTTTTCAGTCAAAAACATAGTTTCACCTTCAAAATCTGTATCTATTAAGAATCAAATAATAAAAAACTTGGCTTTTTAGAAGAATTTAGCACACATCCACAGTCAGGTACATATTGACTAGGTTTTTAGCACAGCCTTTATTGTGGAGACACACTTTCTACACATGTAAAAAATTATTTTATACATGTTTTATCATGCTCCGATTTCCTATACAGAAAAATAAAACCAATCCAAATGTTCCTAAACAATATAATTTTCTCAGGTTTTAAGTGTCCTTCATCACAGACAGAAGATGATGACCAGCAGAGATAAGGATGGAGCATTCTACATTTGGCAAGCAGCAAGAATATTCAGTCTCTAGGTATTTCATTGCTGGTGTCCATAAAATCTTAAGAGAGCATGAAATAAGGAACGGAAAAGACAAGAAAGGCAAGACAAAGGTGCTTACTATGATCACTCATTTTTGCTACTTTTCTACACATCAGAAACTGCACAAGCAAATGTGTACCAGGACCTACAGAAAGGGGGGAAGAAAAAAAAAAAAAAATCAGGCGTAGGTCTGTGGGAGATGAGGACTCAGTACTGTACAGCTCCAGGCTGTACAAGACATTTCAGCTTGGAGTTCCTCTGCTCCTGGGGAAGTTGAAAGGACATGATTGCCTCTGAAGCCACAGATAATTGCTTAAATACATAGATGGGGAATATCTTACAGATATTTCCTCCTGGAGAGCTACTACAGCCAACTCATAGGTTAACCTGGTGCTCAAAATGGCCAGACATCCAAACCAATGTGCTATTTGATTTCTCAAAGGGAATGCATTTTTGGAATGTTCTGAGAGTCTCCTCCAATTTTTGGCCTCAGTCATAGCCCCAAAGTCCATTTTCCACTCAAAAGTCATTTCTAACATGAAGAATATTCCCCCACAGGTTAATAGGATTTCTCTTCTGTCCAGCTGCATAGACAGGCTGAATGAAATGAAGTTTTTTTTTTTTTTCTTTTGCATAATGCCTAATCTAAAACATACTTTCACATTAAGTCATGAGCTGGGCTCTGTGCTACCTGTACCTTCTTAAGCCAAATTATAAACCACTTTCTACAGCTATATTCCATGTCCCTTGGTATCAGCCTGCAGCTAAGAAACTTTCCTGATCCTTCCCTGCAAAGCAAGATATTTTAATGAACTGATATCTCATCATCTCTAAAGAGGGATATCAGAAGCTGTCTTGATCTCTGTGTTCTTGGCTATAAACCTGCTTTTTAAGCTTGAAAACTTGGCTTCATTAAGAACAGTCCACAATTGTTTTAACTTCCTGCCTAGTTCCTTTAAGAGATTTCTACGAAAATAAGTTAATAAAGAAACAGTTTGCAGCAAAACTTACACAATTAATACAAAAATTTCCCTCTGTGTACAACTTCACAGGGGAAGCTCTTAGTTTCATATTGCTTGCAAATAACTTCCAATTGAAAAATTTCCCCTGTGAGGGCTAATTGATTATTTGAGCAACTAACTGTACACATGACAGTAATGGGCTGCTTTATTTAAAATTAGCAGGCTTAGCCAAGATACTTCAAATACCATGAGTGTGCTTCTAATAGAAAGCACAAAAATAATTTTTGTTCGAGACTCTTCCCTCATCTAGACTCAGTTGTAGTAACCAGTCATCAAGAAAATGCACTGCAGAACCTATTGTTTTCTACAGTTGTTAAGAGTCCCTTTATTTTCCATAAAGAAGATGAACTGCACAAACGAGATCTCCTATAAAGCAGAAACTCAGGCATTAGGCATGGGTTATTCAGTAAATATCATTAAATCCAGAGGCTTATGTCAAACACTTATAGTTTAGAAGTGCAGGAAACCATCAGTTAAAGTTAAAAAAAAATCCTGAAGAACTCTGGCAAGGTACAGTAAAAACTGTCTCACTCATGGTACATGATGAGAAAAGCCTAATTCACTTGAGATTCAGGCTGAAAAAAGGTGATTTTTTTACTCCTTTGGTGGATATGAATCGGAGCTCTTTGTAAAAGCTTATGAAGATGATGCTCCTGGGTATCCTCTGTAATCAGGAGAGAAACAACCCTAATCGTGTCCTAGAGAGCTTCTCTCCAGCTGCTTTGAAAGAGATGAATCCTGCCCTTAGTGGCCATTAAGCACGAGCACATCCTCGAGTGGAATGACCTCCTGAACCTCCAGCAGCCCAGTCTCCTGTTGTGAGCTGCGGGACCTGCAGCACGTGGGGCACCAAGAACACACCAAACTCCTAACTCTACCCAAAAAAACAAAAGCAAGGCTGGAGTCAGTGATTAAAGCCAAGGGTGATACATGAGGAGGAGTCGACACCTCAGGTCTCCGGTTGTAGTTAGCGCAGTAATATAAAATTGCTGTAGTGTGTGATATATACTGCAGTAGTCTTGCAAATAATTTTCTGTGTTAGGAACCAGAATTCAGGCACATTAAGCCTTTTAAGTGATATAAAAAAAACAACTTCCTTATTGTACAATATTTGAATGGAAAGGCAGTAATGTAACATGCAATCCTGCAAGACATGATTTGCTGTCCTGCCATGCAAAAATCTCCATTACCAGCACCACATGGAAGACCATCAGAGCTGTTTCTTGAAATCCTTCTTTTTTTATTTTGTACATCAGCCATCACTGTGGACTGACGGGGATTTCCAAGACAGGTTCTCAAATCCCAGTGTCTATCTGTTGTTGGAGTTATTTCTGTGAGGACTGATGGCAGTACAAGACTGCATTTTGCCCTCTTCTCTAGTATGTGTATATAGACTACCTCCATCTGGTACAGAAATTAGAGTATAAATGTTATTAACTGAAGTGCAACAAGGTGACTGTGAACAAGACTCCAGTGGTTTAAGTATCAAAGTCTGCACTGCTGAATGTGATCTGACCCTATGATAAAAGAGGCCTTGGTTCCTTCTGGGGTATGGAGTTCAGCAGTTTTTCATATCACAGTTTCTACTCTTTCCCAGAGCACTGATTTTAACAAAGGAAACATTACAATCTGATATTGTGCTTATCACTCTGGTAACATCCCTTTGATAAGCACATTGTCCTTGAAAAGAATAATACCAAGTAAAAAGTTGAATATTATAGAATTCATAATATTTTCTGGCTATAACACAACCTTTTAAACCATAGAAGTACAGTTTCAAAAACAGGAAGGATTTTTTCTTAGGCAAATATCATAATTGCTTCTTTTTCCTTAAAATATACAGAGTTCAAGTAGAATTGAACTGAGAGCTATAAGAGAATGCCCAATGAAAACCAGCAAGAGACAAACAGAAACCATAAAATTACTGTGCATATTCCAGCTTGTTGCACAGATGCCCACGAAAAAAACTACCTTTTATGGCAGTTAGTACATAAAAGTAGGGCTATTTCAAGATGTTAAATCGGTTTTGCTGGAGTGCATGCTTGCACTTTGGAAAATACATATCAAGACAATTTATCAGTATGTTCTCATGTATTCCACTGTTCTAACAGTCTTCAGCATTTTAACTAAATGAAACAGCAGGAATGAAAATTTCAAGAACCACTACATATAAATCTAAGGAAAAAATATACAATCAATGGGAAAAAAAAAGGATATTCTAGAGTGACTTAGACATTCAGAGTCACATGGTAAAAATCCATAGCCGTCTAATCTGGGTGCAATTGAGCTTATCCAAATCAGGTTTGGAAAAAAACTAAAAGTCAAACAGGACTCCAAAAAAGTCTGTTTAAAAAAGAAATGCTTACTGCATACATTATGGTAATCCTTCACACAATGTGTGATCTTCTATTCTCCTATCAGATACAGAGGATAATTATTTATTCAGATAAGGAACAATGCACAATTGCAAAAAAGGACAAATATGTAAGTTCTCAGCCCCTTACATATAAGCCTGCCTATGAGTTTGTATCCTCGATTTAGATTGGCTTGCTTTAGGTTCTGCTCAACCCATGCTAAAATTATGTGATAATAAGGCAGTAATTTGTTTGCCTGTTCAGCATTTTAAGAGAGATTAATCTGCTAGTGACATTTAATGGAAATTAAATCACAGGCATATTACAGGATAATTGGGAAGCATCAAAGGAATTGCTCAACTATAGTCATGAACATCCTGTTCTTCAAAATTACCGTACTAGAGACTTGTCAGAGTTTCTTTAAATTTCTCTGTGAGGAGAATGCAGTAGAATTTAGTGACTAAAGGCTGTAACAGTAAGTGGCTATTGAAGACAGAAACACAGAACACAGCTTGCAGCTGGCTGCTCCATGAAACAGCAGGACAACTGCTGAGGGAAGTGGGCAGTGTGTCCATCCTCCTGCTGGCCCGGGGTGGGGAGCACAGCCAGCTCCCAGCAGAGCCAAGGCCAGGCACATTCTGCACAGACACCACACTGTTGTTG
This sequence comes from Phainopepla nitens, assembly GCA_013400175.1. Classification (NCBI taxonomy): domain Eukaryota; kingdom Metazoa; phylum Chordata; class Aves; order Passeriformes; family Bombycillidae; genus Phainopepla; species Phainopepla nitens. Next base: position 2,130,253 of record VXBQ01012573.1, read on the forward strand.
AACCCTTGGTGTTTTCATTCTGTCTCACCAAGGACATTCCAGATTTTTGAGTTATTTAAATGGTTAAATGGTCTAGTTTGTGTTGTAATAAAACTTGATCTGTTAGCATTCGAAAGCATTTTGGTCAGTCTCAGGGCTGCTTAACTAAAACAGTCTTAAGACAGGCTTTTGCACAGTTGTTAACTCTTTCATAACAAGAAGTCTGCCTCTGCAAACCCCAAATCTATGTAATATAGACTACTGATACTTTTATCTCCTTCACATCTTCAGATAAACAGACCCTTCTGAAATTTCAGTGGAAAGAGACACAAAAGACTATGTATTTAATTACCCACCTCCTGAAAATGATTTGCAGTCTTCTCAAAACACAGAAACTTGATACAGCCCTCTTTGATACCCTTGATTATTAACAGAGAACAGTTTTCAATCCTGATTAAATAATGAAACAAATATCAGACAAATCTGAGACAAACTTAAAAACATAGTGAATCTCAGGTACATGAAAAACTTTCAACAATTGTTTTGGCCACAGGTTACACTTGCATATCATTATTTTAATACCTCTATAATAAAAAATAAATTAATAATAATAATAAAAAATATCATTTTGAAGTAGAAGTAGTTGACTTGCAGTCAAAAGAGAATGATAACAACCTGAACGGAGAACAGTGGTAAGCTGTACAAAATAAGGAGTATTTTGTATTTGTAAACCTTCTCGTGCATGTTTAATACTCTGGACGAGAGAGCTGGGGCAGAAGGCAGGACTACTCTTCTGCATGTATGAGGCCTGACTGAAGGTAGAAACAGATGCTGTTTGGGTAGAGCCTCCTTTGATAGTGGCACCCAAGCAAGCCAGACCTATGACTCTTAGATAAGATGGATGGAACACAGATAAGTCTGCACAGCCTGGTTAGAATAGGTGGATGCAGTTTTTTGTGTTCTCTTGCAGGGTGCACCAGTAGTGATTCTTTGCCTTTATGGCTCAGTACCTTTCTTCGTTATCCTGTTGTAAATAACTCGTCCTCCAAACCACACATCTAGGCAAAATCTGAACTTCAGTAAGAATAACAAAAAACTAGGAAAACACCAATAGCTATCAATGTATTTCATTTTAAACAGAATGAGATTCGGACATGGCCTTCCATGTGTTTGCCTTTTAGCAGCATAACACCAGCTACAAACTATAGTAAGCACAGCAAGTCTTGCTTGGACCTCATCAATGCAAGCAGCACACTGGTGCGTGGTCATCAGCTTTCACACCATATGCACAAGGAGGGTGGTTACAGGTCAGGAATGCTGTGCATTGGTCAGATTGTGTGGGAAAACGCATATGGCACCTGCTGACACCCTATAGGCACTTTCCAATACCTTACTCCTTCAAGAACAGCACATAAACCAGTGAAATTCCTCATTCTGAGATTTACAGCTTATGGGTGGGCAGATTGCCATGCCCACACGGTGCCTCACTGAAGCCAGCGTGGCTCCGTGCAGGTGCAGCTGTCCGTATGCACGTAGTAAACTGCAGGCTCAGAGCTCATACTTACTCTTATAAAACAGAAATAAAATCAAAGACACAAAAAGAGGAAAAAGGAACTGCTTTACACTTTCCCTACACTCAAAATAAATGAATTTTCTGGAGAGAAATAACTGATGCCGGTTCAATTTCTCTTTCTCTCTGGATAGATGCCTGAGGAAATGTCTCCCCAGAGTAGCTTGAAAAAGGCAGCAGCACATATTTTTGCTTGCAAACCAAGGATATTGGAGTAATGGTAATCTAGTCAGAGTAAACTATAAAGAAGTATGATTCACTACTGCTGAATCTATTTTGACTTCTTTATATATACATGGATCCTTACAAAGAAAAGATCTTGGCTGCAATATGCCTCGCTTTGTCAGGTCCTCCAAGTTTGGCTCGGGGAATGTGTGGGAGTGGCACAGAGCAGACAGCTGCTCCTGTAATCTTTACTAACCTCCTGTTTCGTAACTGCTAGGTCATATTATACAGAAAGCACATTGTAAGTATTACCTTTCAAAGCAACTCTGCCTATACAGTTGTTGCTATAAGGATACTCTATGCTGGCATAAGGCACACAAAGCAGAGCTTCTGCCGTCTGAAGAAGAAAGAAAATGGGTCAGAACCTCTGTGTCCTCTCACAATCCTAGCCACCATTTTAGTCATCTGAATTCTCAGTTCTGAGGCTGGGAGCCACAGACTGCAGACTCATTAAAAAAAAGTGTTTCAGTATGCTATTCACTTTGAATGATGCCAGTTCATCACCTTAGCATTGATTCAGAAGCCCCTTCCCATGAGCCAGCAAAGACTCACAGAACTTATTTCATCAGTTTTCACATTTAATTACTTAGTCTCATTTGCTGCTTTGGTGTTTGAGAAACCTCAGGAGACAGCAAAGCTTAGTGTCATGACAGAAGCCATTTTCAAAGCAAGATTATCTCTCCTCCTTTTCTTCCAATTGCATATAATTTCCAGTTTTTAAAAAGGGGAAGAAAAAAAAAAGAAAAAAAGAAATGAAACCAACAAAAAAGCAACTTAGCCAGCAGCCAGGCACATGTCACCATGATATTAGGGATGCAGCATCACTGCTCTCATACATCCCCCTCAGCATTCTTTGCAGATTTCCAACACAGGCAGAGCTTCAAAACAGTTTTCCCCAAACAACATCTATCTTTTGACAGATATAGCAAGACTCTCAGATGGCAAAGTTAAGTAGCAAACTTTGCAGCCACTTCCACATTTCATCTTCACAGCAGATATGCAACCAGACACTTTCCCATCATATTTGATGTTAATATACTGGGGAACTTATTCCTTTCCCACTCCAATATATGTGACAGATAATGCAGAGAATGCCAGGGCAGACCACGACTCCACTCTGTCGTGGTTTCACAACACAAGGGCTGCTCAGAAGGACCATACACAATTCTCTTGCCACTTTGTATATTAAATATATATTGCACAAATGAATTAGATTTAGGAGTTTTTGCTTCACTGGGTATTTTAACAGCCAGAATAACACTTGTGGATTAGAAGACAGTTCAGACAGGCTTAGCTGCAGCAGCAGGGCAGAGCACAGACCACAGACCTGCGTGCGGCCTCCACAAGCATTCCTTTCTCCTTGCCTGAAGAGTAATCCATCACGAAAGCCTGTTTGATTTCCATAATAGAAAACAGTTCAAGAATATAGCAACATATTTTCCAGTCCCTCGGTTGAAACTGAGTATTTTCTAGCTTGAAAAAAGTTGTCGAAACGTTTTGTGAGAAAGTCTGTTAAGCCCATTGTTTGGGGACTACTTTTAAGCCCCTGTTCTTCAATTTCCTGAGTCGTGCCTTAAGCGGCAGGTTGTAATCACTTCCATACCTCACAATATTTTAAATACGCCTATTTCAATCTACAGTCATAAAAAAAAGAAGACAAAAACAGTGAAGTACAGCAAGTTTGATTTTCTAACCATTAGCCATTTTACAAACAATATGCAAAGGGTAAGACCTGCAACAGCTTTTTTTTTTCCAACTCCTTTTTAATAATGTTTTATATAACAAACACAAAACACTTGAAAGATTACAGTGTTTAAGACATCTTTTCTGTTAGGTATTTATTGAACAAGAAGACTGGTAGAAGCAATATTTTCTAATTTTTTACCCTCTCCCAATAACTGCTTTTTCTTGCTGCTATCTTGTTTCCCCTTCTGGAATTAGTCCTTTTATGAGCTAAAGATGGAGAATAGTATCAAATCATCCACTAAAGCTCAGTGCTCAAGAGGAAGAGAAACAAAAGCTTTAGTGTGTCTATGATTCTTCCTCCCTACCAGACCAAAAGCTTCTGAAGGAATTTTTGTTTTATATTAAAGGATCAAAAAAAGACAACCATAAGTTTTATTTATTAGTGTCTTCTACAGGAAAAAAAGCTCATCTAGATTTGCACAAAAATGTACAAGGTGTCAGCAAAAACAACTGCAACATTCTTAGGACAGTGGAGTAATTTGAAGACATGACCTACACACAATCGAACCTAAGTGTCCTCCTGTACACATTCATCTTTGAGAATTTGGAGTCAATTACCAAAATCTTTAACTAAGTCCAATAACACCTAAAATAATTCTAGTTAAGAGCTTTTGGACTGAATTTGAACACAATTTACAGCACAAAGCATAAGACTGAATATATTCTGGAGTAGCAAGGGCAAAAGTGGTTGCATTTTATAGTGACCCATTTAAAACTTCTTTCTCCATGCAAACCTGCATAAATAGACTGTACTATGTTTCTAATATTTAGAGAAACAAGCTTCAAGCGTATCACTCATCTGCTATATCGGTCTGCCATCTGTAGGCCACTGAGAAAATTCTTTCCTCCTGGAATTTTAGATCACTTTGGTTGTTACTCTGCATTTTTGAGTAGATAGTAATCAGAAGCATTACCATCCATATTATCCTCTACACATTATAAGGAGCTGATTTGCAAATCATTCCACACTTGATCATCATTAGGCACTTAACATGCCCCACCCAAGAAGCCCCAAGATGCACAGTTAAGTCTGTCAGCCTCATCTCTAAGGATACACCAGAATTATTAAAGTGTGAACTAGAGCCTCAGGAATGGCTATTTATATCTTCTCAGCCCCATGTCTTTAAGCATCTTATCCTTGCTATATTGATTTGTACTTTTATTACATATGGGTGTGCACATATGTACACAAAAACACATTCTTGCATGCCACATGATTTCCCTGTGGGTTTCTTCCAAGTGTCCCACAGAATGTTTTTGAGAGATGCCACATAAATAAAAGAAAAATCCAACAGCCTTACAACGCAAAATACTCTCTCTTTTGAATGTCCTCAGTCAACCTCAGCAGCAATTAGATGTGAGTGCTCAGATTCTGCAGGAAACAGGAACTGCTGCGTCTGCATGTCATGCTCACAGATGTCACTTAGACTGCTTGGTAGGAACAAGTGTTCCCTTGGAGATTACTCCCTTTCTGCCTATTAGGATAGAATTAAAAAAAAAAACCCAAAAAACCCAAACCAAACCCAAAACAAAACCAACCAAAAAAAAAAAAAAAAAAAAAACCAAAAAACCCACAACAAACAAAAAACCCCACCAAACCACCAAAAGAAAAAAACCCAAAAAAAGCCCCACCCTCCAGAACAATTGAGACAAGGCACAGGGGCACAGGTAGATTCTCAGTGCCAGCATCTCCCAGATTTGGGCAGGTTGTCTAGCACATTCCAGAGTGTAAATTAAGTTATGGTCCACTGGGATTGTTGTGTATCACACCAGCACAGACACACAAAAATTCTCCTTAGACTCACGTGTTCTACACTGCAGTGACAAGCTATTTAAGGATAAAGTACTCGGAGGAACTTTCCTTCCATATTTCACAGGCAAAGGACTCTTTAGGTTTACAAATTGGTGAATAGTTTCATGCAATATGTATCAGTGACAATCAGCAATTGTAATGATCATGGCTCCAGTGCTGAAGTATGGAAGAAACTGGATACAGATTTATAATCTGTAAAATCGGAAACTCTTAACAAGTCTGTGGTACTGATGAAGCAAGAGATGGTCTTTTGTTCAGACATTTCAGACTGCTAAAATCTTCTTTACACAGTCTTGCCAAGTTTCATACAGCGAAGAACATCTGCACTGCACCATATCTCATTGATCTGTGTGCAGAAATGTCTTGGCTAGCGCTGAACAGCTGAATCACTGGGGATACAGAAGTAGCTGACAAGTCCCTGCTCAGACCAGTTCCAGTGGAATTAGGCTCCTTCCATGGCTCTGGCCACTACTGCTGTCTAAAGCTGTGCTGCACAGCACTGACGCATAAACATTCACTTGGAGCAGCTTATATTTCCAACACTCAGATTTTTTTTCCATATACTGTGCTTTTACTGTCTCTTTGTGTGCATCCACAGCTGGTGGATGTGGTCAGCACAGTTGGAATTTGTGCCCAAGTCTGAAAAAAAGTCAACTATTAGAAAGGAACAAGGAGGATAAAAATCCCTACACACATACCCTCCAAAAATTACAGCCTATTTTGTGATTCCCACATGTATCTCATCCTGTAATAGACTACATTTTTCAGAAACATAGCTGTATGCTGCTGAAAGTCATCTGCTATTCCAGCCTCTACTCCATCAAATTTAAAGGTGAAATATGTAGTCAAATCACCTACTTCAAAGCACACTATAATCTTTTCTTTCTGAAAGCTGCATTGAACTCCTCATCCAGTACTGCACTTTAAACACAAGGCATAGAAAGGATAGGCCATACTACTAATTCATTAAAAAAAAAAAAAAAATCAGAACAAAACCCTACCAAACTAAATGTCACCAATATTTTGTGCTCAGTTCTGCCTTGGATGGCAAAAGCTGGAATTTTACCTCACTTTTTTAAAAGAGCAAGAGAGGAGTTTTCCCTCTTTTTTCCAAAAATCAAAGCAGTGCCCCAGAAGAAGGAAAAAGGGGGTCAATATTCTTGCAGCATATCCTAAAGTGTAATTTCTAGGGATTACCGTCATCATTAGCAGAAACAAGTACAGACAGCCTGCATCTGTCAAATGGGCTTCTTCATTCTTTAGGATACTTTGGGCCTATTTATCAAGAAAAAACCAATACCAACAGCTTCCCAATGCCATCTGAGCACCTTAGCAGAAAGAGGGATCTAATTCCAAATTAATTTAGGAAATTCTACTATTTTTTCGTGGTCTCAAAAAAGACAAATAAATATTATAATGAAGATTCCCCAGTAAATCAGATCAAAGACTCAAGTACCCTCTTTCAGACAGGTGTCCAAGAAACTTTCTGCACTTCAGTACAGAACCGATACTTCCCTTGAATTATCTGTATCCCATACATGGCAATCAGCTCTAGAGGTACTTACTCAGACAGGGTCACTTTTTATCAATTATTCTCATGGTTTTGTTTCTTTCCCTCCTTCTGTGAAGTCCTAAAAATATTGTTTTCAGAACTTGTTACAACCCTTGCTAGTTTTCAGCCAGCAAACTCTCCTTTGGAAGGGAATTCTACAGTGCAACTGCTTCTGGTAGCAGAAGCATATACTTTCATGCATAAAATGAATAAATAAATTAACTAAAATCTCCTCCTCTCTCCCACCTGCCCCTAGCCCTGAAAACTCCAAAATTAAAAACACAACTCAGGCTGTGATTGTCACCTAATTTCTTCTGGACCTTGTACTGAAGGACTGCACTGTGCAGGCAACTGAGCACTTTGGCTCAGACTGCCAGACAAGTTTTTTTAATCTAATCCTAAATTGCCTCAGGAACAAAGAGTGTTTCAAAATACAGACTGCCATAGCCAAAATACAAATTTAGCCCTAATGTGGAGAAATGTTAAATCCAGAGGAGGATTTTCTATTGTGCAAAGCACAGCTGTGGGCTGAAATGTCCCACAACAAGACACAGCATGTGTGCAGTCCACAGCTCCAGCATCAACGTGGCTCATGTCCTGGCCAGTGACAAAAAATTCCTAGTAACTATCACATGATTATATCTGTCACAAATCCCAAGCTGAACAGGAGAAAATCTGGGTCTGGAAATTTGAACTGTCATTCAGAACTTGAGACAATGAAGTATGTTTCTAATCATTCTACTTTTCAAACAGACTTGTTTTCTTGCAGAAGCCTGCCTGTGGCAAATAAATTGGAAACAAACCTGAAAGTTATATCATTGCACACCTGTGAGCTAAGTGAGCCTCTGCAACTCTATTCTCACAGCTTGAAAACTGAGAGCACATAAACCTGTGGTGATCTCAGGTGAGATGAGGTGATCTCTGATGAAGGACTAAATGGATTATTATAAACAACTACCATTTAAGATTAGGCCTTTTCCTAAAACATCACTATAAATACAAGTTGTGGAGTTCAGTGAGGGGATATCTGGGCAACTACTCCATGGTTTGTAGCCCAGTGAAAGTTAGGCTACATTTTCTGATTACTTTTGGAAGTAACAACCCTTCTATAATTACTTCTATATTTAAATATATATATAGATATATATACACGCACACACAGACTTGTTAGTCAACACAGGTGTCCTGTGGCCTAAATAAAAACCACTTCTTGACTAAATGGAAGATAAGTGCAGTATTAACTTTGAAGAGGACAAATAAAATTGTCAGAATTTTCACAATTTCTCTCGCCTCAAAACTGACAAACCCCAATATATTCCAATACTTGACTGTTCCAGCTGTGAAAACAAACTTTTCAAAGTTCTCAAACAGCAGGCTTTCACATTTCTGGGAAATGAAACACTACTAGTTGTTTTATTTATGGTATCTTTGCTTTATGACAGTTAATGAGCTGTAATTTTATAAAAGAGAACAAAAACAATACCTCATGCCATCACAAATAGCCATCAGCATTATTTATTGCAGATGTTTTAATCTATTGTGGTAATAATGAAACATTCATTGTTTTGCTACCCCGAGCTATCTGTGAGAAACTTAAAATGACAAAAGCTTGCCCTCTCTTCTCCCCCCTGAAGCTTTTGCTCCTCTCCAGAAGGTTCTGTTGTGGAAAGGATAATGACGCGCTTGGTAAAAAAACAACACAGCCGAGGAAACAGCCAATGTGCAAAAATAGTCTCCTGATGAAGTCTAACCAATGCCTTTTGCCGAATGCAACTGTCTGCTAGACAAACAGGGCATTACATTTTTGATTAAAATATTTTAAGTTCTCAGCTCCATGATATTAATGTAAAAGAAAGTTTCACAGTATTTAGTCACTGGTTTTAGTGTTGTAACTTGAAGACTTCAAAGAGCAAGTTGAAAACCATCAATTCAGATGCATTCAGCCTCTGCTTTGATTAGGAACTCCCATGACTGTTCAGTGATCTTATCAATGCCAAGGAGACAGCTTCATGCGTGCAAGAAAACACCTGCTAGTGGTAGCCATGCTGAGAGAGAACAGTACATTGACCCAGTGTCCCCAAAGTTAGCCAGCAGCTCTGCACTCTAACCTGCTTCGAATCAGCAAAGAGCAGTGCTGGAACCTGCAAAAAGGCAGCTCCTTCATGGTGATTCTTTGGCTTCCTATCTACTAAGCAATGATAGAAATCTGAGATGATTTTACAACTTGAGCTGCATCTACTTTCACTAAAAATCATTAGGGGCAAATAAAACCCAACCAAAACCAACTAAGTCCCTGAAGACGTGCAGGACCAACTGTTTGGATTGTGTTCCAGTAAATATTCCACATCGTTCACTCTATTTCTCAGTTAGCTCAAATATTGACTAATGCAGCCCCACTTGCCTGGTAAAACAAGTAATTTATAGCAGGTTTAGCATCTGTCAGGCAAGCAACAAGACAATCATTCACAAGGCTCTGTACCTAAGAGTGTGGGCAATTACTGAGCGGTCTGGAAAAGACAGAAGAAAAACTGAAAAATTTCATGTGGTGAGCTCATGCTCCAGCGGTTGATTTTCTGCAAGGGAGCCCAACTTCCACAGCTCTCCAGTGTTTGCCAGCATTGTAGTTTCACTTGAAGTCAGGTTTAATCACAGAGGAGAGTGAGCTGCAGAAAATGGAAATATGTTAGGGAAGAAGACCTATAGCCTAGTTGAAGCTGTCTAGAGATCATCATTACGTTCTTATGCTATAATTCAGGCATAAAGAAATGAATAACTTGTTCACATCACAGCTAAAACTTAACTCTTCAACGATTATTGCATGAATTACTTATTCCAGTTTCTCTGAAAATTACCCTGAAAATTACGTTCCAGCTGCAAGGATGCAATGCTCATGCTCTCAGGATGCAAAAGCTTACATCCAGCTCCCTGCTCAAAGGAGTTCCCAGCAAGGACTAGCTCCTTGACTATGTGCCCCAGACCTGTCTTGTACCTATGAATCTCAGCCAGAGTGACTCAAAGTGTGAGACGAAGCACAGTCCTCCACACCTACATTCCTACCCTAATCCTTCATTTCCACCACTCATACCAACAGTGCAAGGCAAGAACGGGGGAACCACAGATCTTGCTCTTCATCACAGCTCATCAGAAAGGGTCTTAAATACCCAAAGAATTCACTTGGCATTCATTATGGAAAGAAAAATCAAGCCTTGTGAAAAAAGGCTACAGCAGCAAAAGATCATGTTACCTTGAAAAGCTCTCTTTTTCTCTTAACAGCTTCTGCAGCAACTATAGATAGAATTTAACTGTGAATCCTGCTCATATAAAATGACAGTTAAGCTCACTATTGTTATTGTTGGACTGCACTGCATCTCTTAAAGCATTTCCAAGGATTTCAGGTACTATTTCACCTTAACCGCATAACAGGTAACATCTCAGAATAGCCTGGCCTATTTTTCCAAGTGGATTAAAAAGCCACAATCACCTAGGAACTTCCATTCCTGTATTTCCCTCATTCAAGCCAAGTCTCAGGTATTTCCTCACTGTCCTTATCTACCTCCACAACAGCCATATCTCCACAGCTCTCAGTTTCCCCTTTGAATAGCTCAGTGATGATATCTGCTGCAGAAATACCTGGCCTCTTTAGTTTCAAGTTCCATGAAACTCACTTAAAAACTTAGTAATATTCATGTTGCAAGAGATCTGGGCCTTGATGTTTGATTTACAGCTTCCTAGAGTTTGTTTGCCTGAGCCAAGAGATCTTTAAACAGGTGATTTGCATAGAGGTCTTTCACAGACTGTTTTCAATAGGGATGCTTTCAAATGGAAAACAAGGTAAATGCTACTGACTTTTATCATCAGTGGAAGGAGATTCCTTTCCTGAGCCACAGAAGCTCTTCAAGAGAGTTAATTACATTGCTAATGGGATAAAAAGACAAAGTAACATTCAAAAATGACCTTAAAGTAGCCACCGTGATGCAGAATACGTAAACAGCACGAATTGCCCCTTTTACTTGCGGCAAAACTAGCCATGTTTCCTAGTGCTAGGAGTAGCAAGTCTAACTTGGTTTATTTATTTTAGGCCAAAGAACCTGTGCTCCCCCAACTGAATTAATGCCAGAGAGCAGGAACACCAAATACTTAGGTTCAATAAAGATTTTTCTTACGTGTGAATACTCAACAGAGAATGTTGGTAAACTAAAGGTAGGGATTTAGAGGTAGCCAGGGAGAAGGTTCTGACAGTGTTGAAGATATGTCAGAATTAAAGGGCACTGTTCCCTGTAGGTATACTGTGATTTGCTTTGCAAGGTAGAAAGAAATACTTTTTAAGATCCATAATTTTGAATTCCAGTGCCCAAACCCTTAGCTAAACACATGCACTGCAATGCCATCATTGCATGCAAAAAGACTACTACAGCACTAGGAAAAAAAGAAAAAACAACCACAAAACAAAACAATCAATAAGCGAGGTAGCTACTCTGCCACAGGACTTGCAGAACAACCTGGATTCCAAACCTAAGACTGCAGTGGATTCAGTATCCTCACAAGCAGAAAGTGATGAAGGATGAAGGCTTAGTCATGAGCAAGTGCCCCTCAGAAGCAGAAGGGTCAATCTTATGCTTCACAAAACTCTGATGACTATTTGGAGATGCTTTTTGAGACAGCAGATCTTGACATGAAAAACGAACCAAAGAATACAAAACAGAGTACACCATCAGGTAATCCTGAATTGCTGTTAGAAGAGATAATTGCTAAAGAGATGCTTAGACATCTTTATGTCAAATTTCACACCCAAACCAATTACCTGCAAACATGCTGTTTTCATCTGGCAAATAGCAAACCTGAAGAAACAGCAGGTTTGTGGAATCACTCCCTTGAACTTTTATAAATGTTTTTATAGGAAGGATAAAGGAGGATTTTCCAGTACAGTGAGGATTGCTGTTCCCATAGCTTCACAACATGAGCAACCTAATACACCATGCATTATCGTTTAAGAACTTTTAGCACAACTATTCATAGTATTTATAAAGCATGTAAAAAGTTATTAGGAAGACACTACAGGCAATGAAGTAAAATCCAATTATGATTTACCCACCCTAAGATTAAAGGCAAGGTACAACTTTGACTGTTCTTCACTGAACAGTATACAACTCATTTAACTGATAGAGCCTCAGTTTTATCTGTTAGATGATATAATCATCAAGTGCACCTCAATCTCTTGTAATCAAAAGGGTTGTTTTGCTTTTCAGCAATCACTTCAATGAAATCAACAAGACTCAAAGCCTGTTAGATAACATATTTGTAAAGCTCAGTGAGGAAAGCTTTGTAAAGACTCACTTTGATATTCTGGACTCAGTAACAACAAAAGTTTTGGCTCTAGATTGACAAGATAGATGCATATGTGCTGCATTAGGCCTCACCACGCCTAGAGCCCTGCAACCAAAGTAAGACAGTCAAGTAAAAAAAATCCCAAAACAACTAAGCAACCAACTAAAACCAGTCCATAAGGTAAGCTTTAACCACAGAAATTTGAACAACACAGAGAAAAGGATTAAAGACCAGCACTGAATAAAAGAAGAAGTTATTTTAGCTTTGTCTACCTGTGACGATTTAAGCAACTAACTCAAGGCTAAAACAATGCTATTAGTTCCTCAGAGAAAGCCACCTGGGCAACCTGTTCCCACTTCAGTGCTTTCATCTCCCTGTCCCTGCAAGGGGCCACACACTAAGATTTCCTCCTTCTCAGATTGTTTCATCTGTTTCTCAGTACAGTTCAGCAGTAATCTCTCCAGACTGGATTACAAATATCCACCAGCCAATCATCAGCACTAGGGTTACTGCATTTAAAAAAAAAAAACAACCAAACATGCTCAAGACCAAACCAAGCTCAATTTAAATTAATAGTGAAAGCCACCAAGCCAAAAAACAACACATGGTATTTTCATAACAAAAAGTAAGAAATCTGTCTGTTTTACCAAAAAGTTCTGTAACACTTAGCTTCAGCTCCCACATCATTCTTGTCTTTAATCCTGCAGGACGAGGCTACTGATGGGTGTTGTCTCTGCTGTTACCCTTCTCTCACAATGAGACAGCTCCACAGCTGGTATAAATCAATCTCATCATTAAATTTATTCCTGCCAGCTGAGGAAGGGGCCTCTTTTTACTCTGTAGCTTGGACTACCCTTCATCTACTGTGCCATTTGTCATCTCTTACACAGCAGCCTTAGCCCAGAAATGGTTTTGTTTCTGATAGACAGCCACTCTCCTTACTTGAAAAGGCACCTGACAACACATTTGCCTGTCGAACTCCTGACAGGGAAAGTAATTTAAAGATCTGTGATGATACATATTATAGTTATTGAAATCAGATGCAAGTCTTGAGTGTGACAAGTAGGGGTTTATTACTTCAGACTGAGGGTATTCTTACACTTATTTTTCTCCATAGATGGACTGGAGATAATTCATAGCTGTGAATCAAAACACTTGGCCAATTTAACAGCAATCTTTAATTCTCATTCATAAAGTGTGCACAAACCCTGCACTCATTTAGAATCCAGAACCCTTACAGACAGCTGACTACCCCTTAGTCTGAAAATTCCTGAACCATTCCTTTCCCCATCATCTCTCTTTTTTTGGCTTGATGATCATATGAATCCTGTTGCATATATAACATATTTAAAAAAGGCAAGTGCTGGTTTAAGATCCATACCTTCTGATACTCATCCTATTAAATATACTACAGGCGTTTCCATGAGAAGAGAACACAGTGAGCTGCTTACTGCAGCAGGAACCTAGAAGGGTTTTTCTCTCTGATGTTAAAATGCAACTGTCTAGATAAGTACTCTGTACAAAGACAGATATACACAGTAACTTTATACTACACATGAATAAAAACATTATAAAGCATTAATGCACAAATGGAGCTTTTCTATATTTTGATCTTCTTTCTGAAATTCAAACTTACAACCTATGCATGCACTTTTGGCAAATTAAGAAAAATTTCTTTGTACCTGTAAGTTGATTTCAGCTCACCAAAATAACAATTTCAGTGGACAGTTATGTAGCTGGAATGGCTAAGCTCCTAGATGAAATGTTTTCTAACTTGCTGTTTGAGAAATAAAAAAAATGTTTATCTTTTATATATGCATTTTACTATAAACTTAAATTACTGATGCTGAGGGCAAAAACAAAAACAAACTTTCTCACAGTAATCAAAGTATCTAATTGAAATAAAAGTGCCTTACATTTTATAGCATATTATAACAACAACAAGAAATATTCTTTAAGTAGTTCGTAATTCTCCTTTCAGTCTCATCTCTGCACTTTCTAACTCTCAAATGAATTGGTTAGTTGTTAGAAATGCATGAATAGTATTGATAGCAACCAAAGTTGAAGTCTGGCAAAACTGAACAACTGTTCCCTTTTAGTGCCTTTTTTTCCAAGAACTAATGACTTTTTTAGAACTTTCAGCACTGATATCTTGATATTTTTCCATGATGCCATCCCAAATGGAAATGAGTGGTGTTAATTAAGCAAAACTGGCCTTATTCCTTTTGAATGAAAGAACTATTTTTCTGTGCTGGTAAGGACACAAGTGTGTTTCTTGAAATAACTGGAGCTGGTGTAGTCTGGAAGATAAAATCTCCCATAGCCATATATTTCAGCAAGTACTTGTGACCACCTAGCTCTGGAAGCTACTGTCTCTGTTACTGTATGAAAATATGGAAATTGTGCCCTGGATACACAAAATACAGTTAGACTCAATGATCTTCAGGGTCCTTTCCAACCTAAATATCTTTATTATTCTATGAAAATGCGATTCATCCTCTGGACTTGGCAATTAGATCCAAAGAATGTGCTGTGTGAGGGTGCAGGGATTATTTAACTGCACCATTGAACTGTTAGTATTAGGTATTTGCATTTTTCTGAATGTGTAAAAACACCTCAGTTACCGTAGACTTCTTTCAGATGCTGGAGCACAAGGTAAGAAAGGACAGAAGGAGTGCAAAAAGTTGAAAAGAGTTTTAAAAAGGCACAGAAATAGTATAAGATGAGCCACAGAAATTTTTTCAGGCATTGACACTGACAAAAGAGATTGAGAAAATAGTACCTTTTAAAAGGAATCTAATTGAAACTTATTTTATGAATACTCCCTCTCTTCAGGACTGCAGCCTGAGTCTGTAACTGCTGTGCTGAAGTATGGTAGTAACACACAGTGGCAAGCAAAGAGCTTGAACATGTCTTTATGAATATTCACAGCGTAGAAAAGGAGTTGTATGAATGTGAAATCACATTCAATGTGCTTGGCAGCTGTGGTGTGTTCTTTAGTAATTTATAGTTTTTCTCCAAATGCTAACCTTCTGAAATAGGTGTAACTCAGCTGCAAGGCACTGACCTTTCAATTTAAACTACCATACCTCTAAGAATAAAAAGTATTTTCCAAGAGCTCTACAAATAGTCAGGAGCACACTGCCAGGCTGGTGCTGTGTGTATACATATAAGAGATTTCGGCTTTTGGGCTCTACTTCTCTTCAAGATCCAAACTATCAAGTGATTGCCTAAAACATTTCACTCAAAGAAAATGGTAGAATTAAGGGTCACATCAGGCAAAGCTGGCTTAACAGGAGAGTTTAAGGAGGTGTTTTTTGCTAAATAGAACCAAAGGTGTTTTAACAAGCTATTGCTTAAAGCAGCCCTAACACTTCTCTGCAGAATCTCAGTTGAAAACAACAACCAAAAAATCAAGTATACTATGAAAGCCGCTGAGAAAAACAGATGCACATATCACATCTGATATCAGATCTCAAAATTTCTGGCAGATGTATTATTACTTTATTTATATTTGTCTAACTCTTGCTAAAATAGAGAGGTTTAATCCTAACTGTTACCATAGCATGTTTGGAAACATACATATTCAGATCTCCTCTAACCAACTAATGAGAAGCTGCTTTCTGCTGCTTTTTATTCCAGAGCCCCTTTTTGTCATACTGAGTTTATAGCTTATGCTTTTTCTCTGGAGAAAGTAACAATTATACAAGTACTGAGTAAATGCTTCTGGTATATGTGAGAGACATATGTGCTGCTGTGCACACTTTACAAGTACTATAAATTTGTTTTCCGGCTCTGTCACAGAAGAATTTGTTCCTGTTGGTAATTAATTACTCAACCATTGAGCAGATTCTACTTGGCAGACTATTTGCCATCAGAATCTACTTTTTAAACTATTTACTTCTCTATATAAGTGATGGAGACTGCTGTGTGTAATCTTAAGCCTGATTTATTGTTTGGTAATACCTTATTCTTGCTTAGTGAGTAATATCACTTAAATGCAAACCAGGACTTTTTATAAGAGCACAGAGACTCTGATTTTCTAAGGTGGTTTCAGTACACTATTGTGTAACTGCATTCTTCAAGGTCACATGTCAATGAGATTGATCTTACTGTAAGCATTCAGTTGTTCCCTAAGAAACATACTTTATTGCATGTTTTCCCTGTGTCTGAGAACCCTTTTTCTGGCTGCTTTGGATTTATGTATTCCTGGATACAGGAATTCTTGGCTCTTAGGACATTTTCTGTTTCATTGAGAACCCCAGGCCCGTAGCAGAGATATGATGTAAATAAATGTTGTTGCACATTGAGTGGTCCAAAGGCAAACTTTACCCTAATGAGCTCAATTTCCCTAGGCTCCCCTTACTGGCTCCTGCAGCAGAAACTCTCTGCTGAGAAGCTTTGGAGAGCAAGGCTAAATTCAGCCATTACAGAAACACCACCTTTATTTGGTTACTACCTTAATTGACTTATACATCTGGTCTCTTGGACTCCAAACAAAATGTTAAATCATTTGATGCTTCTGTAACCCAGAGAAAACACATTCTTCTCCAGCTGAAAAAGCTGCTGTAGATTTTGCAAAGCTGCTTAAGTCCTGAAACCATAACTTAAATTTTTATTTTCTTGCTTATTTGTTCCTCGTGAGTTGCCATCATTGTGAGAATTAGTAACTGGAAAGTATTCTTGCACAGTAGGAGACAACATGCTGCTGTATATATAAACACAATTATGTAGAACCATCAGCAGAAACTGTGCCAAAGAAGCCTTATCAATAAAGAAATGCTTGTGCTAATCCAGAGTTACATTTGCTTTCTACCTCTGCTGCAATGTCCTCAAAAGCCCACATATGCCCAGATATTTATGGATTGCCCCTATTTTCCTAGCTGCTCATAACATATGGCAACACTGTCAGTAATCGTCATACAACACACTGAGAGCCAAGAACACGTACAAGGGACACCCATATATAGACTTTGCACTCTACACTGACATATCAATTTATATATTTTTTTTTTTTTAGCAACACCATGTTCTCATGAGAAAGAATCTCATGACAAGAATCTGTAAGGCTACTGATTTTCTGTGTGCCTTTTGCAATTTCTCGCATAGATTTTGTCTGTCATTGAATTAATCCATGAAGTAAAGACAACAAACACAGAACTATTTCTAGCACCTGGGATGACATGAAGAAGATGGATCAATTAATGTCTTTAGACATTAAAGTTGCTGTGAGGTTACTATATTACATTTCTTGGGCTGGAGTTCCTTCAGAAACAAAATGCTTTTGATAAAATACTGTCACAAAAAGGAGGCTGAATTCCAGGATGAACTAACTCTTCAAATTGCCTTTTGAGGAAGTACTATTAGGCGACCATGGATGTTTCCTGTAGTTAAATTAAAAAGTTACAAAAAGTTAGAAAAGGAAAATTGGTTCATTCTCATGGAACACATTTTCACAGAGCAGAAGGTGCTGCAGCTGAAGAGGGAAAGAGGGAGAACTTCTCAAAGAATGTGTTGGGAAACAAATCAATTGCATTTGCTGTTCTCTAGATACAGGATAAATCTCTCAAAAGTAAATATGGTATGGAAAAAGACATCCACAGCAACAGAATGCTGGACAATACTTCACACAATATGATGATATTTTGAATATACATCAAAATTCACAGATCTAACCTTACCTGACTCACAGTTTGAGATTTTAATATTTAAGATTAAAAAAGAAGATGTGTGAACTTTCTAATCTGAGTGGGATAAAATGCATGTCAAAGATTTGCTTTGGCACCTGCCTCATCATTTTCATATTTCTCTAACAGTTCATATGAAAAGGGTTTCTGAAATACAGCAGACACCCCTGGGAGGCAATCTGACAAAACAGGCTCAAGTCTGCATCCCCCAGCACAATAGCATCATTGCTTCTCAGTCTACAATTTCCACATTATCTGGGAGGTGCTTATGTACACAGACTATCAAATGTCCAATTAAAGCTTAAAGGTGCTGCACATAAAATGCAAACTAAAATGTTTACAGTCATTAAAAAGAAGACATTAATGTCATAGTGTTATATGAAACTAAGCAGGCTTTGCTAAAAAAAAAAAACAAACACTGCTATTCAGGACCATGTGATTTTTAAATCATATATTGGATATAAACCCATCAGAAGCTGCCATGTAAAACTGTTATATTCCCAGTGATCTTGAGAAAAAAGAAAAGCTAAGTCAGTGAGAGTTTATTTTCAATGAAACAAGTAGTTAAATTTTTATGTTGCTGAACATACACACAAATGGAAAACAAAAAAAATCTTTATTGGTACCTGAACATTAACAAATCACACCAACATATGTTAAAGCAACCAGCAATTGATTGTGAGAAAAATATTGTCTCCAGATACTGTTGTAAAGGCACAACTGGTGTTAAGAAAGAAAAAGATTAGATTTGTAAAATTTTATTGAAAAAAAACTAGAAAGAGCAAAAATAATTGGAATATATTTTTATTAGTTTCTTTGTTTTTGGGGGGTTTGTTTTTCTAAGGAAATCCAACACAGAGACTTTACATTGGACATAGTAAGTTAAAAACTCATTTGAAGTAATATCTTAAAAACTAAGCATAAAATTAACATCTTGTTACAATGTCCTGTAACCTACTCTGTTTTTATTCCTAATGTTATGTGTTGGTTTCTCTTTACACAAAACAGTAGTCTTTTTCCATTAACAATACACAGACCTCATCTGTTTCTCATTAAATACCCTGCTTTTTCTGCAGTGCGTTGTTTCTGTTGCTGAAATCTCTCTGAGAATAAAAGGGTCCCATAACTATGGGTTTAGGTAGATTCTCAACGCCTCCTCAGCTATAATTCACGCAGAAAAAGGAGGGTCAGCAGTTGGGAGACATTTCCTTCTCACTGACTTGAAAGAATCCACACGTGTCTCCTCACCTGCACCAGCCAAACCTACCCAAAGTAGCCCGAAAACATGAAGGCACTTCTGTGTGCACTGTGGGAGAGTCCAGATTTGTTCTGGGAGACTAGGGATGAAGAGAAGAAAGACAGTGAGACCTCCACAAGGCAGCTCCTTTCAGCAAAGCCTGATAAGGAGAAAATGCTAATAAAAACAAAGGGAAGAAAAGCAAGTCCATTTTCTGGACGGCAGGAGGAAACATTCCACAGGGGTAATTTCCCAGTCTGACAATTCAGCCCATTGGGCAGGCTGAAACACATAAAAACCTTGATGAAAAGCAATAGAATTGAGAGTAGCAAACTGATTGATTCTGAACACACGTGAAAGAATAGCAAATATGTAATTTTAACAGTACAGTCTTCAGCTCAAGTCATCACAAGCAAATGTTTCACACTAAGATTTACTAGACAGCATACCCAGGATATTTATTTTTTGTGATTCATGTATTTTTCACACTTATTACTCAAATATAGACTTTTAGTATGTTGTGATTGCTCACTGCCTACCTCCACCCAAGTTTTGTTTTTTTTTTATATCATACTCAGTCTTGAGTAAAAAGAGACTGACTCATCAAAGATTCTGCAGGACAAAAACCGTGTTACAAAGGATAAAAAGCATTTTGCCTTAGTCAGTTTGCATCACAGAAATGAGATATGATGTTTTATCACGGTACCGAGTAATTGTACTGATGGCAAATAAATGATCTCATGCACTCTTTATTATCTAAGAAGCTATCACGGTTTTTATAAACATATTGCTTAAAAATACAGACAATACACTTCTGGTGACTGCATATGTATTGTAAAATCCATATTCATTCATATCTATAGAAAGTTTTTTAGGTAGCATGCAACTAGTCCCTGAGCTAGCATACTATAGGTTTTTGGTGCCTGTTTGGATTGCAAACTCTTAAAGATAGTGAAAAGAGTTGAAATATTTGTCATTTATTACTCACAAGAATGCAAATATGAATAATCATACAAATAACAGCCATTCCTTAATTGTTTGTGGAGGAGTCCAGTTTAAATGGGTGTTTGCAAAAATCAAGCAAGTCACATCACGGGTGGGGCCACTGAACAAATATTTAGAAAATAAACGAGGTCACGAGCTCTTCTTCAGCATTTGTAACAACAGTTAATTGCCTTGAGCTTGCTCTCCTGTACTTTTGGAATAGTGAAAGAAAGAAATGCAGCATTATCAAACACTTCCACATTTGGAACAGTCTGATTTGATGAATTTGTAGTCTAACACAAATATCCAAAGATTGCTCAGGAAACATAAGGTGCATATTACCCTGGAGATGCTCTGTATGGAGCAAACTTCATGTTTATTTTTTGTTTCACTATTTTTCCTGTGTGCAACTCCTGGTTGTCACTGAGTTCTGCTTCTAAAAAATGCATGCAGGTTATTGAGACTTGATTGTGGTATCTTCATTAATCTCTCACATAAAAATATTTCTATGGGTATTCCTATATTGCTATAAGAATTTTTTTCTTTTGTCTGTTATAGCAGAACACATTTATAACATCAGTAGTCCAGCATCATGTCATTATAAAGCAATAATTTCACTGGAGGGCAGACCTGAAGTAGGACAGTGATGAATCAGTTCATTGATGAACTGTTCATTTTAAGGATGTACAAATGGCACATCAGAAAAATATTTATTACCTATAAAAATAAAAATAATTACAACTAAATCTATACTTGTTTTCTGGATGAATATGTGTGTATAAATCAAATAAGGAAAAATAAAAGACTTTGTCTCAAGAAGGTATCAATGTATACTGATGTCTGGCTCACTCTTGAAGTTTTGAGACAGGTATCATCATTTACAGAATCCATGTAAACAAAATAACATCCCCCCTAGACCCACTTATGGTCAACTCATGATACAGAAATCAAGACTTTTATAAGAAGTCCCAAAATTATAAGAAAATATTTTTATTTGGGGTAAAACTTCCCTCTCAGCCAATACAAAACAGCCCCTGCTGTGTTCTAACTTGGATTTTTCCAGTGGCAGCCAGATTTTCCAATACTTCCAGCTCCAGCCAAAAGGCTCACATATCTTGCTGAAATTCCACAGGTTCTTTGGAGAACCTCATACAGTAACTCTGATGCTACAGTCAGGACCTCAGTCTTTCAAGAGGCAAGAAGTAGAAGAAGAAAGAAGGATAGACTAGAATCTTGATCATGGCAGGTTGCAAAATTTCATGGGAATGGAGGCTGCCCCAGGGCTCTCTGCTGTCTGGGCTGGCAACACTCACACAAGGCACTGGAGGAGATGCAATAGATTGGAAAAGCTGGGAAAAGCTTTAAAAAATGACAGCTGGGGCCCCAGAAAATGATGTGGTCAAGAAGAGGTCACAAGGGAAAGGCAGAAGGGAAAGTAATGCATGAGGTGAAGGGATAAAGATACTCCCAAGCACATGCCCAGGCAATACAGCATTGCTCTAGCCCCAGCTGCTATTCCCTTGGTGGGTATGGAGCAATTCAGAGTCTCCTTTCCTTTTGCTTGATGTGGGAAAGTAGGCTGAGAGTGCCATTCCAGATTCACAGGAAGAGAGGAAAGGCAATCAAAAGGAAAGCATTCCTTGAAGAGAAAAAGGAAACAGGTGAAGTGCTGTGATCCCAGAACATTTTGCCCCTACTCGTAAGCAGAGCACGTGTGACTCCCATCACAGGTCACATCTTGGCCTTTCAGCAGCAGTGGGACACAAAGAGTGTCCCAGTTACAGCTCTTGGCCCTGGAGGTGGGCACTGACTCTGTCAATCTTGCTTGAGTTGGGAAAAAGTCTGAAAATGGAGAAGCTGTATATAAGTACAAAGCTTTAAGATTACCCTAAGAGGAATGAGAGGGAACTGCTCTTCTCTATTTCTTGAGACTTCTTAACCATGTTTAGATGGTTAGGTTTAGAAGTTTGCAGTTAATAACGGTGGTCTTGGCAGGAAAGCCAAGAATTGGAGCACCATAATCTCCTTATCTAGGTACTGGGTGGTCCTCACGATCCTCTTTGAATGCTTTTTCCTCGTGAGCAAAGAGGCAGAGAGAGATGAATTATTGGTGAGCCTGGCAATCTAAGATAAGACTAAAAAAGGGAATGCAGTCCTGAGAATTTTAGCAGAGTACATGCAGAGAATTGTGTTAACTCTTCCATTGTCCTTAGATCATAGCAAAAATAAAGTGTTAAGAATAAAAAAGGATAAAGTTAGTCTTGTAGGTGTTAGGAGATACTTATGAAGTTTTATGAATCAGTTAAAAAGTGGTTTAAAATAAATTATCAACAAATATATTTAAAGGACAATATACACAGCCTGGCTTTAAAAAACTGGTACAGGAAGGTCCACAAAGGGAAATGGGCAGTCACCTCTCAACATAACTAAGTCATAAAAGTAACACCTTTTTTGCTGTTATTCAGAAATAAGAAATGAAAAACAAAGATTCTAAAAGTTTTTAATAAAATAATTTTTCACAAAAAGAGACTAAATAGGAGAAATTATGCTTTCTTCTCTTCAAGTAAGTACTTCAGAATCATTTAAGGGACCTCTTGAAATTGCAGAGTGTGTTACAGAAATATAATCTCAGAGCAGCTTCACTGCCTATCTATCATATGCTACACTGCACACTGAAATTCAGTTCAGTTCCATTCAAATTTATTAAAGGTCAAAAGTTCTGGGGCACCAAATGTTCCAAATTTTAATTACTCCAAAATCTTTATGCTTTTATGAATTAATGTCATCCACTTCGATTTCAACTGTAAAATCCTACTGAAGCAATTTTAAAATAAAATCGTTCATTTTATCCTTATAACTTAGACAAATTAAGTTCTAGAGAAATTTATTTCTGGACATACGAGGTCATTTCCCACATGCTACAGACAGTATGATGGAAATGGGAGACTCAAGTTAATACCACAGACTAAGTAGTTTGCATGAGAAACTGCAAAAAATTAGTTAAATTAGTTGAATGTTAACTGCAGAAATAGTTTGTTTTATGCTCTTCCAGAGTCTCTTCTTTTCTCCTTCTTATCTTTCTTTTCCCTTTTCTTTGCTTTCCTTCAGCCTTCAGCTATTTATCTGTCCCCTTTTTGTTTGCTTTCAATTCTCTTTTCTTTTTCTCCCAATAAAAATGTCTCTCCTTCTTTTCTTAATGTCTCTTTTCACCATTACTCCAAGGTTCTTATTAGCCACATCTACTTAAGGAGAAAAACAGGCTTCAGCATCTAAGGGCGTCTGTCTTTTCTTTTCATAGTTCTTTTCAGATAATGAGTTACTTGACATTAAAATTTCTGTGATAAAACACTTTCCTCTGTTGTGTGAAGTAAGATTTCTTGTAAGAAATACAACTACCTGGAAAGAGGGGGAAAAATGTACTTTGAGAACAGCCTCAAGGTTAGGAAAGGCTGTGTTAAACCTTTCTGGTTACACTTTGACCACCAAAGATCACTAAATGGTTTTGATTTGCTGTTCTGTTTAAAGCTTCCAAAGAAGCCCCTAGTGCAAGATGATAATATTAATATGAAAACTTGCAGTTAAATTATTTGGTACATGTCAAGGTTGAATAATGTATTAAAAGAGGACATTTGAACATCAAAGACCACTCTAGCTCTTCAAGAGGGACAAATGTTTTACTCCCTTCTTTAAGATAAAGAACTTGCTGGCTGCTTTAAAAGAAGGCTGTTTTTTAACTGTATACCTGACAATTTTTTTTTATCAAATAAAGATAATTCATCTGGGCCGAGAAATTAATCTCCTGTTGGTGATGTGCTTCCAGCAGCTATTTGTCTGGGGATCCCAGTGGTCACTCCCACGTGGAGAGACGGGTGCACAGGTAGTGATGTCCCTGGGCAGTGTCACCTGAGACCTCTTCATCTCTTCGAGTACTGGTTTGGTCCCTCTCTTTTCAAGCATAGTTTTATTTGAGGCAGCAACATTACACTTCAATCCAATTTTTTTTTCTTTAGGGATCCATACAGGTGAAGCCACATAGCACTTCTCCTTCTTATCAATACTACTTGAAAGCTATATTTATTTGATAGTCAGATATAAAGCATGGAATAACTTGCAAGATTTAACCCCAATGCACAATTCAACTTGTTTAAATTGCGATCAGTCTGAGGAAACTTGGAAAGAAGCAGCTAGATTTTGCTTCATAAAAAAATCAGGACTCTGTTTCTTTATCCATAGAGGACAGGTAAAAATTATGAGTACCAAATGATAAGAAATTCACAACCTATCAACTAACCAATGAACATCCGTGTGATATATTTAGGAAAAAAAAAAAAAAAAGTAACAATTTCAGCATATTCCCTCTACCTAGAAAATACAGGACTGGGACTGACTGAGAAATGACTGATATGTTATTGACAGGATTTTAGCACCACAACAAAAGATTGTTGAAGCTTTTAATAGACTAAAGTAGCTCTACTCTATATGTGCCCACATTTACCTACGTATGTATGTAAACATACCTGTACATATATATATTTCAACACACAAAGAATTAGTAAGAAAAAGTATCATCTTTCTTTACTACTTCTATATTAGTGGCATTCCTAACAATAATAATAATAGCTAAACACAGACCATGATATTTGATATTTCTAGTGCCAACTACAATAAATAAGCCAGTTATGCTCATCCTAAGCACTTTACCTGAAATGCAAAATGAATTGAGCAACAGAAGGAATACTTCTAATGCTTTGTAAAAATCTTTAAATGTCATATTTCTGTTACTTCATATGTTCATATTTCTATCAGAAATACGAAAACCACATATCAGCTGCAGCTATTCACTCTGGGACAACTTTAAATTCTGACCTTTGCTTCCAGAACCTGACCAAATAATTATGATTTTATTCCCTTTAAAATGAAAATAAATTTATTCACAGATTAAAGAATTCTGATTAAGTTTTCCTAAAAAAGAAAACATCACATAGTAGAACAAAAATATATATGTAAAATTATTAATGTCAGAAAATATGTTTGTACAGTCTTCAGTGTAAACATTATATGCAGTATAGAACAGTTAATAATAACCAGGGTATTATCCTGTAATACAGATTTTTGAGAGATAGTAAGACAGTCTTAATACATTGTCATTTGGATGTCAAACCATGAGATGCCTTTGTATAATTTCCAACGATCACAGGCATCTAAATCATAAAGTACAGGCATTCAAACAATAATTGTTTGCTTTCTTAAACATGAAGTGAATACAGAAAAGTAATAATGTGCCAGAAGAAGACATCATTGCAGAAGAAATTAAACAGTGTTATTTTTACATATTTAAATAGTTTAATATTGTCCCCAAGATATGTGCTGCTCCCTGCCCACCCTACAGAAACTACAGAGTCATATGGGAATAAATCCCCTTATTCTCATTCCATACTATTTTTCTTTGCAGTTCTTTTTCCCAGAAAACAACATTTATCTCCATTCTTCCGACTTCACTCATTTGAGCTGCAATGGAGCAGAACCAGGCTACAGATTTCCCAGTTCCAAGATCCCCTATGGAAAAGTAACGAAGAAAACTTCATCCGATGAGGTGTAAGCTCAGATAAAGCAAATGCCAACCATAGAAATTAAAGTTTTGTTGTGGTCCTTGCTGGACCTTGACAAGAATTACTAAAATTGGATCACAACAACTTTTCTGGACAACTTCTTATGCCCCTTAATTTACCATGATCTTTTCTGGAGAAGCATCACAGAGAACCTAAAGAAAGGTTGTTCTGTCTTCTAAAAGACTGCTTGGAGCAAAAATATTTTGAAATCTTTTTATATTGTAAATATAAATTACTTTTAAAACATTACTAAATGGCTGCATCTGCATGCTTTAGTGCAAATTTCGGTTAAGAGTTGCAGGAAACACCCATGTCCCCTTTCATGTAATGTCATACTTTTTGTTTTAATTATGGAATTTAAGTGTAGCCCAGTCAAATAGAAACATATATCACACAATCACAAGCCTTTTCAGAATATCTTTTTCATTAGAATTTTAACTGTGATTGCAAAAATGAACCAGCAAGAGAACATCTTAAAGCGCGATGTCAACTGACAGGCAGATATACAGCATTAATAGCAATGAACAAGTAATCCATCAACTATGATTACACAACATTTTTGCTCTCAGAAATGAGCTCTCTACTGCTCAGAGTACCCAGCTCTGCATGATAATCTGCACTCCCATTACTAAAGAAATTTTGACAGTGTGGATAGCAAAGCCAAGCAGTATACAAGGAATTGCATTCCTGTATCATGTTCTTGTTCTTAGAGAGTCTGCTGCTAAAATTTAAATAAAAGAAACACTAAAGTCTACTCTAAATATCTTCTCTTAATTTCAAGGAGAGCTGATTCAGATCCATACCTTTTAACACATTCAACAACTGATCTCTCTAAGCAATCAAGTGACAAAATATCAAGGTGCTATAACAACTTATTTACAGCCTATTTTTCCTTTAACCAAATATAGCAATTTGCAAATGTGCTGGCTTGAAAGCACCCTGTCCTGAGAGCAGAAAGCAAGTAATTTGAATCAATAAAGTCTAATAGCTGATACGGGTGACATTAAATGAACTTTTGAGCTGCAAAACAGGTTCAAACAGGTGGTGGTCTTAGACTTCTGTATATTTGCATAATTTGCTTATCGAGGCTAAATGACATCTCAAGCTGTTTAACTTTATTAGTCCTTTTGTGGGAAATGATTGTCTACATCATCCTCTGTTTCAATTCTTCTTAGGAAAAAAATCAGACTGAATACTCAAGAGTCAGATATTTTCAAACACCTGCAAATCAATTAATCAAAACTAAATGTACAGTATTTTTACTCTAGGATCTGATACTCATTTTAGAAGGCCTTTTTACTGAGAAAGAAACATACTGTGGAAAAATATCATTCAACATATTTCAGTGGTGCCTCAGTTTCCACAATGATTAAAATAAAGGACTCTTTAATCATAACTAGTTCATATGTTTGAATATTTATAAGCTGTGGGTTGCTATTTTTGTGCATCCTTTATGCACACATTCATGCCCTGCTAGTTTGGGCAGAGTGGGCTTTAGATGTAAAGTACCTGTGAGTGGGCAAGGCAGTTCTCAGTTCCACTGTACCCATCACCTCTTTCTTTAATGCTACTGATTTGAGGACTGAGAGAAGCAGCAGATTTACTGATATCATGTTCATGCTTTAGGAAAAAAAAAAGTATTGCTTAAGCTGCAGATCAGCTTCCAGATAAGAGGACTGACAAAATAATACCCTTTCCAAAGATACCAACAGCTAGCCCTCCAGGTTCTGGTTATTTTAGGGACTTCCATCACATAAGTTTTCCAAACAACCACATCACATTGAGCTGAATTAAACAGAAAACCTTCACTCCATTTTCAATATTCCTTCTCTCTTTTAGTAATCTAAGTGTTTCTAAAAAAACAACAAAAAAAACCCAAAACAAAACCACAGCAAACATTTACAGGCGCAATGATAATACTATGCTGCCCATCATGGGCATTCTTGTTTAGAAATAGCTGGACAGGAATAAGGAATAATGTCAGCGAGAACTGAATTGCCCTTTAAATGGAAATAATCATCTGGTTATTTCAGTCAAGCAGCTGTGTATGCAGTAGGAAGTCGCACTCCCAAATATTATGATGACTCATCTACTTTCCTTTTCTAATAGTAAATGCTCTTTCCTCTTTATAAGTGCAGCACTGATAAACCCTTCACACACGGCAATTCTACCTTATATCCCCTTACCTAAATCTGCAGATTTTAAAGCCCAGCTATGCATTTATATCCATAAAATTAGATACCACAATCACTGGGGTGACAAGGTTCTTTCATACAAACTGCAGACCTGTGAGATTTGCTGCCTTTATCAAAGCTAATATCTGAAACAGCATAGAAAATGCTAAGACTATAAGCAGAAAAGGTGCAGCCTGGACTTCTCCCAAGTCCCTGGAAAGAGAGGAGTTAATCAGCACAGGCAGTTCGGAGAGCTTGCAGTGAGACACAGGACTGTACTGCAGATGTGTGGAGCTCACAGAAGGTGTGGCCCGTGCCTTACACACGCATATTTAAATACTTCAATTACATGAACTTAAGGCTGCTATTAGAGAACAACCTTACAGAGAGGAAGAATTACATAGTGAAATGAGGCCTAACACATTTCTTCAAACAGAGAGCTGAGAAGAAGAGAAGGAAAAGCCCGGGTTACTCACGATTCTTTTCACCTCTCCACCTTGACCCCGCTTTTATTCTAGGCGCGACGTCGACGGCAGCAGTTATGTCTATTAGCCCAAGCAGCAGCAGCAGTGACAGCACAGCCATGCCAGGTAACAAAAAAAAAAAAAAATCACCTCTACCTGGAGTACTGCTAGAGATGAATTAGAGAAGACTTTCCTTAGTAATGAACAATTGGAGCTAACAGCACTTACTCAGCAGAGGCAGAGGGAGATGTAAAATATTATTCCTACTAGAAATGTTTATTAAAAATTTCCATTGCATCGCTTATTTCCTCGATCCAGGGAATGCAAAAACAGAAGAGTTGTAAAGGCTTCCCCTAACTAGGAGCCTCTGGCACTCAGACGCAGAAGGAGATGCAGTGGCAGCTTTCTGTGGTCCCTCAGAAGCCACCAGCTCCTCACCTGCCTCTGCCACCTCTCAGCCCTTCCCAGTGTTTATCAACATTCCCCACAGCACCCTAGCAGGGGACACAGCCAGGCTGAAAACGGAGTTTTTTCTCCCTCGCTTCCATATTTCACTGCAGTTTCACAGAGCTGATGACACGGAACATTTTAATGTTGACACTCAAATCTCATTACGTTTATCAATGGGCACACAAACACAGTGTGTCAAGCTTCCCCCCCTTACCCACAGAGAGGGGCCAGGACAAAAAATAACATATCCGAGATGAAAAATAAATGCTTAAAAAAGAAACTTTTTTAAAAAATTTTTTCTAGCTGTGCAGTAACTCTGACTCTTATTCAGCACAAGTATCTTCTATTTCTAGGGAAAATAACACAAACAATACCACCTCCCACACAGGTTTCTGTCAGCAGATGCTGCATAAATGGAGCAGTGCATCGGCAGTAAGAGAGGCTCTGAGAAATTGTGGATAGAATCTGTTACCTAACAAATCTTCCCCCTGCAGCCCAGCAGCCTCGGGGCACCCAGCACCCAGGGCAAGTAGATTCCAGTGCTTGCAGCAGCACTGCTGGAAGTAATTTAACCCTGCATCCATCAGTACCAGGGAGCTGGATCACGAACATCCCCACAGTCATTGAAACAGTCTCAAGGAAGAGCTGGAGCACAAATTACCTGCTACCCCTTTCACCACAATTATGAAATCATTCCATGTGACTTGTGAAGACCCAGAAAGCTTCATCCTGTGAGCTGAAAATCAGTATAATAAAACCAGAGGGCTTTTCGCTCATGGTGACAGAGAGCTTTAGTCTGCACGAAGTCTACATTTATATCCAGTAAAAGTAACTGCAAAATTTCTAGTCCTTTAGCACCATAAGCATCAGCCTCAGAAATACTTAAAATTGTTACTTATACAACAGTAAAACTTACTTTCTTCAAAGAACAGCAATGAAATAGCCTTCTCCAAGCTGATCTTCTGCCTCACACAGTGGCAGTTTTGTATGCTGTCTGTTTTGTATGGATGTAACCAAGCTGCAGAATTGAGGGGCTTTTTTCTGAATAAAGTACGAGAATAAATTTCTAGATACAATTTCAACTACCAAGAAAGGCGAGACAAAGTAAGTTATTGCCATCTTAATAATGCATCTATCAATTTATAAGGTTCACAACCACTGCTCTTTATGAAATTTGAGCTCAAAATTATTAGTGCAATTGAAATACTGCACAAGAGCCAGTTGGGAGGTGACCAGCTGAAGACACCAATTTCTAAACCTTCCCATGACAGTGATAGGAACTGTCCAAAAGAGGGCAGGAAGAATTTTCTCTCCTAGAGCTGGCAGACCACAGATGATCACAAGAAAGTTTCAATAGCCATTAAAGTAGTTATCCACAAGCCCTTTGAAAAGAATGCTCTTTATCTTTGGACCAGTTGGAGAAATTAGGAAGAGAGATGTGCTCTTATTTCAATTTGGGCGAGTTTCGTTCAGCACAAAAAGCAAAGTAGGAAATGGGTTATAAAAAATTGCCATCAGCCAAATCTTCTGCTGCTCACACATTACAAGCAACCTTCAGTTTTGCTCTGACCCCAGCAGCCCCTTGTGGCTATTCGCTCTGGAGAGATGACCAGGAGGGAGTGGGTTCCACATATAGACCCAGTACTGCGTCTGGGCAGGGAGAGAGTCATCACGTCCTTGTCTCAGTGGGATTTCCTTATGAAAAGCTTCAGGTTTTCTGTGATCATTTTAGTTGACAGCAGCCACATCTGTGTGCTGAAGAACAATGGAGATTGCTCCTACACATGCTGTTGGGCCTTTGCCCTACAGCAAAAATAACTCCTACAGTAACACATAGTATGAAAAGAAATTGTTAGGGGATTCAGATTGTCTTTTTTTAAAGCATTTTCTAACTGCACATTTTTCATTGTCTGAACTTATGCCAGTTCAGTCAATAGTTGCTCTCGAAAAATGACTCATTGTGCTGCTGGTTATGTAAGACACCTGAATGTACCAAATTGTTCACAGCACCAAAATACAGCAAAGGGGAAAAAAAAAAAAAACAAACCTCAGTTAATATAAGGCAGCCCTTTAGGAGCACATGAGCAGTGACACAGAATGGTGTAGTTTACTGTGAATGCAGAAATATTGACTGTTCAAAGGACAGCTGCAGTTTTGAGCACCGAAACCAAAAGGCTTTACAATCCCACAATTGACAGTGAAGTGTTTGAAGGACAGAAGACAAAGATTTTAAACAGAAAAAAAAAAAAAGCCAAATAAAGCATGAAATTCCAGAATGAAAGAAATTAATCTGAGCTAAAAATTCGAGCTGCCTCATAGAAGAATCCCCTGCCCTGTAATTAATACTTGTTATCCTTTATCTGGTCTCAGATCCTAACTTCACTGAGCCTTGTGCTGTGCAAAAGTAAACTGGTGCATCAAATTGGTATTTCAGCAGATGTTGGCTGAGCTCTCAAGCCCCACAGTTGTTTTGTCTAACAGGGAATCCTACATAGAATTAATGGAAAGTTTCAGAACTGTAGGCCAGATGGCTTTTTTTCTTACAAGATTCATGGAAGGCTACTTTTATAGACACAAACCACTGCATGGACATTTTTGCACAGGTTGCACCCATTTACCCCATCACAGCAGGAGCTGTTGCCTTCAAAAAAAGCTACTCCATATCCTGAGGAGTGTGAAGGGATGCCCAAAGGACCGTCTCATGAGTTACATTCACACAAAGAAATGCAATCAGACATTGAAAAATCATCACCAAAACAGGTTTTACATTACTCTGTCTAATACAGTTGCACAGTGCTGCTCATTAGCAGGGTAGTGGGCAATTACTGCCGTCAAAGCAATGCCAGCCTACTGCCTTCCCTACTGCAGTAATAGCAAGTAAAACCAAACCAATTAAGCATTCAGAGGTGTGAAGCCAAATAAAAGGTGGCCTGCTCCTATGTGATTCAGTATTTTATAGCTCATTTAACTAGTTTCAGTTTCTGCTGTATAATTTCTGCTCATGTGAGTTCCTCAGCTATTTGAAAGCTTACTCAAAAGCAATGTAATTCTGGAATTAGCCATGTGAACAAATTTTTCAGAGATGCAGTGGACCCCTTGAAGATATTACACTAAGACTGGATGCCTTCCTGACTTATATGTTACAGTTCAGTCAAAAGGACTTGAAGATAAAATTACATAATGAATTTATGGTCTGTATTACACTAGTTCTATCTAGCTTTAATACACATAATTTTCTCAAATCTTCAGACATATTTAATTTCTTTTCTCCTCAGCTTTCATTATGTCCCAAACTTTTAATTTCTGATTTAGTGCACCATAGATAAAAGTCACTTGCAATTTACTGCACAGATCTTTCCTTGGATCAAGTAGCTTCCACAGAGCTTTTTATCCATAATAGGCAGAACTTTTTTTCTAAAGTTCTCTCTCCCTTCATTAGAGGATTCACCTTTTAACTGGTAACAGAGCTCTCTGCAGCATCTTGGCAAGGGCTTCCAAGGAGAGTTTGAAATAAATTTCCTCTGCATTCATTCACAAAGACATGAGGAAAGCTACAGCCTCTCCCACGGGAAGAGCAGCTGTCCTTCGAAAAGTCAGTTCCTCTTGTAGACAGAGAGTGTCCTTCTCCACTCCTCAAAGCAAAAGCCACTTCCTTACATAGGGACATCTCTGCAGCTTCTGAAGACCCTACCACTGATTGTGTGGGAAACTGATGGTCTGGGAAAGCTTTTCTACCACAGAAGTCAGGTGCTGGTTTAGTGCTAAGGAGGACAGACTGACAAGGAAGAGCCTGGCTGAGCACTATGCCACGGGTTCATGAGTCATCCCCTCCTCAAAGTCACACAAGGACTGGCTCAGCAGGGTAATGAGCTGCCCTTTCCAGTCCTTGATTTTAAGGCATCTTTATCAAATTTGCAAAACAAAGCAGGTCTCTATTTTTGCAGTATGAGCTCTACTTAAATACCTGCCACATACAGTTCTTACGGTGCCTTTGATGCACTTCTGCAATAGTCTCCCTTCTTAAAATAAAAACTAAATCTGGTGGCTATCAAAGAGCCTCTGCGAGGCAGCCGTGCAGAGACTTTGGGGCATGACAGGACAACAGTTACAGAACTCATTAAAGCTAAACATTACTCAAGTTTTATTTTACAAGCCTTATAGCTCTAAAAACTCTGGGGAGATCAACTCAGATGGTGCAGTGTTTGCCATGAAAACATTGAAGTGCTGTGAAGTGAAGGGCACACACACATAATTCAGCAGTGCGTGTGTGTGTGGAACAGACCCACACACCATTGTACCCCTGCAGGCTTGGGAAAATACTCACGTTCCCAAACGAGCTTGGCTAGGGTTTTTTTGTTTTGATTATAGTACAGATGTAATTAATACATCAGCTGAACAAAGATCCTGAGACTGACTGGGTTTTTTAATCATTCAAATGCATAAATTTGAAAAAAACCTGCCAAATTCACCATTCCAACATACCTGTTTGGGTTTTTTTTCTGTTACTTATAGAACACCAACAGTGCATCCAGCACTGTATAATCATATAAATTAACATTACCTCTCCCCTAAAGACTTCATGGTCCAGCACAATTGAGTCTTAAAAGTCATCACTTCTCTGAGGGCATATGTTCATTTCTTAATTTCCTCACGTTAAAGCCTTTAAATTCTCAATCATAACATTATACATTTTGCTAGCACATTTCCCATTTTTGGTGGTAGAGGAAAACAAATGTGTTCTTCATGCAAAGATACACACAAATCTTTAAGTAAATATACAGCATCTATGTATATATGCTTCTGCTAATAGAAACCACAAACAAAAAAACCCCCATAAACAGAGCAGGATTTGCACAATTAGAAAGCAGTTCTGATATATATTATTTAGTCTTGACTAAAGCTATGTTTAAGTAAACTGATCTTGGTTTGGGTCAACCAGCCTTACATATATACTCACTAATTATATACAGTTAACAAGAAATAAAACTTCTCTTGTTGAAATTGGAAAGGAGATGATCTGGTTTTTGAGGCAAAAAGTATGTTTTTCTTACCATATACCCTATCAATTTGTGATCTATTCTTATACCCTGAAGGCAACACAGATTTTGATTTTGATTTATTTCAGAGATGTCAATTTTCCTGGATTTATCTTTTTCCATGTGGCTGCAGAAGAGTAGGCATTAGACAAAGCCTGTAAAGTTAAGTCAGGAACTACTATGACTTTTACAAGAAATTCCCCATTACTGGCCTAGCCAGTAATGCTATGAGAAAAGCATTTCTAGCTTTTTCTTGCTATGAGAAAAGCAAGAATTAAGACTTTATTTTTTTCTTATTTCATAACACTTTTTTTTCCTCTTACTTTGTAAAAGATGCTTAAGATCCATCAGGAAGTAAATGAAAAAAAAAACAAAAAACAAAAAAAACCCAAACACTGATCTAGGAGCGTGCAATAAAGAAGATATTTTGTTCCTTCTGTTAAAAACGCAAAGTGAGTTCCTATGAGATAACTCCAAACTTGCACTCAGGCAAAGGAATCATCCTTCCTAAGCAATCTAGACATGTCAGACATTGTGACTGGCTAAAGTCTACATGGGAGAACATCTCTTAAAGGCTGCTGTTTGAGCTGGAGATGGCACCTTGTCCTTCATACCAGGAGAGTTTATGCATTTGAAGTCACTATTAGGGAAAAAATAAAACAAAAATAAAGTAAAATAGCCAAAAGGCTAAGGACCAGAAGAGCAGGACACTCCAACCCCAGCTGACCCAAGGTACCTAAAGTGATGCTGATGCTACCACAGGCTAGCAAGTCAGATTCCTCTTGCACCACCTCCTCCTACAGCCACAAATTGCTTCTGCACAACAGAAAACTAATCCTTCTTTAAAAGCAGAAAGTACCAGCAGGCTCTGGATCCCAATACATCACTTGTGAAGGAAGCACGGCTCTTGTGAAAGCATCACATCTCTCAATGTGCCTTCTTAGCCCTGGCAGAAGACTGCAAAACCCCTGAGTGCATCTCAAGTGTTCCCAGGACCCTCAACCACGGCACTCCAGGCTTTTAAAGACTCTCTGTCTCTTACTGCTGTGATCCCACACCAGCAGCCAGAGCGTGCCTTCTTCTGATGATTATTTAGCATTTTAAATGTGTGACTACACAAATAACAGCTCTTCACAGCTCTATGGGAGCTGATATTTCAACACAGCCAGTGTTTTATGTCAGCATAAATGAGAAGCTGTATGCTGCTACCACAAGAATGCTTCCCAGATCATGTTGATAGTAAAATTTTATAAGATAATGTTAGCGCTTTTAACATCAAGCTTATGGATTAAATATGTCACAAACACATTTAATGTATTCAAGTCATTTATCATTATCCGTTCTAACAAACTGGCAATATTTATCCTATTAATTCAGGCAAATGTAGGACTGTTTACTGAGTGGTTGAGAATTATAAGGATATGTTCAGACAAAAATAAACACAAGAAAACTAAAGTGAGTATTGTTTAATGTAAAAATATGCCATCCTACTCAGCTCTCAAAATAAACTGCTAAACTGTCGTTGGCCTTCTGCTTTTCAAAAAACTGATTGTTAGGCTAATCTGTCAGGCCTGATTTGCACTTCTATATTTACTTTTTCTCACACATTTAAAATATAATCTTAGTGGGTTTCAAGAAAACATTCAGAGAAGACCTGGACATTTTATGATTGCAAGATCAAATACACAGCTTGTTACATTTTTTCATCTTATTTATGCATTTAAAATGTATTTCCTTTTTGCGAATGGCTCTTTACTGAAATCTTACTTTCCTTTTCACTGACTTTTCATCTCTGACTTCTCCATAGTCCATCTCAGTGTACTACTCCTTTTTTTTTTTCCCCCAGTATATAATTTTTCCAGCTTATCATTCCTCATCTCCTTCCTCTCTGTCTCCAGTTAAGCAAGCCCTGCTCAGAAGTGAGGTATGGCTGGGAAGAGGTGCAAAGGAAAAGGTAGTTAGTTGAGCTGAGAACTATGCCAACACAAGTGAATAGCTGATGATGAGACACCCAGGCAGGTGTGGCATTACCTCAGCAGGTGATTTTGAGTAGACAACATGAGATAAACAGATATTTCGTAAACTGGCCCTGTGCTACAGTTCAGCCTAAAAAGCTAGAAGTTGAAGCCAGCCTACCAAGTATCTAAAACTCCATGAAACTTGTCCTAGAAGACAGAGATATTCATGGTATTCACTCTGTTCATTTAAGAAAAGAAATTGCTTTCTACACATGCTTGCTGAACCGGGCATGTTGTTGGAATACAAAATCAGCTAATTTTTCCTGGGGTGGGTGGCGCTAGAAACGTGGGGAACTATATCGGCAGATGGGCAGAGAAGAGGAACTACGACAAAATGTCTAAAAGCAGGTATAAGAGTCTGGTTACACTTTTTCTGCTCCTGCCAGCCCAAATTGCAATGAAATGAAGGCTTTACAATATCTTCATCCAAGCATGTGAGGACATTTCCTCTGCGGGTTTCCATACTGATCTTCAGGACAAGAATCAAGGTCAATGTCTCACAGCCTAATAAGAAAAAAATTCAGTTGAAGGACAATTTTACGAGGCAGTTGCATTGGTGTTAATGAATCAGTTGGATATTTTTTAACTTTTTCAGTTTTTTATTTTGCCAGGGAAAATTTAATTCTCCAGTGTTGAATCCTGTTATTAAGAGACAAAGTAACTTATAATAATTTTAGCAATGACATGGCTTGTGTCCCAAATGGTGCAAATAATTCACTGGCTGTACTGGATCTATAGCACTCTGTGAGCATCTGGCCTCCTCTGCTTTGATCAACATTTTCAAAGCCTACTTGAGAAAGATGGATGCTCTGTCCTATTAAGAGAACAATGGGAACTGAGTTTCTCTGTATCCAGAGAGAAGGCAGTAATACAATTTTCAGCAGTCAATAGAAGCTAGTGGTTCTGACTTCTATTTGTGCCTTTGAAAATCTCCCCAGTGAGATTCTTTGGGTGAATTGGAGCTATGGGGTAATCTCCTAAATTGGAAAAGAGTCAATAAGCTAAATGAAAACATTTACCTCAAACTCTAATTTAAGCCCTGAGCTGATGGAATTAAAAATGTCATATTTTTAATAGATGTACAGAAATAAAATTGTCCTCGTTAGCTGATATGTCATAACATGCATGGGGCTAAAACTACCCTCTAAAACCTCATGCAAACTCTACATTCAAGTGAAATAAAACACAAACACATTTAATATGTTTTTCTGTGGCTTGAGATACAGGAGTAGCAAGAATACAGGCCACAGTGCCTGACTTTTGTTTATATAGCAAACTTTAAAATACATTCTTAGCTGATTTGGGGCAGCATTTTACTTTATATTTGATGTTGTCCTACTGTACACAGATGTGGAAATCAGCTGTAAAACAAAAGTGTGTGTTTTTAATGAGTCCACACTTTCTAAACTAGAAAATCATAACAATATATTGGTGTTTAGAAAAAATTCATAATAACTAAGACAGTGGAAAGTAAACATTCCTAAGTATATGAGCTACTTGAAATTAATAACCTCAGTAATAAAATCAATACTCTCCTTATAGTTCTTAGTAATTTTCTCCAACACTGATTTTTTTTTTTTTTGGTAAGGCACTGTAAGTCTTGCCTATTATTTGGATTGCTGGTATTGTTTTATCTATCATAAAGAGAAGCATTTTTTCTGGAAAATAATTGAAAATGAGCATATGAAATAACCAAGGAACAACTGGAAACAGCTAAGGGACCATTTTAAAGATTAAAAAAATCAAAATCTGGAGACATCTAATGCTGAATCATTTTCCTTCGAAAAAATGGAAATACCTATAAAACACAAATGTACTGTTCAGTTACTGGTAGAAGTTGGTTATGGGAATAAAAAAAATGTACATTAAAGTGTAAGATGTGGTTTTAACAAAAACTGTGACTGCAATAACCCTATTCTCCTCTCTACTACCAGGATTAAACATAGTAAATTATGATATAGAAAAGATTAATTTCTGAGAGGCAGAGCTATGTAGCAAAATTTTTTACAGATAATATAGACATATTATGTGTAACACAAAAATAAGTAATAATAATCAAAACAAAATTAAAAGAACCTCAACTTTTTTAAGGGCAGATGAGAGAGTAATTATCTTGTTTTCTCATTAGATTGGAGTGATGATTGTCACCTTCCAGAATTATCAGTATAAATCCCTGTTTATTCAAATGAATGCAGCTGGAATGCTTTACAATGGTTTCAGTGACTTCAGGTGTTGCTGCCCACAGGATTTTTCCTTTTCTCTAATTAGTAAGTCTAGTCTATTTGTCTTCTCTTCCTTTTTTCTTTGTCCTGATTTTTGTGTTTTCCATGTTAGCTAAGTTAACACATTCACTTCTTACATGGGGACCAGTTTTCTGATCCATTTCACAGATCTCTGCTCTGTTGACAGCTACTCTAGGTGCATTCAGAGCTATTTTAAAGATGAAAGCTGTTAACACTACTTTCTCAAATATGCCAGCTAAGACAATAATTTAAAATTTTAAATAGCGTGTAAAAGTCTCCATAAAAACAAACAAACAAACCACCAACAAAACAAAGAAAACTTAACCAAAAACCACTTAAAATAAAAATTTATTCAGATTTGAAAAATATTAGCAGTCACAGAAATATTGATAGCTTTTCAGATAAAAGAATAATTTTGAGGTATAAAAACTATACTGTTAATGATTAGCATAAAATCAAAGTATATTTGGCTGTGATATGGTATAAAATGGAAGGTTTTTGCAAAGAGTAAAAATGACCCTTGGAAACCTACTGGGCTTGCATGTAGTGCATTTTTACAGCAGTGAATAAGGAGTCTGTAATCTGTAAAAAAAGAAGCCTGTAAAGTCTGCAGTATGACAGCCTGCCTGTGCCTCCCAAAGTAACTACTCCTGTCTTCTCAAAGTGAAGGCTTGACATTAGCAAAAATAAAGACCAAAAGTGCCAGGCAGGAGGTGAGTGAGTGCAAAGTGTGAGTGGCAGTCCTTGGGAAGGGTGTGCACCTGCACGCGCTCCAGCCTGACACGTTGGCAGGGGATGGAAGCTCATACTGGAAACTGCCTGAAAATTATTCTTTTTGGGGCCCTTGAAGTAGGTGAAAGCATTCCTGGCTGACTACCACTCCTCCTTTTTTTCTGTCCACTGTGAATTGCTGCAATTTGGCTCAATATGTCTAAGCCCAGAGGGCTGGCTCAGAGGTATTCTTTTTTTTCAGATTTTTTTTACACACTCAATGTCCATTACGTAAATGAATCTCAGCCTTGCTGTACTGGGACACCTTCAACATTCCCACTGGTTTTGGAGTAGGAACAAGTTTTGAACAACTGCCTCTAAAAGTGGTTTTTCCCCCCTACCATATTCCAAGACCTATCATTAGCTTTTGCTACTCAATGGGACTTCATGAATTTGAGTTTTAAAAGAAAAAAAATCAGTCAAAGAGAAGCCACAGTCAACTCTAAAGTAAACAAACTCCACAGAAATTAAAAGCATTGGGTTCACAAACGTCAGGGCAGATTTCAATCTCACATCACTATGACATCTGGAAAGAAGGAAAGAAGGGAGAGAAAACCCTGGAAGAACAGCACAGAGCTCTTCTCTTTGCTCATCTTTTGTTTTATTCCTTCATCTTTTTCCTTATTTCCTCCTTCTCTCCATACTCTACATTTCTTCACAAAGCACACACTTAACTGGACAGCTAGGGCAAGGGCAGAATTTCATGTAAGCCATTTCAGTTTGTCTAGATAATTTACTCATTTAACATGAAGTTCATTGGTTTATCAGACTACACATTTGGAGGAATTTTTAGAGAGAGATTTGTCCTCAATTGAATTAACAAATTCTCTTCTCTCAAATCCTCTTCACTCTATCTTTGCAGGGATTGTTTAATATTTTTTTTTCCTCTCTTTGGAGCAGTTCAGGTCTTTATCTTGGAATGTAGTACCTCCTTATATATAAATACATCCAATATATACTAGGATTTTTTACTAATTGTTTGTAGCAAGGAAGTAGACGGAGAACAAAATGAAACAAATACCTAACGTTGT
Organism: Phainopepla nitens; assembly: GCA_013400175.1. Lineage (NCBI taxonomy): Eukaryota > Metazoa > Chordata > Aves > Passeriformes > Bombycillidae > Phainopepla > Phainopepla nitens. Next base: position 2,170,167 of record VXBQ01012573.1, read on the forward strand.
TTTGTAATGTGATAGCTTCTCCTCTAACTAGCTGCTCTACTCTGTGGCAGAAATTGCAAGGCCACCTGTGGATCCATTCCCAGTTATCTGTAATTTAGCCTGTAAGCCCTAACACTACATGACATAATTCTCTGCTTACAACATATGTTGGCAGTTTCACTCTGTGAGGTCCATTTGCTGAATCTAAAGTGCCAGCACACAGCAAAACTGGGCAGTGTATACACAGAAATCCCCAGAGCAACCTGATATTTGTGACCCATAATGCTGCCTGGTTTGTTTTCAATTAGATATCTTTAAATTCATGGTTCTGAGATTGTATGTAGCTTCTTTATACACTACCATGCTCACTGTGCTCATTATTACACGGCAACATAGAGCAGAAATTAGGAACTGTAACTTGCTATGTCATAGATTAGAAAATGGCACAAAAGAAAACCCCAAACAAACAAAACACCCAGCTGAAGTAGGAAGAGGGAACTCAGTATTTCTGGAGCTCAATAGGAATTATAACCAAAGTAGTTAACAGAGCAATGAAACAATCTAATAAATTTGCAGCAACCGGGAGATGTCTGAACTTTATTTTGTGACTAACTCCAACTTGTCATATTGGCTTTTCAAAGTTAACCTCAAAGAAAGTTTGGAAAAAATGTAATGTTTGGTTTTGAAACAAAAAAAGTTTTGTTTTGAAAACTGATTTAAAACCACTTTTATATTTTCTTTAATTTAGACTGTAGATGTCATTGTTTCAACTGTTGCTAAAGCCAATATTAACAATTAGAAATGACACCTATACAGCCAGATTAATTTTAAACAACAGAATTTTAGCAGGAAGAATTAACAATTTTCATGGCCTTAAATAATTAAGCAAATCTAAGAATATTTGGGTCCAAAGTATGCATCCAGTTTAAATGAAGGCTATGAGAGGTGATTGTAAACATTATGAAGATTATTACTCAAAATCAACATTTTTTCAGACTGCAATACAGAAATGTGAAAGACTTTGGGCATACTTTCTAAATCTTTTGCTATCAAATACTGACTTGGCTCTGATACTTCAAATTCCAAAGGTAAATACTCCTTTGGTATACAGGAATATTTTTTAGTTCTTCAGCACAGAAGAATTGATTGATTAGCATTTGCAGAAGTATTAAGGCCTCTGTATAAAATTTGTTCTAGGATAGAAGCATGTGCTTTTGAACTGGAACCACCCTCCACTGATGAATTAGATATTTGGCCTTGTATTAACTTGTGAAGTTCTGCATCAGCATTTTACAGTTGTAGCACATATGTCATTTTCATTGGCAAACCACAACTCTTTACAAGTCTAATTTATACATAGCCAAGTAGTACGGGTTGTCAAATAGGAGCATATGAACTTGGAAATAGCCAACATTTTCCAGTAATTTCAGAAATTTTCAGCCTTCTTGAAAGGGAGAGTTAATGGCTTTAACATTATTTCTAGAGTACATCTGAATAGTTCAGGAGCCAAATCTTTTATTCTGTGTTTCAGTGCCAGCTCAAGGTTCCTTCAAAACCATCCTCCCAGTTTATATTCTTGAAATAATACTCCATGCAAAACTTCTGGTTCTGGCAGCAGAACATCCTTATTTTCTTTTATTCTTCTTTGAATCTTAAGTCCTCCAACTCCTCACAAAAATGATCATGGAAACATGCTGTTCTCTCAAGCACACAGATAAGAGCTGTGGACAGGAAAATCATAAGGCAGAATTTGAGAATAAAAGGGTAACAAGGATTAATGAAGAGCAAAGAGAGTTGTGATGTTCTAAATCAAAATAAAAATCAAAAAGGGAAAAAAAAGGCAGAAAAAGTAAACAAAATTTTGGTCAGATTTTTGTCAGGAACTTTTCTCAAGTTTATCAACTGTGAAGCTGATAAACTACTCTTTGACAAAAGAACCCCCCCAAAAAAAACCAAAATGAAGCAAACNAAAAAAAAAAAAAAAAAAAAAAAAAAAAAAAAAAAAAAAAAAAAAAAAAAAACAAAAAAAAAAAAAAAAAAAAAAAAAAAAAAAAAAAAAAAGTGAGATTTAAGAGCCAAGAAACCTAAAATACAGTAGTCACTTGCAGTGCGCTCACCACTCCAGCCTGAAAAATCCTTTTTAATCTACAGAAGTTAAAAACATTAAAGCGGCAGCAACATTCTTTTCTCTTTACAATCAAAATACCTGAATTATCTGCTCCAAACCTTCTTATTTTAGTGCACTTAGTTTGCCTGATATCCACAGGCAAAAATTTATTCTTTAGCACTCTTCTTACAGGAATTCTTTTAAATAAAATTCTGCTAGACATTCTATACCAAAGCTTATTTCTGAAACAGTCTGCCTGGCTATAACAATCTATAATTAAACCAAATATAAAATGGAAGTAATTTACAAGAATCTATACAATGGTTGTTTGTTTCCCAAGATGTTTTCAAAAGCAGTATTATTCACTCAAACCATACCGCAACTGCTGTGTCATGGCTCTTGGCAGATAAAGCAGAATGCACAGGTATGTGGACTCTGCTCGCTAGACAGGAGCAAGACCACATTTAATTTGTTACAGCCTTTAAAATATCTCTACTGTGTGTTGCACAAAATGTCAGCCCAAAAGTTTCAGTGGAAGTCTAATAAAGTTTTTCACCACTATGACCTCACTGAACATTTTGTTCTGAGAAATGTGCACATAGTTTGCTTGTTCAATTGTTGGGTTTTTTTTGGTTTTTTTTAAGTGAATCCAATACATTTAACTGATTTTTATTCCTGATTTTTCAATATTAACTTTACTATGGAGTAAAATAATTACCATTCAGGAATGATAAAACTGCAAAGATTGACCATTATTCTCATTAGAATTAGGTTCTAATCTTCAGTATGTATTGAGCAAGGTATGTTGCTGCAGGTAGCCATAATTAATAGTAGTTTAGGCTCCAGTTATCATTTTATTAGAATGCCATATGTGCTGAATAATGTCACATTGGACTGTCCGTTTCTGCTGCAGCCACAGAGTGCAGTTTGGGCCATGCCCCTCCTGGAGAGCAGGAACACAGCAGCCAGTCTCCCTTTAGCCGTGGGGGCAGCTCCCAGCCCCGTAAACACAAAACAAAAACCACATGCCAGACATCTGCAGCTGGGATTTGAAGATATCTCATGGCTCTCAGGCACAAAATAAAGCTCTAATGATTTTTTTTTAAAATGAGGCAGTAGGACTTAAATATTACAAAATGCTCACATAGAATATTGTAAGTTGCTTCTACCTCATGTAATGCCAAAACCAATCCAAGCATCTTAAAAATGGATATTACACCAATTTTTTTTCCTCACTCTCCCTCATTATCTCTAAATATATGAAAATTGAGCATTATACAGTACTAAAAGTTGGAATTCCAAGGTAATTATCCAAAATAAGATACTTCAAACTTATACTATGGAACCAAGAGGTTCAAGATATTTTTCTGTCGAATGAAATTCTCTTTGGCTTCAACTAATCTTCTCTTGCTTAAACCGTGTTGCACAAACATTTTGAAAGCAGAGGCTCTACAATAAAGATGGTCCTAAACTGAGAAGCTCCACATATGTGAACTAATTATGTAACTGACAGTCTCAAAAATATCCTTAAAGAATACTTCACCCTAAGAGATAATTTAACCTCGTGGACATCAATGGAAGTTTTCCATTGTCTCATATACAATCCAGTCAAAAAAGTTTGACAAAAAAAAAGCTTTAGTGTCTCAAAAAGACCTTTAAATAAGATGACTGGGGAAGAAGAAAAGCACTGCTTTGCTCAGAAATTATAAATTCTAGAAAATATACAAGCAATTAAAATCCCAACTCATGCTGAAGCGTTAATAAAAAATCCTAAAGTATACTCTATATGTCTTTCCTCAAGGAAAAAGTCCGTAAACCTGCTTTGGCAAACTTTAGTTATATACAAAAATGAGAATCTTTTGAAGTCTTAGATTGTTCCAGCTTTCTTTTAGTATAGACTTCGAATGGTTAATGTAATTGTTACCCGTTACAGAAAGATTAAAAAAAGTCTTAAGCAGTTAAAGCTTGTGTGACAAAATTTATAACTTAATATTTCATAATAAAATACTTGCTAGAGGTAATTCATTTTCTATACTCTATAAGAATCCTACACAGCTGCAAAATTATAAAAAGTATTATTAAAAGTGTTGAAGCAGTTTTCTCTGACTTTAGGTCGGACAGTCCTATAATGCTTTTTCTCATTATTGTGCATGTTAAGGAAAGAAGATGCAGTCTTCTGTATATAATTATAAGGCATATTTCACTAGCTCATCCTTCTGAAATCTTCTACATGTTCCACCTACAATTACAGACAACTTAATATTGAACTGATTTACAATAATGCATCTGATGTCTTTGTTTACCAAGAAAATTTTCACAGCAGTATTATTTACTTAAATTTCAATCTGATTTGCTATTTTTTTCTAAATTAATTTTTCAACAGAAACCTCATCCATGGTTCTTGTTACTGATATCCTCCTGCTCCAACTAATTTAATACAGGAAAATTTGTTACAGTCCTCCTTGTTCCTAAAGCAATTCCTAATTCTTATTTAGTGAGGTTTGCAATGAACAATATACAAAGAAAACACATTCCTATTTTAATTATATTAAATAGAGACTTTGATGTTTATGTTCTTTTTCATTAAGAGTTTTAAAATTGAATCCTTATCCATGAAGATATTTAGATGCAAAACTTAGGTGGACAAATTCTTGCAGCAAAACTTGCAGATACATAAATAAAAAAGCCCTTTAACAAATTCTTTATGTATGTTCTGTAGTAAATAATTAAAAATATCTCTCCAGAAACAAGATGAAGGTTAAACCACATACATAAGCCAGAGACTGTCCTCTGTGGATTAAAAGTGGAAAAGTCAGGTGAATTGATACTGTCAGTCCTGGGGAAAAAAAAAAAAAATCCCAAACCTCAAAAAGTGCCCTCTGTACAACAATTTAATGTAAAGAAAATTAAATAAAAGTCTTGAAAACCACCTATAGATATAATTACCTTACAGAAGAAGATTTCTGTTTTCAACATAACTTACAGAATACAGAAGATAAATTGGTAAAGATAATATTAAACTGATAAAAGCACAATTGATAAAAGAGAAATGATCTCTCTTAAATTGCAACTTACAATAAATTCAGGCAAGACAAATGTGTTTTTGAATTGATACATCACAGAAGTCAGGGATGTCAAAACTGTATTTTCTAAGAGTTCATTATGAAATGTAACTAGCACTGAAATTAATCTTTGTGGTTTTCAGAAATTACATTATAACGCATAGCTCAGGGATGTAGTGAACTGGCTCATATCTGTCCACAGAAAGCAGAAGTGACTTTTTGGAATCATTAGTCAACCTTGGACAAGAGATGGCCCAAGAATTTTATTTACGAGTGAAGACGTTACCACAGGGAAGCTTATCTGTTTATTTCCCATCAGCTTCATCCATCTCTTCTGGCTGATGCCTGGACCAAAGCTGCATCAGCTCACAGATGTCACACTCTGGAGCCCAGTGCTTCAATGTGAACTGCCCACAGGTCATAGCAGCTTGACAGGCAGCTTCACAGGACAGAAAAGTGAGAGCAGAGACTGCTTTGCCCTATGATTGTCTAAGTCAATACAGGGGAACTCCACAGCTCCCTTCTGTGCCTCAGTTTCAGCCAGTCCCTTCCATCAGCCAAGTTCTGAGCTCTGGTCATCCTACCATCCCCGTGATCACACACACACTGGAGGATCAGCAGTGAAACTCCCTTAACATCTTTGAAGGTGTTCTCCTTCCCCCAGGCTGGGTGCATTGAGCCTGGGAGGAGCTCAGCACCAGATACCCCCACTTAAACATTCACAAGCCACTTGCACAGGCTTTGGGCTGCCAGAGCAAATGAGTGCAGACCAAAGGTTTATGACCAAAAGCTTCTCAGTCTCTGCACTAAGCCATGCTGTACAAAAAGCCTGTGACCTTGAAAATATTTGAGTGCCATGGACACCTTCCCTCTCACTGGAGTAGAGACTCCCAGTAATTAAGAACCAAAGATTTTGCCAGAGTTACTCAGTTACAGGTACCTGCCACACCAGACAAATTCTGCAAGGTCCTGATGTGATAAATAAGAATAAACTGAAATTTGTTTTAATGTCCATGTGGGCATATTTTTAAGTTGTGAATGTAAAATGCCACAGCAAATAGAAACCCAACCCAACACTATATTCACTCAGAGAGAAAAAAATTGCGGTTTTAAGCCAGAAAAACTATAACATATGAAGCAGATAGCTCCAGTTTGTCAGTATAGCCTGGTAGGAATACAGTTCTTAAGCTCCATCCCTCTGGGCACATAGAAAAAAGAAGACATTACAGCAGAGAGAAGGGACAATATTCTTCTTTAAGGTCAGAGGGGCAACTCCTATTTGTTGGCAAATAGATTCCTTAAAGCATGTGATCAAAGGGACATTCCTGAACAAAGCCAAGGCACAATTGCCTGGTTTTCTAACGTCACACACATTGAAGTGAATGTGAGATTAAAAGAATGCAGTATCAGGCAGCCTGTGACCTCCAAATTTTGTACATGTAAAATACCTTGCTAATAATATTAAAATATTACTGTTGCTCTTGTGATGTGTGCTACTAGAAGGGTAAAACCTGATTACAAAGACAACCCTGCCCATGCAGAGTCTTGTGCACATTGCACATGATGTATTAAAAACAGAATTCTGCAACAGCTGACAGGACAGGGAAATGAGGACTGAGGGGGAAAAGAAAAAAAAAAAAAAGAGAGAGAGAAGGAGTCAGGAAAATGTAGACCCCTAGGCACAAAGCAACAATTTATTCAACCTGCCTGCTAGCTGTCGGGTACTTCAAGCTCACTAGAATATGTTCCAGTACTGATAAAAAAAATGTGTCACATGGAGGTGAAGGAAAAGCAGAAAAGGGTGTTGAAATTTGTGGTCAGAATTCATAATCTATATTCAGAAATGCCTAGTAAGTGAAAAAAAGAACAGGCAGCGATAAATAGTTTTTAGCTGACCTTAGGCTAGGATTTTGTTACTATTGTTGGGATGATTTGAGAGACTGGTAGAGATACATCTTCATTCAACATTTGCATCTTGTCTCCTCTTTTTGCTTTATGAATTCTTTGTGTTCCCAAAATATATTTAGGCATTTAGTGTCCAAATTTCAGCTGTATCTTCAAGTATTTACTGGTTTAGCTTGGTATTGTTTCTGTGCCCTGGCTAAGCATGTAAAAGATTACTAAAAAAAATAAAGGAAATGCCAAAAAAATCTACAGTATTTGCACAAATCTGTGCAACATATGTTTGCACAAACACATTACATTTCCAGTTTTTGAAACAATATCCTGGTCAGGAAAAATATCTAGAGGAGCTCTTGGAAGAATTTAGATATGAACAAAACTTCTATCAATCTACAATGTCTTTTTTTCTAGTTAGCTTACTTTCATTCCCTAGTTTATCATCCAAATATCTGCCCATAGCTAGTGTTTCCTAAAGGTGTTTCCCTGTGTTGTAAGCCAACAGAATTATGGCACAGGGAATTGTTGGCAGTTTGGTGTTTTTCCCCTCTAGTGACAAGTAATACCTCGCAACAGATGCTACTCATTTCTTCTGGGTGAGTTTGGTTCTCACTGGGCTTGCAAGGTAATACAGGGGATGGATTGATGAATAGTGTAAAAGTAAATGAGTTTAGAAAAGTAATACTTTAGAAAAACAGAAATGGAGCTGGGCAGTGAAAATTGTGGTGGAGGCAATAGTGCTTGTGGTTAATGAAGAAAATAATTGGAAAGGGTAAGTTTTACAGCCTGCCTTGGCTATTCCTATTAGAAGATCCAATCTCCCATATCCATAGGATGACAATTTAAAAAAGATCTTGGAGGCTGACAAAACCCTCAGTGTTACACCATAATGCTACTTTCACAAAGAATTTATGAGGACAGGGCAGTGAAAGACTGGAGTCCTTCCCTTCCTCTGACAGAGAGCAGGAAGATTAGAAAGACAAGAAGATACAGCATCACACACATAAATAACCCACATGCACAGAACTAAGCTACAGTGTCTAACACAATGCTCCTGCAAACACTCTTGAACACCGGGCGCTGATAACAGTGTGTTTGAATAACACTGCTAAATTGTGGCTAAAGCATCTAAAACAGGATTTTCAGAGGCACTCGGTGTAGATTTAATTGTTTTGCCAAACACAGCAGGGATTTTTGATGCTACTTCAACAGAAGACAGAATTGAATAATGTTTTCCTTTTGAATACAGCTCGACTAATTGTTAGTCTTTGACAAACTGCACAACTTTTCTGCAACGTAAAATTAACCACGCAAATACTCATGGCTTTGATACCTGAGTATAACATTGCCATAAATCCCACGCTAGGCAAGGTGTCACACTGAAATCAAGGTAAACTTAAACCACTACAGCTTTCTGGGACCTTCTGGTGACAGTGGATTTCCACCTGGGAGTGTTACATCAGTGCTTTGGGCAGCACCAAGGAATAAACTGCTAGGATTCAACATGGGGAGTTTAATCAGAAAAGCCTCAAATGGTTTAAGAATATGCTTAGATGTGAACGTGCCTTTGTGTGGTAAATACCTGAAGCTGTTTTAGCTTGAACAGAAGGACTCTTCTGGTTTGCATTCATTTGGTACAAGTGCAGATTAAAAATGGATGACCATGCCCTGCCCTCTGTACTTTCCAAGGATATGGAGGTAGAGGCAGCTGACTCTCAGAAAGAGCAGAGCCATCATTTAGCCTTAGCATGGTTATGGTTTTCTTCTATGCTGCTTGGTTTGCACTTGTAATTGTGGATTCCAAATTATGTCAGTAATCCAGAATTTGGGATAGGCATTCTCCCCACGACTTCCACCACAACATTGAACTGACTCTACAAACACAGGATGACTGAAGTTAAAGTACATCATAGAAGATTTCTTCAACAATGAAGAACATTTCCCTGTAGAAAATTAACTTTTCCTTTTTTCTGGATCATGCTTGGTTGTATTATTAGAGGATAAATGTCTCTCACATGTACTAAATTTTGAGAGGCTAAAGGCATGTCAATAGATTTGATTTCTCACTTTACTATACCTGCTAACATATAATCAGAAAATACTTTTGGTTTAAAGTGTTATATCTTCAGCAAAATAAATGTCTCGAAGTACTAATCCCCTATTCAACAATCACTTCTTCAAGCAGGTATTTTGCAATATTTTACATGACACTTTTTTATTCTTCCAGGAAATTAACAGAGCTAATTGTAGCTTAGATTATCTAGGTCCTTTGCCTTTTCTTTTACAACCGTTATGAGACTAATCTGTCAAAAAAATTAAGATAAAAATTCAAAGATGGAGAGGAAAGCACTCTTGCCAAAATGCCTCACTAACTAGAAATAATTTTGAAAGGTGGTTATTAAATACAATTTCTTCTGCATTTCATGTCAATGAAATATACTTGAACATTTCAAATCCTTTCTCACCATTTTTCCCTAATCACAACTTCCTACGTTATCACAACTTGGGAATCCCAATGCATTATTTTTGGAAGTGCACACATCTTCATAAAAAGTGACTATTCAATTTATATCATCACTGCTATGCCCTATCATTGTTCCCGCTAGTGAATAAAAAGTTCTGTCAGTGTGATGATAGATGACCTGGAGTCAGAACAGTGCAATTAACCTTTCTTAAGCTTATTCTTGTTTAAGTGAGATAATGGAATTTGATTTTTCTTTTCAGAGTCTTCTGAGTTTTAAAAATGATTTTACAACATGCAGAAGCCAAGCTCTTGCTACGTTTCTTATGAAACAATTCTATAATTTTTGTATTAAGCATTTGCTTGTCATTCAAAAGAAAGGTAACTGATTATAATTATTCCACAAAATATAAATAACAAGACCCCCTGAATAAAAAAAAATACAGTTCAGATTTTGTTCTAGTCCTAGTTTGTTTTCTGGTGTCCTGATGATGACTTTAAAATGCATTCTCTCAAAATTTTTAAGCATTCCTGTGAAAGCTTACTCGCTACAAGAAAATTGAAAATGCTTCTCTAAAATGAGAATTAAATAAGGGTTTAAAGTTCCAATGTTGTTAGAATGGGCTAAGAGCTGATGGGAATTTCAGCTTGAAGCAGGAGTGGAAGAGGTGGAAGTGTTGATTAATATGCACACATCTTTTCCTGGAGACGAAAAAGGGGAACAAGTCCACTTGTGACAAGTCCTGTTTCAAAAGGCTAAGTGACTTTTCAAAGTCGCACAGGGATGACTTTGCCTTCTGATTTCCATTCTCTTGCTCCATTAGATCTCCACAGTGCTCCACACTCATCCTGACAGAAGGATGTGCATGAGCTCATAGTGACTGACAGTTTGCTGTACTGTCACCACTACACAAGGAATATTAAAAGAAAAAAGGAACAGCAGTCTTTAAAGCAGGTGGCAGAAAACCTTAAAATACTACTTTCCAACATTATAAATACATCACAATGTCAGTCAAAGGCAGAATTTTATCCCTTGGAAACATGTGGTTGCACATTTAGCTTTCTGGTTTTTGTCCTAGTGGGAAGAGAAAATAAATAGTGTCTCTCAGCATAACAGACCTCCGTGAAAATATTTGCCCAGGTGAAAAAGGATGAATTTCATAGAAGAAACTGTTATTTAGTAATTCGTCCAAATGAATACTTGAATTGGCCTGTGCTGGTCAGAGCATTTCCTTTATGCTCGTCAGCCTGACTCAGATTCAACAGAAAATCCCTCTGTGCTGTATTGTAGGAGAGATTTTATCTGTGGAGTGTTATCCCACTCCTGGTGTAAAAGACCCAGGACATCACAAAATGGCTGTAGAGGTCGCACGGTGAGTATGGGAGGCCCTCCCGACACAGACAGTCAGCAATGAGGCAGATTCTCTACAGCCCCTGAAGTTTATACAGTCAGAGAAAATATCCAGGGAAATAGAACAGCCAGCTCAGAGGCAGAAACAGGGAATCCTCCTCCAAGAACTGAGCAGGTTACTGGAGTAATATCTTTAGCCTCTGCCTAAAGGTCCAGCAATGCCCACTTGAGCATCACTCCAGACTCTTCTTGGCACAGCAGTCCTGGATGACTAAGCTGTAAATGAGCATTTCCCAGAGGCCAGGCTGGGCATTGAGGTGTCTCTACTCCTCTGTCAAGTGAGATCACTTGATAAGGCAAGGAGTACCAGGAGGAGCTAGAGAGCACATAAGAGGTGGGACATAAGCGCATAACAGTGGGAATAAAATGGGAGACCATTAAATGGATCCTATTACAATGAATTTACTGCTGAAAGGTACTGCTGGGATCCACCATTTGTGGATTTTTTTTCCAGGATTAATGTGGATGGACATTTATTATTTCTCTCTTACCAAAGATCTGCAGTGTTAAGTGCAGAAAAGAGCACAAGCACATGCAGTGCCAGAAGAGATATATGAATTAATTTCATGCATCTTTACATATAGTAAAAATTAAGATACATAGTTGAACTGATTTTTCATTGCCTTAAAAAGTGGTAGATTTTGTTTTCCAGGATCTGAAATTTATCTTATTACTTGTCTCTTAATTGCATGTTTCCTTTCCTTTGCTTTCCTGAACTGAACAATTAAAGACTGCCGATGGTCCACCTGAATGCATGTATAGAAGAATAAAATATGCATTACTTGATTTCTCTTTGCTCAAATAAGTAGAAGCAAAAGCTTTACATGTCATTGTATGGTTTGAGAGATGAGGCAGAGTTGAGAAAACATCATGTTTTGCAGCTTCCTACACAATTTAATTAATCCTTCACACCACTATGAGTAAAATAATGCATAATCCAATAGGATTTTGCTGATAATTTATCATCAGTTATTGTTCCTTATTGTAGTGCTAAATAATATCAACCTCATTCAACATGTGAAATGAGTCTCATTGATTCCTTTGTCTTTGTAATTGAAAGGGACAGTCCCATCAGTTTCATTAGAGGTTATTTGTCCTCTAACACACCAAACAAGATTTAGAGCTTAAATATTGAGGGGGGAAAAAATCCATTCCAAAACACAAATAAACTCAAAGGTAAAATTTATAAGGTCAGTGAAATACTGTTAGGTTCAGCTGCCCAAGCATCCCAGAGACAGATAACATATTAGCAGCTGGTACATGATTTCCCTGTGAAAATTGCAATAAAAGAAATGACTGTAACTTAAAATCAATGCTAATATAGGGAAGTATGACAGTACACATTGCAGGCCAGTGTACATTTCTGAAAAATGTACTTTCATAACTGCACTACCAGTAGCTTTGCCAGTCACACTCATGTCACGCTCTGATTTAGGACCCAGAGAATGCTGGGACAGCAGAGGCATCACTATTCAATCGTATTATTTTTGGCTTAGGGAGAGAATGTGCTTTTTAAGGAAGCAATCCAAGCCATAGATAAAAATCAGTCCTCCTTAAATGAGTACTGGAATTGCCAAAGGAGCTTAGAAATATGAAGCAACACATTTACTGGTCAGGGCAGTTAACTGTTTTTATGCTGGAAAGACATGAAAGTAATGTAATAATATCAGGACCTTTGCAGATGCTCAAGAGCTGTAGTAGATTATAAATGTATAAGCAATTATTTATTTCATGTTCAGAAGTTTGGCCCATTATTATCCATTGTTTCTAGAATATTTTAATTGTGTTCTTTAACAACATGGTGCACTTTCTTGACCAGAAATGGCAAAGCAGAAAAGAAGAATAGCACTTAGCTGTCTTGGAGAAACCAATCACCGGTATGTTCATTGAGTTCAATATTATTATTCATGCATGAAGGAGCTACTTGTGAAAAGCTGTTATGGATTAGAATTGATTCCTCACATTAGGTTTCCAGAATGAACCTTTGCCTTTAAGGTGTTATGCATTTCCCTGCTGCGAGAGCCCAGTTTTCTTCCTCTCTTTTTGGAGAGAAAAGGGAGTGAGGCAGAGCTGCATCTCTACCATCATGTTACCTTGGGATTCCAATCTCCCCTGCAGCCCAAACCCCCAGATTATCTTCACCCTTCATGGGTTGGGTCACTTCTGCCTCTCCTGGCAAGAAAAATACATTTAAGGGGTAAGGACTACTTCCACCTGAGCTTTGCTTTTAGGGGGATGATGAGATGAAATTATTCAAGCCCAGTTATCTCAAACAACGCAGATATATTGCCTTCAGTATGAGAAAAATGAGGAAAAAAAAATGTTAAAAGCTATTTAGCAATTAGTATGTCACAACCAAACAGATGAACTTTTACAAATTAATCTAGTTAATGAAACATACAAGTAAAAGAGAATAGCTTAATATTTTATAACACATTGTCCTGCTTGCCATCTAAAAGTATGTTTTAGTTATTGCACTAAGAATACATCACCTCAGCAAGGTCTTAGTAATTAACTAGAACTCTTCTCCTCATGTAGTGTGCTTTGTGTTAAATTTCTTTCTTGGAAGACCAACGTGCCCTTAACATTTGTATGACCTAAGGTTTAGCTTGAAAACTTTGTATCTGAAAACCATTTTCATCTTACCTGTGTTTTATTTTCTCCACAAACATGTCAAATATATATTTCTGTAAGTATTGGTTCTCCTTTCCTTAAATGTCCTCAAAAGATGGATTTTTTTTTTTTTTTTTTTTTTTTTTTTTTTTTTACACAAAATGGTAGTGAGGAAGTTTTCTGGACTGTTTAGTGCATACAATGAATATCTAAGAGTTAATTTCTTCTTTCTGAAGCAACAACTCAGCTTCATTCAATGACTATAGCCAAATTAGCAATAGCTAATGAGCCTTGGCTAACAGAATAATGACACAAATATGTGCTTACTTCTATAGCTTTATCTGAAAAAATGAAGCTATTCTCTATCATGTTCCAGGTTCTCTCACCAACACTTTAACAGAAGAGAAATAGCAGTTCTTTAAAAATAAAGTACCAACAGGAAGAAAATAGCACAGACAAAATTCTTCCCAGCCCTTGGATCTGGAGGAAAAAAGGGAAGCAACCTTTTCTCCTACATAGACATCTACACAGCAGTGTTCCAGGCTTTCCCACCTTCTGTGCAATACCGAATCAAGAGCCTGTTTTGGGATGTTCCATAATGTTTTTAGGCTACTTGAGGAAGAATTTCAAATGGAGACTTTGGTATGAAACCTGAGTGATCCCTGGCACCACAACAGATTTTCCCCCTGCCCTGTAATGTCTCCGGCATGACCCTGCTGCAGCTCATCAGCTGCTTCAGCTGCCCCTCTGGCCAGAGAGCAGAAAGGAAATCTCAAGTGAAGGTCTTCAGGCTTTTACACAAAGCAACTGCTACAATTTCCGTCTGGGAGTTTGAAACAGAAAGTTGACTCCAAAATTCAGCACGTAATCTATAAATCAAACTGGAGACCCAGCAGTAACATGAAAAGAAAAAGAAAGGCAAGAAAAGACGGTGATTTAGGGCATTTCAAAAAAAAGGAGCTAATAAATAACAGCAGAACAGAGGATAAGAACAAAGAAAACAAGGTGAGGAGTGAGGTGACTAAAGGGAGTGCTGAATGGAAGGTACAAAAAAAATTAAAGAATTTTACCTCCTCTCTCTCATTTTTGATAACACAGTAATGTTTACAGTGTTTCTATCACACTTTTCTGGTGAGAACTTTGTGACTTCATAGTCTTCAAACATTTTTCTAAATGCTACCCCTAATTTTCATTTTGGTGACCATGCCATGTTCAAGGCACTGTCTTCATATTTGGGCTACAATGCTCATTATTTCAATATTCATTTAATTATTTTCTGCATTCAGGAATGAGTCTTAAAAGAGCTCCACAGAAAGTGTAGGGGGCAAAACTGGTTTTATGTTTGGGATGTTCACTAAGCCCAAAATAAACACATTCTGTTGTCTTGAGTGTCACAGAATGGTCTGTATATTCCCTGAATTAAAAATAGATGTTTTTATTTCCCTGCTCAGTTTCCTACCTCCAAAAGATATTGAGTCTGTGCAAGAATTTCCCACATGTCAAATGAAATTATGGATTTACAATATACTAAATCTTTTTCATTAATTCCTTTCCTTTTTTTTTTTTTCTGACAACCCAGCTGGACGAGGTAGAATGATGCAAACTTTTGTATAAATGCATTTTTAGTGGGTGCTAGAATTAGATAGCTTGCTATTAATTCATGTCTTACATTATTGTAGTATTTTCCCTGTGTTCCTTGAGAATAGAAGCAAATGGAAAGTGATGGGTATGTTGTACTTGGAATCTGAAGGAGAGTTTACGTTTATGTTTGCTATTGTTCCTTTTAATGTCCCAGTAGGGTTTCTCTGGAATATGTAGCCAGCATTCTGAATTTCATTAAATCTGCTGGACTAGATTATGAAATATGAAACCATATAAGCAGAAATAAAAAAAATCCTTAACTCCTTTCTGTCCATTTCTTTCTAGTCAAAAAGAGTATAATAATGCCATCTCAGTATCTAGATATTTGTACTTATTGAGTATGTTTTACTGTATTGCAAGGACAATTTGAATAACACAAAAGAGGATTAAAAAAAATATTTAGCTGTATCTGTCCCAAAGTGTAAGAAAATCCAGAATATGGAATTTGAAGCACACCCTCAGCTCAAGGATGATACTCCCTATTTGTAAATATAATAAATCATTCTTCATTTTCATCTCTTTTTTTCTTTGAAAAGGGAGCATGCATTTCAGATTCAGTAGGAATACAAAGGTCAGTATCACTGTGCTCAACCATTTTCTCTGATACAAGAGAGAAACAAAATAATCCTACCAGACTAAAAATAGAAAAATTCTTGATTGACGTACATAAAATTTCAGTTTTGAGTACAGAATTTAGTCCTTTTTCTGGCCCTTTAAAGTTCCTAACTTCTGAAATATTCTTTTACTGTTTCAGCAGCTTCTTATAGTCCACTGAAATTGTCCTTCCATATAGAAAAAAAGGAATACTGTTTTATTCCATTCTCCTGGTAATGACACCAGAAAAATATCAGATGGCATGATCTTTTCTGTGCAAATCAAAATGAGTAGAATTTTTTTCTAAATTACAGAATTTTGATTTTTTCTTTTTTATTCTTTCTATGCGATTCTACTTAAACCTAAGTAAATCAAACTGAGAAGTAAGATTTTCACTTCTCATCAAAGAACACAGAGATTTCAAGCCAATTCCAGACCTCATCATGATATACTGACGTATTTATTAACCATGAATCCCATGAACCTCCACTAATATATAAAAGCTAATGATCTGCTTGACATTTCAACAAATACGCTTTTTCCAGCTTTGCAGAAAAGGACCTGAGGGTCCTGGTAGACATATTGAACAGGAGCCAGCAATGTGACTTTGCTGAAAAGAAGGCCAATGGCCTCCTGGGCTGCATTAGGAGGAGAGTTGGCAGCAGACAGAGCAAAGTGATCCTATCCTTTGCCCAGAGGTAAAAAACCACTGGCAAGGCCACCCCAGGAGTGCTGGGTCCTGTTCTGGGCTCCTCAGGGATGGACATACTGGAGAGAGACCAGCCTGACTAATAACCAGTCTAATGGAACAGCCATGATTCATTGCTACATATATACGAGCAGAATATGTAAAAAAGTGTTACTGAACTCCAGCATTTCCATGGCCCTCAGAACTTCAAATTCCTCAGGCTCTTTAAACTGCTAAGCAGTATCTCAAATACAGTGCATGTTCTTTGTAGTAAATACCTTATACAATCCCAAGGTTTATCTTCTTTAAATTAAGCTAGCCCTCAGAAGCTTAACGTTTAAATCAGGATTACTTCTCCACCAAACCAACACAGGCTGCACTTGAATATTCCAAATCAATGCATGACTAACAGGATTTTTCCTGCCACAGACTGACTAAATTCAAATATAATCTTAGCTTCTGCTTCCTTTCTACTGATTACAGTCAAGGATGCAGCAACCTTTGCTGCTTGGGTGAACTCTTTCTGATATCTTAATGCAATTTACAGTACACCCTGGGATAATCCTTGTTCAATATTGCTGAAGTGGCTTTTTCACTGACCAGTGGTTTGAGAAAAGCTCAAGATATTATTAGTGAGCAATCATTAACTAAAACAGTTTACTTTTTAAATAATTTTAGTACATATAGCTGAAAAAATGGCTTTAAACATGTCATTCTGTGAATATTATTTTTTTTTAATGTATTAAAGGAATTAATTTTATCCAGACTATCAATTTAGTTAGATGCAAGTACTTTATTCAAAGGAAATTCAGTCAAATATATATGCACATTTTTGTACATGGAAGAACTGTATTCAATAATTTCAAAGTAAATATCTGTTTCTGATTTATACTGGTATCAGTGGAATTGATAGTCAGCCCTGGGGTCCCCAGCATGAGAAGGACATGGACCTGTTTGATTGAGTACAGAGGAGGACACAGGGCTGGAACACCCTTCCTGTGAGGAAAGGCTGAGAGAGTTGGGATTGTAGCCTGGAACAGAGAAGGTCTTGGGGTGACCTTACTGTGGCCTTCCAGTATGTGAGAGAAGCTACAAGAAAGATGGAGCGAGAGTATTTACAATGGCCTGGAGTGAGAGAACAAGGAGGAATGGCTTCAAACTGAAAGAGAGTAGGGTTGGATTAGATATTAGAAGAAATTCTTCCCTGTGAGCGTGGTGAGGCCCTGGCACAGGTTGCCCAGGGAAGCTCTGGATGCCCCATCCCTGTTCAAGGCCAGGTTGGATGAGGCTCTGAGCAACCTGGTCTAATGGAGTATTTTAGGTTGCAAATGCAAAATGAAGCTGGGGATGTGTATTCTATTGCTATCTGTGGAAACCAGGTGGGACAGTTTCCTTTATCTCTTCCAGGACCCATCCTCCTTCCAGGAGAGGTATCTTCTGTTAATGGGCCATTGAGTCTCAGCACATGACTGATAGGAGGCAAGCATTCCTACATTATATATATCTGAAATCTGACCACAGTCAGCCTTCTTCCACTAAATTCCCAGAGGAGCAGCCTTTTTTCCCACTAGATTCCCAGAGAAAAGACCAGACCCTTCTACATCACCACTAGACCATCAAAAACTTTAATTATTTAATTTAATATTAGTTAATTAACTAATTAATTATTAATTTTTGATGTAGAATCAGAAGGATTACATCCCCACTAGACCTCCAGCCTTCTACAGGATCACCACTTCAACAAAACCATCTGTCACTCCAAACGGAATGGAGCCATCATTCAAACTGAACTGTTACCAACACCCTGACGGACAGGGTGTCAGATTATATTCTAACTCTGTCAGTTTTTTGTTTTTTTTTTTTTTTNTCTTCTGTTAATGGGCCATTGAGTCTCAGCACATGACTGATAGGAGGCAAGCATTCCTACATTATATATATCTGAAATCTGACCACAGTCAGCCTTCTTCCACTAAATTCCCAGAGGAGCAGCCTTTTTTCCCACTAGATTCCCAGAGAAAAGACCAGACCCTTCTACATCACCACTAGACCATCAAAAACTTTAATTATTTAATTTAATATTAGTTAATTAACTAATTAATTATTAATTTTTGATGTAGAATCAGAAGGATTACATCCCCACTAGACCTCCAGCCTTCTACAGGATCACCACTTCAACAAAACCATCTGTCACTCCAAACGGAATGGAGCCATCATTCAAACTGAACTGTTACCAACACCCTGACGGACAGGGTGTCAGATATATTCTAACTCTGTCAGTTTTTTTTTTTTTTTTTTTTTTTTGTAAAATTGCATCTTAATCTAATTTTCCTATTAAGTTATAGGTTATTGGTTGTTTTATTTTATTTTCTTTTATACTTACTAATAAAGAACTATTATTCCTATCCTCATATCTTTGCCTGAGAGCCCTTTAATTTAAAAATTATAATAATTTGAAAGGAGGGGTTGTACATTTTCCATTCCAAAAGAGGCTCCTACCTTCCTAAACACCTATCTTTCAAACCAAGACATGGAGGTGTCCCTGCCCATGGCAGGTGGATTCGAATGAGACAATCTTTAAGGCCCCTTCCAACCTAAACCACTCTGTGATTCTGTGAAACACCCTCCAGCTTTGCCATCAGATGAAAAATTTCATCATGTGAAAGACCAACCCTGCAGCACACTTCCACCTTAAAAAGCATTTCCCCTTTCTGGTGGTTCTTCCTCTTCCCTGCCCAGTAGGTGAGCAAAGGCAGCTCCTCTGAAAGTGCAAATGTCAACTCATACATTTTAGCTGCAATTAAAGTGCCTTTCACCCATGCTGTAGTTTAAAGCCAACATTTGTGGGATACCTCAGGTTTTGCATTTTGACAGTTAAGGGAACCACAGTTACTTAAGAGTAGGTCAAACCAGGTACACTCAACTATTCCACCCTTCCCAGCATAGGCAGCAAACACAGGTAACAGCTCGTGCTTTTAACAGTTGATATGACTGTTGTGATTGTTCCATTTTTTGTTATAGCAATAAAAAATGTTACTGGTAGATCTTATTATATTTATATATGATATTATATACACCATTGTGTCCCATTCACACTGAGCTGATTTCATTTGGGAGGCTGAATAATGACAACTCTCTTCTAGCCCCTGCACTAGGCAGCTAAAGAATTGTTGATGAAAGAGCCTGCTTAGTCCCTTTTGTCTCTTTTCTGTCCTCCACAGGCCTTGGCCAAGTAAAACAATCTTTTTCATTCTCTCAGGGACTATTTTGCATGTGTACTCACAGGTTTGCTTTCTGTGTTTGGGGACAATGTCTATTTGTGAGGATTCTCTGGCAGCCTCTCTCCACCCTGGGCTCTGCCGTGTACCCAGGCATTGGAAGCAACATCTCCATCACTGCTGTGTAAGAGTAGATGGAAGGCATTCTTGGGACAATTTCTCTCTCTTTCCTTTAAAATTCTTAGAATCTGACTTACCTACTTTCCTGACTTTCAAGACTCCCCTCACTAAAGTATCTAAGCACCATATCACTTTTGCAACCTACTTATGACACACCTGTGAGAAGCGA
>VXBQ01012573.1:2190970-2227219 GCA_013400175.1 Phainopepla nitens
TTTTTTTTTTTTTTTGTAAAATTGCATCTTAATCTAATTTTCCTATTAAGTTATAGGTTATTGGTTGTTTTATTTTATTTTCTTTTATACTTACTAATAAAGAACTATTATTCCTATCCTCATATCTTTGCCTGAGAGCCCTTTAATTTAAAAATTATAATAATTTGAAAGGAGGGGTTGTACATTTTCCATTCCAAAAGAGGCTCCTACCTTCCTAAACACCTATCTTTCAAACCAAGACATGGAGGTGTCCCTGCCCATGGCAGGTGGATTCGAATGAGACAATCTTTAAGGCCCCTTCCAACCTAAACCACTCTGTGATTCTGTGAAACACCCTCCAGCTTTGCCATCAGATGAAAAATTTCATCATGTGAAAGACCAACCCTGCAGCACACTTCCACCTTAAAAAGCATTTCCCCTTTCTGGTGGTTCTTCCTCTTCCCTGCCCAGTAGGTGAGCAAAGGCAGCTCCTCTGAAAGTGCAAATGTCAACTCATACATTTTAGCTGCAATTAAAGTGCCTTTCACCCATGCTGTAGTTTAAAGCCAACATTTGTGGGATACCTCAGGTTTTGCATTTTGACAGTTAAGGGAACCACAGTTACTTAAGAGTAGGTCAAACCAGGTACACTCAACTATTCCACCCTTCCCAGCATAGGCAGCAAACACAGGTAACAGCTCGTGCTTTTAACAGTTGATATGACTGTTGTGATTGTTCCATTTTTTGTTATAGCAATAAAAAATGTTACTGGTAGATCTTATTATATTTATATATGATATTATATACACCATTGTGTCCCATTCACACTGAGCTGATTTCATTTGGGAGGCTGAATAATGACAACTCTCTTCTAGCCCCTGCACTAGGCAGCTAAAGAATTGTTGATGAAAGAGCCTGCTTAGTCCCTTTTGTCTCTTTTCTGTCCTCCACAGGCCTTGGCCAAGTAAAACAATCTTTTTCATTCTCTCAGGGACTATTTTGCATGTGTACTCACAGGTTTGCTTTCTGTGTTTGGGGACAATGTCTATTTGTGAGGATTCTCTGGCAGCCTCTCTCCACCCTGGGCTCTGCCGTGTACCCAGGCATTGGAAGCAACATCTCCATCACTGCTGTGTAAGAGTAGATGGAAGGCATTCTTGGGACAATTTCTCTCTCTTTCCTTTAAAATTCTTAGAATCTGACTTACCTACTTTCCTGACTTTCAAGACTCCCCTCACTAAAGTATCTAAGCACCATATCACTTTTGCAACCTACTTATGACACACCTGTGAGAAGCGAAATATTTTATTATTCTTGAACTTACCTGGACTGAAGGTATGGAAAGTCTAATGGAAAAAATCCCCCATCTTTACCCTGTCCTCAGGCAATCCTATAGGAATTTCAGTGCATTAAGATAGGAAAGGAAATAAAATTATTCATTGTATCTATTATTCTCTTCCAGACAAAATCATGAGAACACCAGAGAGATAACACCAATGTGGTTTTGGATGAGGGACATTAGCTGCTAAGAAACTGTGTGTTTCCACAGCATTAAGGTCAACATGTAGAACTTTCAAGTAGAAGAGGACTACATTAAAAAACTCAATGCTGAACTGAAATTATCGTATTCTGAAATGCTGCGACTAGCTAATTTTATAAGCACAGAAAAATCATTCATTTTCTGGGTAAAAAATACTTCAATATTTTAGTTATGTAAGAAACTGGTTGAATGACATTTTGAAGCAGAAACTGCACAGTAAAACACTCAGGAGATTATTTTCTGCATTTTTCAAAGTAGCTTAGCACAAAGTCATGCTCCAACTTTTTTTTTTTCTGTTTTACAAGTGGGAGTTTCCTTCCCATTCCCCTGCAATGCAGCTGGGGAAGGTCAGAAGCTCCCAGGTGGCCATCTTTTGAAGGCAACTTTCATTCTTGCTCCTCTGAGCTCTTTTATATCAGCACACACCAATGTCAAACGTAATTACCGAAAATAAAAAATTTCCTAATCGATGAGAAAGTCTAAACCGAAATAAATGGGTGGAACTAAGCCATTAACCAAGCATTGCTCAGCATAGGAAGTGTTCTGCAATATGTGTTGCAAGAGGGATTAACTTGAGATATTAGCAATGAGCAAACCCAAGATCGTGTCTGCCAAACTATAAATTAATTTGTTCCAAAGCAGAAAAATTAGATGGAACAGATACTTCCATTACAGTGAAATCTCAAGCTAGTTTTAAGAGGCTCCTTTTGCTATTACAGACATTTCTGTGCACTAATTTCTAATTGTAAAGCAGATCAGCCTAAGGTTATCTCCAAAGAGAGCAGAACTCTTCTCACAGTACATTTTACATCCATGGAATTAAAAAAACCTGAAGCTTCTATTCATTTCAGTTCTTACCCATTACTAAAATGGAGAGAGTAGAATGGATTTCGGCAAATAATGGCACAGTCAGTCTACAGGTGGAAACAAGTACAGAGGGCTCCCTCAGTAGCTGTGATCAATGAACAGAGATATCTGCACTGCAGCAACCTGATTGGAAATACAGAATAAATCCATAAACCCCCACTTTAATTAGAGACTTCACTTGGATGGTAGGCTTTGTACCACCTGAAATACATCATAGCTCTGATAATCAGGACAGAAAGTCAGAATACATTAAACAAAGTCATCTGTAAAACTCAGTTTAGCCTGTAGTGAAGTAGAAAGCAAGAACTACTGGGCTGTGGATGTCCACCCAATTGTTTTCACAGAAAGTATCTTGAAAAGTGTTGCAGTCAGGAAAAACTGGTATTAAGTCAAGTTCAAAGTAGTTCAGTCCTTTGTTCAATCACCAAAATTCAAGGCGAGTTACATAATTTGGGGGAAAACAGTTGCAGTTTTTCACTTCGTGTTTTTCATTTCCTTGTAGCAGAAATTTTCTGTAATGTTCATAACTGCCTCATTTGTATCTGCAAGAATCACGAACTTACAACTGATTAAGTACTATTCCTCTCCATAAAAACTCAACTTGCTGCTGAAATGAAGAGAAAAATTTATTCTGATGGACTTCCCACTTATGTAAGAGCAACCTTTAAGACATGTACTGTAATACACTCTCACACTTAATTTTCATCTGCTGGATAGATTGCTACGGCAAATATGTTGAAAATTGTCCTTAATATAACATTGTCCCATATGTTATATTAAGGACTGATGGCATTTTCACTACTGGCAGAAATGATGATAAACCTCTATCAGCAATAGAGGGGGATTGGACTGACCAGAGGCTATGAGGCTTTGCTTAAACTATTTGTATAAAATCAGAACACATGGTCAACTGCAGAGAAAAGAAGGGAAAATTGCTCCTACAGTGATTGAGGTCAAAGAGACCATGCCACTGAAAAATACAGATATCACCATGCAGTATTAGGTTTTACTGCATTCTCTGTTTCCTTCAGAGAACTGAAGAAACAAGCCCCTTGGGGAGGAGCCGAGGGATCTTCTCAGGCACTGTCCTCAGAGCCTGCAACACCTTCTGAGTTACAGCACAAAGTCACATCCGAATATTGCTACCTCAAAGCCAGGGCTAAGGACACAGGTATTTTTGCCACAAGTATTACTAATAACCAATTAGTTGTGTTTCCAGGTTGCTGGTTGAAGTTGTGTAAGGATTTTCCTAACTACAGAAAGAGAAAGCTTGTAAAATATCATCGGTATCCCTACACAGTCTCTGCTGTGGCAGAAAACAAACCACTTGTGGAGTTTTTGGTGCAGTGTGAGGGGGTGTTAGCCATGGCATCTGTTCAGCTGGGGCCCTGGGCTTGACTGTGGCTGTGCAAATGTGGGATAATCAATTAGGTAGGGTGTCAGCGTGCCAGCACAGATGTCCTCAGTCAATTGCAGATAATCATCGCGTACTTTGAAATTTCCAGAGGAGATTGCATTACTCTTGGGACACCCTTGACCTCCCATCAGGAAAGGTTTCCCAGATAAGGAAAATAAAATGTTCGTATCTTTTTCCTAGTGCAGCAATATATATTGCAGGCTATTCATAACCTTGAGAGGGTTAGAGTGATGCACTGAGAGCTGCATGCATACTGCAGGACACAGGAGCAGAGCTCTGCTCTCCCTCCCCTCCCCAGAATGAAATAAATACTACAGCATATTATGAAATACATCCAGGCACTTACTATGAGATATTTTCCCATGAACTACCTATCATGACAACCTGTCAATGAGGAATAAACTGTGCCATCAATGATCTCAGCAAACATTCTTTACCCAGGAAGATCAGCATCTTTCTGGGTGTGTAGCTTCTTTTTGCGAGGTCACATAAAGGGAGAGGGTTTTTGATTTCAGTCCATGCTTATTCAAGATGGCACCTGGAATATAAGGAACTGTTTGTGGAAAAATGAGATGCGATTTCATCTCACAGGGACTAAAAGGAACAATTTATCAGTGATTCAAATTTTACCAGTACTGACTTCAAAAACTTCCTAAGTAGGAATAAAACAAATCTAATAAAATCCTTCCATATGATCTAGCTTCAAATATGCTGTTTGAAATTTTTTAGAGCTGATCAAGGTGTCAGTGGTAAGAGCTTGGTTTCATTAGAAGCAGAGGACAACTTTTGAATCTGGAAGAACATCTTAGTGAGAAAACACAAATGGAACTCATTTTGCTTAATCCATCACTGCACAAAGGACAATTGCTACAGAAACAAAGACTAAAACTGGCTGTGATACCCAGGAAAGGGAGCTGGATTCAGAGGACTATTTTGAACTCTGGTGATCACATTCTGATTCTTAGAAAAATTGTATTATATATTGATTTTTAAAATAAAAGTTATGGGATGGGCAATAGTAACAAGAACTTGTACACATGGGAAAGAATATGCAAGCAGAAGAGTCTTTTATTCAGCTGAGGTGAATCTGGAAAACCTAAGGGTAGAAGAACACTCCATTTTGCCCAAGACACAGTTTCAGGCAGCTGCTGAGTGGACCAGGAGGCTGCAGGTATTGGCTGCTTGAGACAACCCTAATTTCTCTGATCCACACTGCTTCAGGAGAAAGCAAAGGAAGAAAGAAAGGAAAAGTAACACTTCAATAGATTAAAAAAAAACCAAAAATCAAGGCTCCTCTAGGCAACAATGATAAATACAGAGAACTAGGTATGCTGGAGTTAGTCATGTCTACATTGTAGTCAGGGCTGTGTAGCTGAGAGATAAACCTGCCAGCCTTTATCTGGCTCAGGTTTCAGCAGTCAAACTGTTGTGACAGTGCAGAGCTCATCAATTCATACACAAATAACATCTGTGACTGTATTTTAAATATCTATGGGCTTACTTGGGCATGCACAGCATCTCCTGTTCTCTGAGTTTATTCTCTCTCCACACACTCTTTTATCACATGGTTGACCTAAAGCAGTCGGTTCTTATATTGAGTGGTGTATATTTTATTTTTGTTCTATTAAGCATTATTCGAAGTGAAATAAAACATAAAAAGCAGAATTCTTTGTCATCTCTTCCTAGAGCCTTTGGATAGGTAGCATTAACTTTTCCAGCAAATTTTTTCCCATTTCAGTCAGACCACTATGAAAAAGGAAGAAGCCAGTTTGAGTGCCCTGTAAAGACAATAATGGCTATCCTGGTTTCTAAGTAGTGATATAAAGGGTCAGACATTACAACTTACAAGAAAGTGCTCATCACAGAGTCAGGCTGAAGAGACAACTCCATAAAAAAACGAAATATTTAATGTACATTAAAGAAATTATATTCCACAGTTTGAGCATCTTACTGCATTGGCCATTTGTTATGACCATACTCTCTAGCAGTACTGCCAATTTTGACACTGAAATATCAATGCATCAATTTCTTCAAAAGTTAGACTACGTAAAAATGTTCCCACTAAAAATTGAAACGTTTTACTTGCTCATTCATTGTAAGAGAAAAACAAAAATGCTCACCCTTTAGATGTGAGCCCTGAGAGTCTGAAGGAACCCATGAAACACTGAGTTCTGTGCCAACGCCATTGATCAGATGTCAGTGTCTTGCAGGACTGATTTAATTGTTTTGCATCAGGTTGGACCACCCTATTCTATTAAGGGTGTAATTGATTTTACTGTGATGACTTGCAGAGAAAAGTCCTATCTAGCATGCATAAGAAATTAAGTCTCCTGACACAGGGAGAAAATGGCGCTAATCAAACAAAAATTGTACTTCCACCTTTACCACTTTCACCTTTAATTTGGGGATTTTTTAAAAAGTCTGCAGAGATTCCATCCATTAGCTGTGTAAGATAGTGTTGTTGGGTGTTTTTTCCCTTAAAGAGCCCTCCCAACATTGTCATAACCTCCTCCAACATGAGTATTAGCATATGCTCTACTAATGTGTGACCTTCTAACACCTCACGCTTCCCTTAGCCATGCAGGCATCCCCAATATGAGAATGCTCATGTTAAGACAGCCCATGTGATAAATGAAATGCAGATTAAGCCTTAATTGTAATTAATTATAAGCACACATAGCAACGCCCATGTTCAGCACCACACAAAATTGGATTTTTTTCTATAAACACCTATCAATGTGTAAGGTTCAGATAACAGCACAAATTCGTACTGGAGAATGCTAAATACAATATCAATGAACTTTATCCAAGTCTGTTGACTAATGAAAGGATCTTAACAATACCTTTGTAGTTAAATGCCTAGTACATGCTGCCCTCTTGTGGAAGCTGTGATAAAGTACAATTTCCTTTGAATTAGCGGGGATTTTGCAGCGATATTTTAATGCCTGGAATGTAATGATTTATTAAATTCACGATGTGAGTAGTTTATCATGTTAAACACTGAGTATATTCTGTAAATGGCTGCACTTGACAAACAAACCTAGGTAATTAAATCTACTAAATCAGGCTTATCCACTGCAAATTGCATAGCCATAGCATATGTTTCGTTTGCTCATTTGGAAAATAAGAAAATAAATATCATGTATAATTTTAGATCTTGGTCTAAGTTTTTCTAGCCATTCAAAATGTTTTTTAATTTTTTTTAGCTGTTTCTTATTGAAAAACCCAGGCTCACCTCACCCATGTATGCTTGTACCTGTATTACCTATGACATAAATAGAATGCCTTGGATGCTTCACATCTCACTATGAAATCACTCACATTCTTTAAATGCAGATTAATTAAAATACTTTCAAAGAACCACACAATTATTAATATTTTTCAACATATATTTAGGATACAAATATATTTATTCCTTACCAACTAAGAAGAAAATCATTAAGCTTGAATTAAAAATTTAAGCAAACATTAAAGAACAAGAAAACAGATTTTAATGAAGCTAAAGAGAAGAATCAAGAACTTCAAAGGCAGTTTAACACACTATCAGGATACTTTAACTGTTAAACATTGAATGGTACCTGAATTTTCCATGGGATACTCTGCTAAATACAAATATTTTGATTCTTTTTGAATGCCTGATAACAGAAGATAAGTTATATTTGACACGCTTACATAGCATTGTATTTAGGGCAACTTCAGATGCTTCTAAGTGGTTGTCTTTGTTGTTTGTTTGGGGTTTTGGGGCGTTTTTTGCCATTTCAGTTTGATTTCAGAGATGAGACAGTTTAGTACAAACTTGATCAAAGATTTCCATCAGCTGTTGGCAAAGGTCAGGCATCCATGTTAATGTTATCAGTGGTCTCTGATACTGCTGACAGCTAAGTGTCACTGATATGTCTTCAGCATCTGATGGATTTGGTGTGATTGCTTTATTCTTCACCCACTGACATTTTATTTAGTTTAGAAAAAAGGGGCTGAAGGGAGGTTGTGTTTAGCTAACACATTTCAGCTCACCCTGTCCCATGACCCTTTCCCTAGTGCTGGCACAAGCTAAACATTTTACTTGATTTGCTTGGGTGAAGTCCATCCAAGAGGTAGAAGGTTTCAAAGTTTAACTGGTTGGTATTTTTGTATTCCTGGATTGTCACACAAAAAAAAATTAAAAAAAAAAAAGTTTGAGATCTTTCAATATATGAGGATCATTTATGGAAACTAAATGTCATGGGGCCACAGTGTCATTGATAAATATTTGGATGACTGGAAGTCTTCAAGCTTTGTTTTTTTCTAGCAACCACTCTTTTCTCCCATGTGAAGTTTTTGGTTGTAGTTTCCACCTGCTCTAGAAAAACAACAATTAATGAGCATCCTACAAACTGAAGCTAGGTCAACTGATAAGACCCTAAGCCACTGGCTAACATCCTCAAATGATTATTCCATCTCTCTTCAAGACCAGTTTTCTAAGAAGAGACTTGTATTTCTTGGACTTTTAACTCAGAATTTTGTCTAAAACATCCCTTAAGCCTGATTTGTGCTTTTACAGTATTAGGATGTGTAGGCGTGTGCTTAGAAATAGATATTATACGCCTTCTATCATATAATCATACATGCTTATTGAATGTAAATTACTTGAAATTTACATTACTCTGCTTCACAGAAGTGTGTTAAACGAAAACAGCTTCTGCAATTTTTAATGCATCATGGCTTATCTATTGTCAAACTCATAACGAAACATAACCTCAATAATATAAATATAGACTCAAAACTGTTTCATAAGGCTCAAGCCAATACGAAATGCGCCGATCTGAAAAGCGATTGACTGTTTTTTAGTGTTCACTTATCAGTGCTGGTCTGATCAGTGCTTGGGGCTGGCTGACCACTCAGCTCCACACACACGAGTGCTGGCTCAAGGCAGGCGGAAGGGAAGGCAGAGAGCACTGGGGAGAACACAACCATCGCTTCTGCCGGCAGCATCAATTTACTTTGACTTGATTGAGATGTGAAGAAACACCACAGCTAGATGACCTAGGTAAATTGAGGTTTTAGCAGTTTGAGGTCAATAAGGCCCAGACTTGAAACCCCAAACCACCTACACGTATCACAAAGCATTAGGCTCACGTGTTCACAGAGAACAGCAGCACTGACACAGCCTCTGCCCTTCCCACGAGCTCCTGGGACTTTATTCATGAAGGAGCATCCTGCAGAAGAATTCATCTCCACACCAGAAAGTTAAGGATCACAAAACTTTAGCAGCACTTAACCATAACATCCAAACTGAGGATAAATGAGAACAATATATCAGGATGACTGCTTTTATATCCTTGCTCAAAAGCAGGCATCAATATAGAAGCAGTAGCTCTAGTAATAACTAGGGTGGCAACTACTTTCATTTCAAATGGCAAAACATAGTTTCTTCTGGCTCCTCACCTAGCCAATTACACCTTCATCTTATCTATCTGGTAAATCATTTTGGAAAAGTACCATTTAGCAGAGTCATGAAGGCACTGACAAGGTACTTGATATTTCTGTGGATTCTGACAAATTATTCATAAAGAGAAGAAAATAATCAGTGCAAAAAGGTTTTATTCATGAAAAAAACCAACCTCCAGAGAAGTGTGAAAAAAAGGTCAAAACCAGAGTCTTTGACATGCAGCATATACACAGCTGCACATACACAGGAAACTAAGTAAAATTTGGGATCTATGCAATCCAGATACAGGCAAATCCATGTCAGCAGTTTGAGTCTTGACCAGCTTGATAACTTGTTCAGTCTAAGCTTTCATAATTTTAGTGTGATTAGATCTTCCAGTGGAGCTGCCCTATCTTTAGGTTACTTCTGCAGGAGAATTAGAGAATTGTAGCCTCAGAAAATCAAGGGTGAATGTGTTTGGTGTGAAATGGTCCAAGGAAAAAATGGAGGCAATGTCCAATACTGCTGTCATTGTGGGTAGAGCATCCTGAGCCTGAGCATTCCTGTCTTCTCCTTCGTTTCCTCACAGCAGAAACACAAGTTGTTGCTTGCAAAACTCTTTTACTAATACATTACTTAGCCCAAGGACTATCAGAAAATTCTGCTAACAGTCACTTTGAGGAACAAATAAAAGTCATTCTGTGTATACACAGTACTTTCAGTTGAATAAAACATTTCATGGGTCATGATCAATGTTTCATATCCTGATAAATTTAGATTAGCAGCTATACTCTTTTATAAAGGTGGGTGAAAAAAGCTCCCTGTTCAATAGACCTTCCAAAGTCTGGAGGTCTCAAAAAGCTTCTAAAATAGCTTTTTTTTTTTCCTTCTCTCTACTCCAGAAATCAATATGCTTTAAAACATTTTACCTTCAAGAGTTATAGCACTTTAAAAGGAATGAATTAAAAGCAGGACTATTCCCCCAAGATATTTTTTAATCTAGCTTCTCCATATGCAATATTATTATATCCCAAAATTTGAACCCAACAATTAAGGTTCAAAATGATTCTTCTATCATGGATATTTTTTTTTATTTTTTATATCCAGAACTCAAATGAAATGTCTTTATTTCCTACACTTCAGGGGAGGTAGGAAGGGGCAAGAGGCCACGAGATTATCCCTACTGCTTCCTTTTCTGTTTTCCAGCTAGTATGAGATCTCTGTGGTCCTCCAGTTTTCTGCTGAATTCACTGCATGGTGAATGTGTACCCACAGCAACCTGACAGCCAAAATCAATGTAAAACTTGCAGATCTTATTTTATTTGTTAGTCTGTTAACACAAAGCTCATCTTTGCAGTAAAATCTTGACAAAGCAAAATTGAATACCTTCTGTTATACTGAATGTGATTTTAATTATCTTAATACAAGGCCTATATGACGGAGTAACTACAACATACTGAAGCATTTCATCCTGTTTCTCTTCTAAAACTGAACCGTGAGAACAATGATTTTCAAGCAAACTTATTCAGGAATACAACAAGGATGAGGAATATCACCAGCATTTGCCTCAAAATCTCCACAAAGTCGTTAAAATCAGTAGGTTCTGAATTAATACCTCCAGCAACAGCCAATAATCCAAGGATTAAAATGATTGACTAGTCCAATATCAAAAAGTTACATCTCTTTAATCACGGGATTTATAGATTCTCTGTCATTTCTTACAGGTATCTGCAGTTTCTGTATTTTCTGCTCTTTGCTGTTGTCCCATTAATTCTTCCATATCCACTGAACACAGCTGGTGACAGGAGCCGTGATCACAATTTGAGGGAATCATGCCACATTAATTAAGAGGCACATGAACAATATTATGTAGAAGACATCCTGGGTGAAATGCAACAGGATTCACCACAACTTGACAGCTATTTATGCACATCTTGGAATGCAAATTTTAAATTGACAAAATTATTTACATAAAGTATGGTTACTTTATTCACTCGTTTCAAGACAGCATTAAAAGGGATGGGAAAATCTTGCCCGGGCCAATCCTCTCTGTCCCTGGAAAGAACAGATGTGGGGCTGCTGAGTTGTTAGCCTATGCCACAGGCCTGGAAAGCATCCAGCTGCTAGTCAAGGGGAAAGTTAGGGCCAGTAGTGGTAGCAGGCTCTGCTGGTAGACTGTATCTCTCGTTTTCCATTTTCACTCACAGGATGAGGGGGCACCCTTATACATTTTGCTGGCTATTAGTATGGCCAGCATAAAGCTAAATATTTTCTCTTTGCTCTTCAGCCAGCACTCTGTCAAAGCTCTACTCCACAGCAGCTGGGAGAGGAAAATTTATTTTTTGCCTACATTGTGGAGAAGGCCTGAGTCAGCTCTGCTAGAATGATCCCTCATGATGAAAAATTTATGGCTTTTGCTTTGCCTCACTCCCTGCCTTTTAATATCCCTCCCTTTCCCCCACCGTATTTTTCCCAATTGGATTTGGCAACCTCCCCAATTCCTGTTTTACATTCTCCATCATCATTTTCAAAATAAATGTATCTAGCCTCATGCCTCTATTTCAAGACCTCTATCCTTTGTTTTAAGACTGATGGATTTTAAAGGGTGAGCCAAATCCCTAAATGCTCTAAATCAATACAGTTCTTTAAGAGTCACTTTAATCACTTAGATGAGGCACCTATTTCTGGCAAACTTGTGGAAGGAGTGAGTTACACAAGACAACGCCATCAGATGTGAAATGCTGTCACCATCTAAAGATGTTGGAATGTGAACAATCATCTAAGACCAGTCAGCTAAGCACAAAAAATTGACTATGAAATAAGGAAGCAAATCAAGTAATGGCCCTTTTTTCCAGCTGCATGCAAATTACCATTCTCTCCACCCACCACAGGGCTCCAGCCCATTAGGGTTGATGACAATCAGCAGCCTGGATAAGAGAATGGAGCTTCCCATCAATGCCATCTGTACAAGAGTGAAATGGGAAGGGTCAGCCAACCAATATACTTGCTGGTACAGTAAATAAGCACTAAGAAAGGGTAAAACTACCACTGGGTTTACTCCAGAATTTGGTGGGCTTAATTTACAAGGAAATTTTCCATGTCAGAAGAAAAAAAATACACCTCAAAGACACATTTAAAATAAATTTGTTTGTTCCAGCACATTATTTTAGAAACAACTTCATAAAAAACAGACACAAACATTTTCCTTTGGTTTGCCTGGGGATTTCTCTGGATCTCATTTTGATCTCTGTACTTTTCCCTTGCATTGATTTATAAAAATCTCTTTGTCTATGATGTTCAGGAGTGTTTCTGCCACATCAACAAGCAAATGAGAAAAATTGACCTAGATGCTGACACATTTTTACATATTATTATTCATTTTTATGTATATTACTTCTTTATGAGTAGCACAAAAGTAACTCCTGTTCACACTCCACCTCCCCTTGGCCTTGGAACAAAGGAATGCTGCATCTGTGCTCAGAGAATGCCAGATTGCTGCCTGTGCTGCCTAGATTTGGCTGGCAGGCAGCCCACTGGGGTGGCACAGCAGCTGGTAGGAGTTGGGACAACCCTTCAAGCTTCTGCCTTTTTTCCTTAAACTGCACCAGCCATTGTCAGGATGTAGCCAAAGTATCTCAATTATCCTAAGTCACACTTTCACAGAAATACAGAATATCCTGAGTTGTAAGTGACACACAAGAACTCATAAACCCTGATCCAAGGATCCCAGCGTGTTCCCAACAGTGTTGTCCAACCTCTTCTTGAAACAAGCCCTTCTTGAAATCTATGAGGCTTTGTGCTGTGCCCACTGCCCTGGGAGGCCTGTCCCAGTGCCCAACCATCCTCTGGGAGAAGAATCTTTTCCTAATATCCAACATAAAAAACTTTCCTTGGCATGGCCTCTTGCTGTTTCCTTGGGTCCCATCACTGGTTAACAGAGGAGAGATCAGCACCCACCTCTCTGCTTCCCCTCCCAAGGAAGCTGTACAAGGCAGTGAGGTCTCCCCTCAGTAGCTACTGACTAACAAGCAGTTATTAAAAGCCAATGGAATGCTGATTCTAAAGGAATATGTAGTGTTCCAAAACTGTCTTTTGTGAAATTCCTAATTTCCATGTCTGCCATTAACAGATTGTCTGTGTTAGGAGAAACATATCAATGATTGCTTAGTTCTTTTCTTTCTTCCTAAAAATAGGACCACTACCTTTAATGAAGCACTAGTTTCAGTTCAAAGAGAGAAATTTCCAAATAAGTCATAAACAGGTGGTTACACCATGTAGCAGAGCTGCCTGTACACCTTCTGGGCACTGGGAATCAGCTTTGGGGGGACTGTGTGGAGCTGGAGCTTCCAAGGGAACTGAAACCAAGGCCACATGCAAGAACAGACCCGTAAGAACCCACTGTGAGCAGAGACAGCTTTACAGAACCTTCTTCTTTTTATCTGATTTGACCACAGCCTGAGTACTTCAAGAAAACCATCTTGAAATACATTACACCATAATTCACTAATAAGAAAACCTGTTCTCCAGGCAGCAAGAGCCAGGTGAGAGCAGCACAGAGATGTCCCAAGCAGGAGAAAAAGAAACATCCTGCAATTCTGCCTGTCCAAGCAGACACTCTGAGTCAGCATTCACCTGACCTTCAAACAGAATAGGTAATGCCTAGCAGCAGTGTTGAACATAAAAAGAATCTCATTCCTGATATGTGGACAGTGAGAGAGTTTCAGAGAACAAATAATATCAAAAGAAATAGCAGCAAACTAACTAAGATATTTAATGTCGCGTAAAATGTATTTTTTATGTTTACTGGCTGATCCACGTATCTGCTGAGCTAGTATTTCAGAAAATGTTTTTAACAACAGGAGAACATGTTTGTTTCTATCAAGAGGAGCATATTTTGACTTCAGGCACGTAGTGATGAAGGCATAACATATCTAGGAGAATAAGTTGCAAGGTTTTTTATTATTTAGGTAATTTTACGCTTTTAAAAGGAAGAACACCTCTTTAAATGAAACTGTTGTCTGTAAGTTCTGCATTTTGTCAAAACGGTTTTTTTAATTAACATTGCAAATATTTCAGACAATTGAAAAAGGTGCCAGTAACACTGATATTGTGATAATGATAAAACAAACTGCAGAATAATGGAGAATAAAACTGAATAGATGCATTGCTGACAAACTGGAGGGTCAAATAGAAAAGTGTATTTGTTTCATTCTGGAAATAAAATAGATTTATTGAATTTTCCTGCTCATGTATGAAAAGGCAAAATAGAATGAAGTGATGGCAAAGTGATTTTAAAAATACATCTTTACCAAAAGCCAGACAATGTAGTCAGAGCTATGTTTATTTACCATTTACAGCTTTTTAACTGCAATGTGGAATTAATAATATGTTTGAGTGTTTTGAATCAGCCAAAGAGCTTGTGAAGCTAAAATTGCAGAGTATATTTGAAATATGATGATGAACCCATTGCAAGGATTGAAATACAATAAAATTATTTGCACTTTGAAATTACTTTTTTTTAACAATTAACATGCTGGGCAAAAATAAGGCTCTTTAATTACTACTGACTAGAGCATGCTAGGAACTGATATGAAATTTTAGCAGTTTTTTTTGGTGCCTTGTCTTTTACGTTCTTAAAGAGCAATATGTACACAAGAAAGGAAAAAAAAAATCATATCTTATTTCTTTTTTTTTTCCCTTCTCATTATCCTGCCCATCACACTCTCTACTGGTGTGTTTACCTGCTCTCCCCCTCATCCTTTTCATGTTCACTCCCATGCCCAATAAGAACAGATACCTCTGGCTTATGAATCTGCTCTTCTCTCCCTCTTGGATTATCAGCATAATTTGATGCACTAAAGTGACAATGGGGACAGAGAAAATATGCAAAATAAAGTCAACATGCTTCCTCATCTGCAGTCACTCAAAGACAGGTGTTGGATGAGGAGGTAGCAAGAAATCTGAGCCAGACAAGCTTTGCTTGTTGGCATAGCTCCTTTTTTTTTGTTTGCTGCTTCATGATAAATGGCTCTGTTGTCCTGAACCGAAGGCAGAATATTCGCTCCCTTCTTTTATCTTGTACCCATTTAGAGTTACATGATGTTTGCTTAAGGTTTTCTGCAGCATACAGGCTGTGTATTTGCTCAAACATGTGTGTTTTCTTTGTGCCAAAGAATGCTGAGGAGTGCACTCTCACTGAAGGGCCCTTGCCCTCTCCCACAGAGAAAATGTTCCCCTGCTCTGGGCAAGAGCATCAAAGTCTGTTATTTTAGCATTATTAAAACAGTCATCAAAACATCTACGTCTTTTGTAAGATGGAAATTGAAATGTAGGTTTTTTTGGTCTTTTTCCTCTTTTCTCCATCAGTGGGAATTATGCAATCATTTTTCTTTTTTACTTTTTTTGTGAATGTGGACAATTATCAAGATATATACATTGAAAATTTTGATTCAAAATGGCAAAGCAATAGGGTGTGCATAATGGTAGCCAAAAAGGATTTGAGATTACTGCATGGTAAACGAAGCTGCTATTTTTGAGATGCAAATTTCCACATTAAATGTAAAATTTTTCTGTGGCCAACTAGAAAAATATCAGAGCTATGTTGTGCCATTTCAATACACAGTTGAATAAACTTATCCGTCAGAGGTTTTACTGCTGCATAAGTAATGTATTCGTACATGACAGTTCCAAATAGGAGCGTGATTTTGACTTAAAAAACAAATAATACTGTTTATCTGTGTAGAACAGGAATATGATTGGATACCAAGAAGTTACTGTGAAAGGAATAAAGACAAGACTGGATGCTGAGTGTTACAAAATTCAGACTGAATGGGATATTTTTTGACATCTGAACCATGATAAAATCCACTGAATGGTTGCAAGAATGCATTCACAAAGACCTGGCTTATAGGATAAGGGCCTTTTGCAGCAGCAAAATGAAATTTCCTTAGATAACTTGCAAACACACCAAATACGAGCATTGTGTCCCTGATTTTTATGTAGTAGATTTTTTTTTTTTTTTGGTCATAGGTTGCTTCATACCAGAAAATATAAAGGAAAAGGTTGAACATGGAATGTCTTATAACAGAAATAAATGTCACATTTGAAGGTGCAAACAGGAGCAAAGACTCTGTTCTACAAACATAAAATGAGCTGTATATTTTACGAGCCACTTGTAACAGAAAACAAAACAAAACAGCCTCTTTTTTTTTTTTTACTTCATAGATATACAACATATAAATAGCAGAAGACAGTATTATATCTTCCAGAAAGCAGAAAAAAACCCAAACCACTTAAAGCCTGTGGATTACAATTCAGATGTGTACTTCTTCAGAGCTTTTGTGTGCTCTAATGCTGTTGGGAGTGGAGCTGAAATTTTTTGAGGATAAGCACTCCATGTACCAAAGGAGAAGATGGAATGCTTGAGGTATGCTTGGACAAAGAAGACATGTGAAACATGAACTTACCATTCAAAATGTTAAAAAATACAAGGGGAAGTAGGCAAATATGATTTTCTTGCATCTCTTCAAAAGAGGACAGAAAAGTCAAGTACAGTTACTGACATTTTAAAGGTTCTGAGAATGTTTTTACCTTTTGAAAGGGAAGGGCATTAATTTTTTTTTATGTTCCCAGTTCTTCAAGTTACCACAAAGACCAAAAAGGATCCAGATCTGAGGGAAATGTGAAAGAAGAGATATGATGTACAATTTCCTGATCCATCCTTCTCATGGAGATTTATGCTATACTGTGCTGCTCAGCATGTCAACAGGATATTCTAATCCATATGTCTGTCAGAGCTATCAACAGATCTCTAGTAATAATAATGTTTTCTTTATCACCTTTCAGCTTTCTTATGCTTTTAGAGGACAGTGCCCAGAGACTGATCAGAGATAATATTAAAATTGTTCAAGGAAGACTAGGGACACCTTGGAGCATCTATCATGCATGCCTAACCACAGAGTCTTTAGGCACTTAATGGAATTATTTTAGGCATTCTTATTTTATCAGCAAATTTTGATAACATTGCAACATATGAAGAGATAATTTCAGATTTTGAAATAGGAGTTGAGTCTACTTAGGGCTGAAGAGGTTTTCTGCCAATTGCAAAGTAGTATAAGTACATATAAGTCCATTGAAATTAAAGCATGGAATGGAGTGTGGAATCCGATCCTTGTTAAGCATAAAATGTTGAAATTATGTATTTATAGCTTTGTATTAATTTTATTTTCCCCCTGGAATTTCCCTCATCTCTTTAAAACCTCATTTTTCTCCCATCATTTTCTTTGCCTCTCCGCACCACTGAGATAATGGTACTCCCAAGTATTCCCTCTACTCCCGTTCTTGTTGTCTAAAGTTTGACCATGATTCCTTGCATGTGACTGACTTGCAGCCTGAAAATTATCTTCATTCCACACCTAGAAAGGCACAGCACAGCTCAGTTTCCCAGACAAATCAAACTCTGGCTCCCAACAAGGCCAATGCCTGTCCTTCACTTTGACACATCTAAATGTATTATTACTGCAAAAGTGAGGGCACCTTTCTTCTTCTCATCCTCCCCCTTTCCTCAGATGTTTATCAAAATGATACAGACTTGCTCTTCAAGCGCTCACTGTTATGCTTTATATTTCTGAGAATATTTGGTTTACTTTCTTTTTTCCTCAGTCATAACACTATTAAAATTTGACATGTTTTCAGACAAGAAAACAGCCCACTCCATCCCTCCCCCCCCAAAAAACCCCAAACAACCGAGAAAAACCAACACAGATAAGCAACCAGCCAATTAAGTAGAAGTTACTGGTGGAAAATAGTGGCTGTACAACATTTGAAGATGCCTTCAAGAATCTTATTACTAACTAGAAGATGAAATCTGCTGTAAACAAAATACAATAAAAAAATGCACTTACTTGAAATGTGTTTCATTACAGAGTTTAACAGGGATCCCATCAACACAGCTTTGTACTATAACTCCCAGCTAAATAAGTTTCCACACCATCCCTAGGCAGAAGTAATTTGTCTGATAATGAATGTCTTGTATGGTGTGAAAGAGAACCAATAATTTTCTAGCTTTAAGAGCCCAGATAATCAACTAATTATTCAGATTTCAAACAGTCAAAAATAAGTAGTCTGAACTACCCCCCCACCCCCTGCCAAAATCTGAGCAGTAATTATCCAAAGTGTCTGGTGACTATTTGTAGCAACAGATGCATGGTAAGAAACAGCCGGATTCCCTCCTAAAATTAAATTACTCTTATCTAAAGAAAGGAGAATCCAAAATTGTGGGAGTAATACAAGCTTTTACAATCCTGCCAGTGAAAAATGTTAGCCTAGATGATGACCAGTTAATTTATTCACTACAAGAGCAATTCTATTTAGAATGCAAACAATGCCATTTGTATTGAGCCTTTCCCCATCTGTGCTACATTTTTTCACACTAAGAGATGCTGTTTTTTCATCTTCTTTTAAAGTGTTTTCTTTTTCCCTAAAATATACTTCAAAATCACTCTGTTGAAGTGAAACTGCCTGTGTTAAACACTAGATGGCAGAACAAGGCTGGAGCTGAGCATCTGAAGAGGCTTGTCTCCAAGCTCATCTGCATTTCCAGAGCTGCCAGTTGAAACATTCCGCCTCGTTCTTCCTGTGAAAGCTGTCTGTGGTTACATAAAGTCACCTCCATATATAAAAACCTTTGTATGCACACACTGCTTTCATTCCCTGAAAAAGAAAAGCCAGAGGTGTCCCTTGGGCAGCCTCCCGGCTCTTCCCTCCTGTGCCCACTTGCCCTTGACCAGGAGCGTTCACTGTCCCAGGAGCTCTGCAGCACCACAGAGCTGCAAGGTCAGGTCCTGAAGCTAAATAATCCTAAAATCTTTAGCTGCATGCCTAAGCTAAAAATGACCAAGAACTCGATGTAGAATTTAGGCTGAAGCATGGATCAGAGAAAGAGATTTACCTTTTCAGGCTTATCAAGAAATCTAACAGTAGGGCACACAGAAACAATACAAGGGCATAAAACATTCAAACAAGGAAATGAACAGGTGGATTAAGAAGATCCATTCTACACTCTCTCTTCTAAAATTTGAAATTATTCTTTATAAATAATATAAAATTCATGAACAGTTTAACAGAAATTAAATTTGAGTGGCCTTCCAGTACCTGAAAGGGGCTGACAGGAAAGAAGGAGAGAGATTTTTTACAAGAGCATGTAGAGACACGACAATGGGGATTGTTTTCAAACTGAGAGTAAGTTTAGATGGGATAT
Organism: Phainopepla nitens; assembly: GCA_013400175.1. Classification (NCBI taxonomy): domain Eukaryota; kingdom Metazoa; phylum Chordata; class Aves; order Passeriformes; family Bombycillidae; genus Phainopepla; species Phainopepla nitens. The sequence goes on from VXBQ01012573.1 coordinate 2,210,439, forward strand.
TAGGAGGAAACTCTTTACTGTGAGGGTGGCAAAGCACTGGCACAGGTTGCCCAGAGAAGATGTGGATGCCTCATCCCTGGAAGTGTTCCAGGCCAGGTGGGATGGGGCTTTGAACAATGAGGTCTAATGGAAGGTGTCCCTGCCCATGGCAGGGGGGTTGAAACATGATCTGTAAATAAGCTTTAACTATCCAACACAAACTATTCTATGATTCTATGATATTGGGAGATTAACACAAACTAATTCACCTTCATGCGCAAAAGAATATGACAAACAAATGCACTTAAAAAAAATGATAAAAGCAAGGTGCAATTCAGTTGTATTGCCACTGAAAGTTATTAAGATACCATTTTGTTCACAATCAGGCTCATAGGCTCCTGTATGCCACTGTGTCTATGACAAATCCCACTGCATCACTTCAGTGGAACACCTCACATTTTGGGTAAGTAGGTAAAGTAGAAAAAAGACCTGTGTTGGTTCTCTGAGAAGTTACATCCAGCTGAACTTGAGATGAGACAAGTAACACATGAGATTTTTTGCTAACAGCACTGGCAGTAGGCTGCAGATTGGACAGCAAATTTCACTGAGGCTGCACTGCAGCTCTGTCTTTGATTCTTGTATGAAGGAGTCAGCTGTGGTAGCCAAAGGTTTTGCAGACAAGAAACAATTCACTCATTACAGTCCAACATATGTTGGGCAGCTTCACAAAACAAGTAATGAGTACACGCATTATCCCCTACTGTCAGCCTTCCTCATATCACATTATTTTTCTCCCCACTCCTAGAGTTAGACTTTAGAAGCTTCAGTCTTCCTTATTTTGGAAGAGCTCTGCTCTGCAGCACGTCACAAGGTCTCTGAATGTACACAGAAATGTCCCAAACTAAAGCAACAAATGGTCACAGAGGGCTGCTGAGCTTCTGCTCAGAGCTTGCCTGTCTCACTCAGAGCTGCCTCTGGCACTGCCATGGAAGGAATGTGCATTGAGAATGGCTTGGACAACAGCCTAGCTACCATTTGTAATCAAATATGTGATTCATGCTGCATTATTTCAGGCTTGCAATATCATATATATAATATTTCAGGCTTCATGCTGAATGATAGGCTGAGGATTGCTGCTCTGGGAGGAGGAAATTGTATCATCTCCTAAGAATCACTGAACAAGCACGTAAACTACAAATTAAAGACAGGTAAGGAGAGGGAGAAGGAGAAGAGGAGGAGAGGAAGAGAGTGAGAGAGGAGAAAAACTCACTCTATGTATGCCACTCACAGTCTCTTTTGTTCCAGTTTTGCCTAATACTTAAAATGATACATTTAACTGGAGTTAAGCAGGAATTTCAGGCCAAATGGACTAAAGTGAGAATCTGTCTGGCCTGCCAACTCCCCTGTCCCGTGGAGAGCTGTGCCCATGGCACTGCAGCAGCAATACTCCACATTTCCCAGGGGTCTGTTGTTCCTACCATTCCTCCTTCCCCAGGTCCCCCTCTGCAGCCCAAACCTCCAGAACTGGGAGCAAGCCCCAAATGATGAGAAAAGAACACGGAAAATCAGATGATTGTACCTCAGATAATTCATAGCTGTTTTCCTTGTCCTCACAGATGCCTTGGCACTGCATAAAGGTATTTCAGCAAAAAAGATGCCATGGTAAGTTAATAAGAATTTCCTTTCATTGTTCAACACCTGAGCTATGCAAGCCTTTATTCCTGAAGTTTGGTATTGCCCAGGTTAATGAGACACGCCAAGTTTTCCCTTCATATACTTTAAAAGCAGAACAAGAGGTGTTTTCCCATCTCTAGTCCTAAATCTCAAAATGTCAAATTACAAACATATAATAGAGATTTATTTCTTACAATTTTTTCCTCTGGGATTAATTAGCTGTTTATCAACTGAAATCAGTCAAGCTAGCACAGAAGTACTACAAGGGGGAGGAGACCCAAAATCTTCACAATCAAATAGGTTTTGGATGGCTCAATTTTTGTACCATTTTTCTATCTTCCTATGTCTTATCTCATGTACAAGCATCCTTACATATATACTCAGAAATCCATCTCACTGCTCTCTTTCAACCTTTCTTTACCATCCAAGATGCTCACAAACCCTGTGGTGAAGGTAATTTCACAGCAGCTCACATTGCTCCCATCTGCTTCAGACCTTAGGCTCTTTTTCTGCCCATGAGAACAAACCTATTCATTTTTCACCTCAGACTCCAGCCTCTTTGAAGCAGTTGCCAGGTTTTTTACTGTATCATAATTATTTAGTTGCCATTAAAATAAAATGAATACCTATATTTGTATATATATATATATATACAGAGACATACACATACCAGAGACATACACATACCAGAGACATACACATACATATACTTCAAAAATAACAAGGCTATTAGGTTTTCTGTTTGAGTGTGAGCATTACACAGATGAACTGAAATATGACCTTGACTATCATCAGTGCAAACTTCTGGAAGCGCATTGAGGACTCCAGTTTATTTTAATATATATATANTACCTAAAATATCAGCTCTTTTGAGAATAAGGCACACTAGCTTTTTTTAATATATATATATATATATATATATATATATTCTAAGTTCATGAGCCTTCACACTGAGCACAACATCCTCTTTCATTGTCAGAAATATCAGCTTTCTAGCCTTTTGATTGGATTAACAGTAGTAATATCTACGAAGAGTTTATTCAAGGCTAGGAAAACTCTTCTCTAGACAAAGCAGAAGAGCCAGAGAGCAGCAAAAGTAGGTGGCAGCAGGTGACAGATTTATGCCCTCAGGAGGACTTCCTTCTTCTCAGAAGCCAAGGAAGCCGCTGCACTGTCTGACACAAAACAGAGATGATGCTGAAAGTTCATAAATCAGAAACATTTAGACAAATAATGGACAACACTCACTCCCACTAAAAACTATTAAACACATTACCTTGGGGTGGGAAATCCCTTGGAGGGTTTTTGGGAGATGGGTTTTCCTTGTGGATATATTGCACATGCATTTGCTCTTGGAAGCTTTGGACTTCAGGCATCAAAAGAGATGGGACCTGTGATAGCCTTTCTTACATTCTTGTTAAGCTTCACTGTATTTTGATGAGTGAAATGTTAACCTACATCAATTGTTTCAATGCTTACTATAGAATTTAGTTAAAGAAACACATTTTTTATGCTTGTTGATTTTAGAGAAAATACTCATCAGTAAAACTTGTGCATTATACTGTCCCTGGTTACTCAGAGAGTAAAATCACTAGCTTTTCTTGGCTTTCCTGCATTTTTGTGTATTTTCATTCAGATTAGGGGAGCTTCCTGAGTAAATAGAATTACTACTGAAAGCATCACTCTAACCATGGGGGAAAACATGACATCCACGCTAATAGTGAACAGAAACAGACACAGCTTTTAGTTTCATTAAACGAACAAAGGTCTCTTGGACAGTAAAATAATATTTAAGCTGATTAAGAAGAGCAGAATCAGTTAGTGTATGAGTTAGTTCAGAGTGTTTTTATATTGCCTTTCTGAGCATGGAAATAATAACTTCAACTGCAATTTTCCATTGAAAGTTGATGGCTGTTTCTGACTTAAAAGAAAGAAATGATCCTGCTAGTCATTTACAGGAGCTTTGCTGCTTTATTTTGAAAAGAAACACCTTGTGACCAGTAGTTACAAAAATTGCCTACATTCTTCAGTTTTGTAAAAAAATTCAGGCCCATTTAAACTTCTCGAACAGTCCCTACAAATCAACACAATAAAAATCAACCCCCCCTGGAAAACCTTGTACATTAGAGTCTGACAGGGGGATCCAAATGATCATTTTTCTTCTGCGCTGCTCTTGATAAACAATGGCTTAAACTCCGAGCAGGGCTGGGGTTGAGGCAGGCACAAAGCATCAAAACAGAATGGGGGAAAAGCCAAATCTTTGCAGGCAGGCTGGGAATGTGACAAGAGCATCTCACATGGAATGCTAGCACACCTGGAGCATCGGAATATGGTTCCTCCTGCGACCCCTTTGACGGACAAATTCCCACAAATGCCCATGCACTCAGTTATTTTGAACCCTGGCAACAAAATGGGTGAAATTAGATGCACCCTGGGTTGAATGAATTTTCAGTAATGAAATTCTAAATGTTAGGTGACACTACTACTGTGTATATTGCTGTCTAAACACAAAGGGATATGATTTATTTTTAACAGGTGGGGGAGTCATATATATAACCCTTATTAACAGCAGTATATATAGGGAAAATCTTCATGTATTAAGAACAGATTCCATTTTTGTTTATTAGGCATACTGTATTTTACCAGCTGTCTTACTACAATGAATCAATAAATAAGGATGTCTGACAAAAAATATGATTGTGAATGACATACAATCACAAATTCAGCCCTTATTACAAATATAAGAAGGGATCATAGCTATTCGGAGACAGTATCAATTCTATTTTTTACCATCTAATTTGAGGCATTACAATGGTAGGTAAGTTCTCTTGGAAGAAGACCAGCTGAAAGTGGAAATCAGTTTTAGAGAATTGGAATTACTTAAAAAAAAAAATCCAAACATGAAAATGCAGACTCTGCTAATATTTTTCTCACTTTAATTCTGAGCAGAGTTGGGATTCTAGGTGAAAAACGTCATGTGAGGAGAGAAACAAAGTATGTGCCTTGCAAGGACAGGAGGAAGAATTTTTACTGCTGAACTATTGAGTCCTGTTCCCAGATCCAGACATTGGGACCTCCAGCTCTACATGTTTTTTAAACAGACTGCATGAATCTGTTCTGCTCTGAAGTGCAGCCCCACCACTCAGACATTCAGTAGCACCTCATTCCTTCCACAATTTCACTAAAAATTAGTGGGACTATTCAAGCATTGGTTGAATATAAATAATGGCAGTGAAAGGCAGAGGAAGAGAGAAAGATGGGAAAACAACACTGCCCTTTTGCCAGTGCTGAACTGTGGTGCTGGGAGGTACATTCCCAACAGCTTGCAAAAATGAATGGCAGGAGCCAGGGCTGTCTGCAGACCTTCTGAGTCTCAGCCCAACATCTGTAGTACCACACAAACACCACTAATGCACTGGAGGTACTCACAGCCTTGTTCTCCTGGCGAGGTCAGTGCACAGCATCTCTTCTTTCCCAATGGATGCTTCTAAAAGCAATCATCTCTCTCATTGACAGATATTTCTCTCTGTCAAACTGTTTTTAATGGCTCTCCACATATTCTGGGTTACTTATATTTTCTCTACCTCCCTAGAAAACATATTTTTGGAAATGTGTGGTGCTATCCCACAGAGATAAGTCACAGCAGAGATAAGGGAAAAGAATATTTTGCTTGCCCATCTCCAGGGGAGATTGCAGCCACTAGCTTAGGTGACTTATTGTCTTGGATTGTAAATAGCATGCTGTAGCCTGTAGTAAAGACCCCTTGTAAAACAGCAAGGCATTCTGCTTTTATATCCTCTTACACATACTGCTGTCAGCTAGGACAAATTCACTGAAGTCAATCTTCACTGATATAAAACCGTATAATAGAAAAGAGTAGAGCTCTAAATACTCTGGTATTGTACTAAAGAATTGAAAAATAAAACAAGAAACTACACAAGCATAATGATAAAAAAGTTTCATCAAATGACAACAAGATATTCTTTCACTCCCCACTAGGAAGCAGTATAACCATGTTTCTAACAATCTGGAAATAATAACTATTCAAGTCAGACTTCTGGAATATTTAAAGAGAAGATCACAAGACAAAAAAAGGAAAAAAAAACCCAACATTTCATTCTGATGATGACTACAACTACTTATGACACTGAATGTCCCTCCAGGAAAGTAAAATTGGAGAGAATTCTGAACATGATGGAAAAGCTTCATGGAAGATATTTTTCACATGACTAAAGGAGATAAACCTTTGCAGTCTTTCTTGCATCATTCCTGCACATATTTAGCAAGCAAAAAAAAAAAAAAATAGACAAGAGGCACAGAGGGCTTGCTATTTTACTGTATTGCACCAAGGCAAGCTGCTCAGTTACAGCTTTTGAAACTTTCTGATGTGTTTGTAGAATGCTTTTATAGAGGTCTGAGTGGTGCGGTGCATTTATAAAAACATGGAAAAAAAATACAATATCATCCTAAATATCTATGGAATAAAGTTTACCAGATTGAATTTGGGGCTAGATTAGTATTCAGGAGATGGAAATGGTGATAACTCTTGCTACATACATTATACTTTGTGATAATGAGTTTTGTATCTGTCTTTAGCAAGAAAAGGATTGGAAAACACCTCATCTCTGTCTATAGGGTCAATGAGTCCATAATCCTCCTGACCCTTAAGTCCTAAAGATGTCCTAATTATTTCAGTAGTAAGATGTCATATTCTTAACTGAGATTTCATTAACAAGAAAAGTCTGAAGGTTTAGATTCTCTTGCAATTCAAATATCACAACAAGATTACTTGTGGTAATGGCACTTAACACTTACATGCCTTCATTCATCAGCTGCTTCACAAACATCAGTTAATAGGGCAGACTTGGAGGTGTTTATTTTCTTCACCTTCTAGACTAGAAACTCAATCCGGGGAAGTGATTCATTAGTCAAGAGCAATGCGTGCTAAAGCCCATAATGTTACTTTCTCAAGCCTTTTTTTGCTACTTGAAACCACTCTGTTCCACTTCTTGGTGTATATTGTGTTTCAGGACATTGCTAAAGTGAATGCACTGCTTTAATGTCTAAGATATTTAGTACTTTCCAGAGTATTAAATGTCGATATCTTACATCTTAACCTCAATATAAAGGGTTGGTTATTTTTGAAACATTACCAAATGAAAGTGTTTGATAAACACTTCAGAATGTTCACCATTTGCAAATATGTTACTGGTTTTATGCTGATACAAAAATTGCTTATCTCCCTTACATCTTTTCTAGGCAGAAAGTTTCAAAAACAGATGTTTTGTACAAAAAGGTGGAATTTTTGCAATTCTTATCTGTATTCTCTAGAACCTGTACTCCAAGTGATACTACAAACACTTCTCAGCTCTTCTGAATTTTTCATATCTCTCTTTCTTGCACATCAAGACGTTTCCCTTGCTCTTTCTAATTTAATTCCGTCAGGTTTGAAGACTGCTGACCAAGCCCTTGGCAAAACACCCTGTTGGTATTTATTCTAGCCTTAATGTAAAATGTCATTGAAATTCACACACACACAAAGGATCAGCATAGACATCGCCTAAGAGAGTTTACATGACCCTCTAGACAGAAAGGTCATCACTAGAAGGCAGATTAGGTTGGGCTGGGTAAACAGTGAAGGCTGTAGCAAAAATTGCTAAAACTGCAGAGTGAGGACTTTATTCTGACTTAAGACTTCACAGCTCTCCCCAGGCCTTTTGGTGAGCTTGCTCTGAGTCTTTTGGGGGCAGAAGGAGGGAAGAGTCCTTTCTACATGAAACTATTTTCAAATTTATACTTCACAGTAATAATAATACATACTCTCTAAAGCAGAAATACTGTGATTTCTCCCCCCTCACAATGAACTCATTTAAGTATAGGTAACAGGATGAAAATATAGTTCCATGTATCATGGCCAGCAGTATGAATGATACAGAAATGAAATATAGCCCAGGTGGCAGCATTCCAGCCTTCTTGGCTACTTATCAATTCTCTGATGTGATGATATCCTGCATGAGATTCGCCTCCCTATCCTCTACACATAACCCTTATCTGACTGGGGCTTAACAATGGTCTTCAGAGGAAACAGATTATGCATGCAGCAGTTTGCATTTCAAGCTAAATTCCACAATCAAGTATAATTATGGGCCATATGTTTTCATCCTTTCAATTTTATGCTGTCTTAAAAACTAAGTAAATATGTAGGCCCATCAAACAGTGGGCAGTGTCACTGCCCTGATGCAGCATCTGTAGTACACTGCTGCAATTCTAAAATGAAAATACAGTCAATGTAATTATCCTAAACTAAACTATCAGAATTACAGGGTGGTTACCATATGTATGTGGAACAGTTTTGAAAGTTTGCCCATTTTTACTTTTTGCTATATTCAGGTCCCATTTCAAACGTCTTAAATGTTGAAGATCACAAAGGAACTAACAGTGCTCCCTAAAGGCAGCACAATTTCCCCAGAAAACAGATGAAGGTACAACCTCTGCTCGTATACTCACAATGAGCATTATTGACAACTATCATTTCCTTCTTTCTTATTCACCTGTTCAACAACCTGAATATGAGGAAGAGTTTCTTTGCTGTGCAGTGACCGAGCACAGGAACAGGTTGTCCAGAGAGGGTGTGGAGTCTCCCTTACTGGAGACTTTTAGGAACCATCTGGATGCAATCCTGTGCCATGTGCTCTGCTTGAGCAGGGAGATGGGATCAGCTGATCCATTGTGGTCTCTTCCAGCCGGACCCATTCAAGGATTATGCCTCTGTAAGGTCAGATCCAAAATAATCTAATTTCATTAAAAAAATTAAAAATAAAAAGGTATTCTAGAAATTTTTAAATATATGCCTCTAAAATCAAATGTTTTTGTTTATTTTCTTTATTTGGACTTGGCTTTGGAGTGATTTTCAAGGAGTTTGCTCAGTTAGAAAGAAACATGAGTTTAATTAAATCAGCTATCAAATTGCATCAGGAAATTATGATGTTTTCTCCTTTAAAACAATGAATTTTTTATACCATGCAAACACTACAATGCTAGTCCACTGAAACCCTAAGATTTGGAAAGCTGTTTCATTTATAGAAACGAAGTCTCCAAGACTGAAAATAAAGTATTTTAAAAGAGGATAATTATAGTAGAGCAGACATGTATGTAAGCAATTAACTTATTTGACAGTGCAGAAAAGAAATTGTCCTATTCTTATATATTTTATATATAAAATATGTAACCATGTTTTAACAGATCATGAGAAAATAACTAGGCCCTATACATGCACAATGCTGCCATGTTTCCAGTAGGATAACTATTAAAACATCTCCTCTTTTGACTTTTAAGAATATGCAAAAAATGGACTCACAATGGAAATGCTACAGCAGCCAGAATGGCACTACAGCATCAGTTATGGCCTGACTTGGTCTGATTTATTTCCTTCCAAAAAAAAAAATTAAAAAATAAAACACAACACCAAAAAAACCCCCAAAAGTATTCTAATGATTTTTATCTGATGCTTTAAATGGCATACTTAGGTCCAGCATTAAAATAAAAAATATGCAGAAAAATGCTCATTCATAAGGAAGGTAGTTGAAGACTCTGCTAATTAAACATTAAGGGCTCTCTGTGATTAGAGTTTTTAGGTTTTTTTCCCAAATAATTTTCCCTAGAATTGACAATTCCATAGTTGTTATTAGCTGTTACATTCCAGTAACAATTAACATTCACTATGTTAGTCTGTGCACACAGTAACATATATAAAAGATATTCCTACCAATGGAATAAGACTACAGAACAAACTAAGAATTCTCCATTGTCTAAATCAGCAGTGAAAATAAAAAAATGCCACTTTAAAGACGTGTGGAAATCTTTCTCCCATAGTGTATATAGGTCCTGGAGTTCCACTTTTTGGTTATTAAACATTCATCCCATAAATAATATTCTAGGAAAGAAACCAACAAATCATGCAGACAAATTCTCTATGGTGACCTTGGAGTCGTAACACAGTTAACACTCTTGCTGCAGATCAGCACCAGTAACATATAATTTTAAATTAAGATTGTGAAGAAATGTACCACAAGTATGAATCAAAAATTATTTTTCATTCTTAAGATACATCATAGCAGCCAGAAGTCAGATACTGATAAGAAGAGCTCCTATTTTCAGAGTTTGAAAAACTAATACTCTTGGACTATTGGAATGTCCAGTTACTACCCCAAATCCCACTAATTCTTGGCCTCTACCCCACAAACAAGCTTCACACTCTGCTTTGAACATTTTCCTATGGAATAGACTACTTCAAAATTATTGATATTATCCCTGACTTTATTGAAGCACTGCACTTCCATTTGGCTAATATGCTTCTGCTGAATTTTTACAGTTAGCCTAAAATGCTGCACTTATTTTATAAAGATAATACATCTCACTCTTCATCTTGCAAGAGATTCTAAAATGAAACAAAGTTCAAGAGTGAACCTTCCAAATACATTCTAAAGGTTCTTTTTCTGATCTTGCACAAGCTGTTCCTTCAAAAAAGTAGTCAAGATAGCATGTGTGTGGAGAAAAGGGACAAGAGTAAATCAAAGAGATAAAAAAAAAAAAGAGAAAAAATTTAACAGTCACAAGAGAATGAATCAAGCAGAATGAGTCAAGGCAAATTTAGGGCTCAGCCAGGAATCAACAGATTCTTGTAGCGTGCACGCAGCTGTATCTCTAATATGAGAAAAAGAAAAAGTAGGATCTTATGAAATGATATGATTTCCTATAATGCAAGGGATTAGCAGAGTCAAACAGACCTGTTGACTTTCTCAGCATTTTCAGACACTGCATGGCCTGCACACCCTGCAGCTATCTCCAGAGAGATGTGCAGAGCTCAAGAAGCATTTCATGGCTCAGAGTCCGAGCTGAGAGCTCACTATCAGCCTGGTCTCTCACTGCTAATTCTAAACCTCCACTCACTTGCATAAATCTTTAAATAGCTTAAACTCTTTCCATTGATCACTGACGAAGTATTTAACAAGTTTTGTGCAGGGAAACATTCACCTGTGATTACTTTAAAGAAGAAAATAAATTATAATGTGGTAAACACACATATTTATGATTACCTGGAGCAAACTTCTCTAATTACTTGCAGACAGGTTGTCAGCTTCTGTACCATCTTCTTTGGTTGCTTGTTTACAAATAAAGGCCATAAAGCCTCTACTTTCTGCTCTCCTTTGTTATTTCTTTTTAGGGTACTAACAGCCATCTGAGCTGCACGGGCAAAGATGGTGTCACAGTGAAATGGAAATTAAATCTTATAGTCTTGGCTGAGCTATGAAGTGATGCACATAAGAATCAGAAAGCAGAACATGGTATCACGGGATGCGCACAGTGACTACGTTTACAGCACTGTGTGGGTCAGCTAGGGAGGGATTTTGCACAGAACATTGTGCTGGAGATCCCTCTCGGTTTTTCCTCTCGCAGTTCTCACTGGCAACGGAACAAAATACAGCAGGTGGCTTGGGTTCCATCTGGATCCAGAGCTTAGCATTAACATGCCAGAGTAGAAAACCACAGCGAGTCCACATCTTGCGTACTACATACAAATCAAAGATAGTGTATAGCACAAATATAAATAATACAGGAAAGAGCAACAAAATTGATGGGAGACAGGCAGCAGAGTTTGCGTGAGGAGGGATAAGGTAACCTAGAATTTTTCATGTTTGATTCTGAGACTACCATTTATTTGATACTGTTGAATTATTTTGAAATAATTTCCTGCATATTTCCCTTTTTATGCCTTTCAATCTTTATTTCCCAATAATCAACAAAATTAAACTCTTTTCATAAACTCATTCCCTTGCTCAAATTACAGCCCTCCTCACCACGTAGTGTTGGGAACATCAAAAGCAAAAATTGTGACTGCAATTGTGACTGCCCTCAACACAGCAGGGTCTGGAGGGCAGCTTTTAGGCTACATCAGCTGGTCAGGTGCAGGTTGACAAAGGAGCCCAACACAGACTACAGAAAGGAACAACTAGCAGAACCTAGAAAAGAGAGCAAAGGGCCTGTGATGGTTTGAGCCCATGTTCTCCTTCCCAGCTGCTGGGAACACCCAGCCATTTTACTGGGATTTACATTAGCTGTGCCTTTCAATTGTGAAGCCTACTTATATTTGATTACTAATGCTACTGCAGCACTGTACTAAATCAAAATCCCAAGACACTCCAGATAATGTCAAATAAATAAATATGATATTGAATATCAAACTCTTCATGAGAAAATAAAAAAAAAAAAAAGCCTGTCAGAGAGAAGTGGACTCTTGACACTAATGAGTCCAGTGTGGAATGATCACTTAGTGTAAGTAAAAGCCTTTAAGGACTATTAAACACCATTATTCAGTACAATCATTCACCTGAGATTCCTTAATCTGCACGCGTGGGGAAATACCATCTTACAGCAGTTATTCTTCTCTAAGGTGCTGCTCATAAAAATCCCAAGTTGGCCCTTTAGCCTGATCTGGTACATTGTTTTTTGCACGGGATAATTCAGAAGCTCTAGAATATGTCTCTCTCTTTAGCTAGTGTGTTTGTTTATTGGGGGTGCAGGGGGTCGACAGCAAAATCTGGTAATTTGTTCTCAATTTTCATCTTCTGTATCTAAGTCAGTTTTTGTTATGATCCACTTATAGCTTGCATCCCATGACTATTAAATATTTTTGTTAAGTGTTGCAAGAGGTCTCTTCAAAGTCTTGGAGTCTAAACAAAATGTCAGTTACGATCTTCTTAAAATGCTCATTTATTAATGTGTTTGTAAAGATTCAACAGATCAAGAAGGGAGAGTTGTTCTTTTTCACACAGTCTTTTCTGCTGACGATTGTCATGTAGTTGTTTCCTAGGTTTTCCCTCGCACTAGTAGCCGAGGCTGACACATGGTTTGGAGGCCTGCAGCCCTTTAGTTCAAACACAGACCTCTGTAAAATGTGGGTGCAAAATATCTATCACTCACCACTCCTCTGAATAACAAAAACTCACATGTTTTTAATAGCCTCTTGTTCATTTTATGCTCCACTTTTTTTTGCAGATTTCAATTTGTCCTCTGATTTTTTTAAAAGTGTAAATAGTCCCAGAAGCTCTCCATATTCTCAGTTTTTATTTGAAAAGGGAGGTATTTCTTCACACCCATGTGTCAGCAAGTCATGCATACAGTTAATTTAGCTGCTTACCACTTTCCATTGCTCCCATGACTTCCATTCCTACATAATCAACACATTTCTTATTTAAACATCACAGAAAGGTTTCCATATGAATTCTCTGTGTAAAACAATAGCTCTTTTAATGTGTTTAAATGAATCTCAATTAGTCCTAAATGACAACATTAGGAATCTATTTTCTACTATCTTATAGCAGTTATCTAGATCGGTTTCACCACTGGTGCATACATTGATGCACCAATTCCAGCTAAAAGGAGTTTATCTGTTATTGTGGCAGAGAAGTTTTATATTATCGCTGCTGAAGACGTAGGTAAATATCAAACACTGACATTAGAATAACTATACTTCTGATTAAAAATTAAATTTAAAATTATTAAAAAAGAAACCACTCAAAGATTAAACTAGACAGTAAACAAATGAAATTCTACCTTATTTTCTGACAGTTAATAAATCAACTTTAAACAAATTAGTGCATGTGCTTAGAACAGGCCTGCTTGAAAAATAATATCTGAGCTCATGCAAAGTGATGGTTTAGCGAACAAACTTAATTTCTGTGTTTTCACAAAGAAGAAGGATGAAACTAAATTCCTGCATACAGTTATGGACTCACACCTTCAAGTTAGATCCTGCCATAATCAACAAGCAGAACATCTGACAAATTCCATTTTCCGGTTTTTCTTCTTTGTTTTTTTTTTTTGTTAATCTCTTGCCACTCTACAATTCATCATGCTAAAATCTTTGATCCCTAGCATCGAACAGACATGAATTTCCTAAATGACTAAAACTTATGGGTAAGTGTTCCCTTTTAGAGCTGTATGTAAATGCAATGTTAAATTTTATTTTTGTAATCTCTTTAATCAGAAACAAGGGAATTAGCCAGCTGTTTGGAACTCATGTTAAGATCTAATTAAGCATCTGATTGGATTTCTGTGCATATCAAACAGGAAAGGCTGGTATTTGCACACAAGACCGATTGCTTTCATTAAAATAAAAATTCCACCAAATGACAACTGAAAGGGTTTACTCCAATGGTTCGTCTCAGAGATATCCCTCCACAAGAAAGCACACACTGGAATGGCAAAAAAATTTGCTTTATGTGTCAATCATACCAACAGGATCCCTTACTGAGTGACACCTAGCTTTCCCTTACATCTGTACAGCATGCTCCTGCAATACGCCAAGGAATTGCCTGTCTTGAAGGCTTCACACAGGAAAAAAAATTCCCACAAATTGTCAATTACTCCAGTCCGGAAAGAAGCTTTACTGCCACCTGTGCATGTTTTATTTTTATTTATTTGGTGGGAATGCTTTTTGGTTTTTAATTGCTAGTGAAAGACCCATTTAAAAGTATTACTGCTGAGGTTTATGTATTTATACCACATACTGCCAGGATTATTATATCTGGTAAAGTAAAAATTAAGTTTTTCCCCTTTTCATGCGATAATGTCCAGAGAAGATTATTAAGAAAGATGAAAATGTATCCTGTTTTTTTAATGCTAACATACAAGTACAATAGCAAGCTAAATTTCAAACACAGTTCTAATAGTGTAGGATGAAGCCTGGTAAACAAATTATTGTGTAACACTGCTTCTTTCAGCTGTTTCACCTCAAGAAAAGCAGGAGCATCTCCTTGACTATTGCAATCAACTCTGATTTGGGGCATAGCACCCATATGCCCTATGTGCTAGCTGGGAACAAATCAGAGGCAGGAAGGAGTGCCATCAAGTAGGGTAGTTAATCTCCTTTTGTATCCTCAGTTTCTAAGAGCGGATTAGGGTTAAACCACTGAGATCAGTTTAAAAATTCGAAGGATTGTACAAAGTTTTCCAAAGAGTAGCCAAAGTGGTTTTTGCTAGAAAATTACTGTTCAGTTTATAACAGAAAATTCTGCCTGATCTAGTTATTCTAAATAAGGTATTTATTCCTAAAAAGAATTACACTCATATTATTACATATTACCACAATGTTGATGAGTTTGAACTTGAAATTTCTGAGTAACTATTATTGTTTATACCAAATATTTACATGACCACTATAAGGTATTATGGATGAAAGAAAGAGCTTCTTCTACAAAACAAGCAGCCCATATGTAAAGGGGCCAGCAAAATATTTTCCCCACTCAAAACACACTGAGTATTGTCCGCCATAAAGTACTAAGAGCAAAAATATATCCTAAGATAAAAAACACTTGAGGTAGAATATCTGGGCTTTTTACAAAGGACTCCAAGCAAACACAACCTCCTTTAGAACAGATGATGCTGGAATTGCATGCACGTAGAGAAACTAGGTACCTTTATGTCTACCAATATGCATATATAAGTACATTAGACACATGCACACATTTGTTTATACCTAAAAATATTTTTCCACATTGGTTTTGTTTAAAATCCAAAGCATAATATCAACATGTTTGTCTAAAAAGATATCTGTCACTACGAAGACCCTTCCTCTCAGCACATCCAGCCATGCCAAACTGATATCTACTCATAACAGGTCTCTGAGTGCAAAGAAGCTGTGACTTCATATGTGGTTATTAGTTTGCGAGTTCTTTGTGTAAGAGAATAGCCTTCCTATCTGTTGTGTCTTCTCATTAAAATTCCCTTCTTCTTGGAGCATAGTGATCATGAAATTATAGAATTCTCGATATTTGGTGAAATGAGGAGGAACATCAGTAAGACTTTTACATTGGACTTTTGGAGGGCAGACTTTGGCCTATTTAGGAGACTTATTCAAAGAGTTCCTTGGGAAGCAGCCCTTAAAAACAAAGGAGGCCAAGAAAGGTGGGCAAGCTTCAAAGCAGAGATCTTGAGGGCACAGGAATAGACTGTCCCCATGTGCCATAAGATGAGTCAACAAGGCAAATGTCCAGCCTGGATGAGCAAGGAGGTTTTGAAAGAACTTAAGAATAAAAAGAGGCTGTATCATCTTTGAAAGGAGGATCAGGCCTCTAAGGAAGTATTTAAGGGGGTTGCTAGGGCATGTAGGAGAAAAATTAGAGAGGCCAAAGCTCAGTTAGAACTTAATTTGGCAACTTTTGTTAAGGATAATACAAATGTTTTACAAATACATTAATGGTAAAAGGAAGGGCAAGACCAACCTTTGTTCTGTACTGGATGAGAGAGGGAACTTAGTAACTGCAGATGAGGAGAAGGCAGAAGTGCTTAACACCTTCTTCGCCTCAGTCTTTAGTGGGAAGACTACATGCCTTCAGGACAACTGTCCTCCTGGGTTGATAGGTGGTGTCAGGGAGCAGAATGGTCCCCCTGTTATCCAGGAGGAGGCAGTCAGAGAACTGCTGAGCTGCCTGGATATTCATAAATCTATGGGACCAGATAGGATCCACTCCAGACTGATGAGGGAGCTGGCAGATGAGCTTGTGAAGCTGCTCTCCATCATTTATCAACAGTCCTGGCTCACTGGTGAGGTTCCAGATGACTGGAAGCTGGCCAGTGTGGTGACATCCATTCACAAAAAGGGTGGGAAGGAGAATCCTGGTAATTATAGGCCAGTCAGCCTGACCTCAGAACCCAGTGAGGTAATGGAGCTGTTTATATTGAGTCTCATCACACAGAGCTTACAGGATGGCCAGGACATCAGACCCAGCCAGCATGAGTTTAGGAGGGGCAGGTCGTGTTTGACCAATCTGATCTCCTTTTATGACCAAGTGACCTGCCTGATGGATGCAGGAAAGTCTGTGGATGTTTTGTGCCTGGACTTCAGCAAGGCCTTTGACACCGTCTCCCACAGCATACTCCTGGAAAAGCTGGCAGCCCATGGCTTGGACAGAAGCACTGTTTGCTGGGTTAAGAACTGGCTGGATGGCCGGGCCCAGAGTGTGGTGGTGAACAGGGTTGCATCAGGCTGGGACCAGTCACCAGTGATGTCCCTCAGGGATCTGTGCCGAGCCTGTTCTATTCAATATCTTCATTGATGATGTAGATGA
>VXBQ01012575.1:14396-33424 GCA_013400175.1 Phainopepla nitens
AGAAGGGAGCAGGGAGAAGGGAGCAGGGAGAAGGCAGAAGGCAGAATGGAGCAGGGAGAAGGCAGAAGGGAGCAGGGAGCAGGGAGAAGGGAGCAGGGAGAAGGCAGAAGGGAGCAGGGAGAAGGGAGCAGGGAGCAGGGAGCCGCGCTGGGGCTCGGCCCGGCAGGAGCTCTCTGCTCCCTGGTGGCAGACACGGGCCTTGCACTGGGGCAGGCAAATCCCATCTGGCCCTCAGCGTTCCTGTTGGATGCCTCTTGCACGGAGGCTGTGGAAGAGCTGTGCCTTGCCAGGGGTTTGAATTGGGCGTGTGATTGCTGAGTGCACTTCATTTTCTCTGCCTTTTCACTTTCCAAATAGTTCTGGAGATCCCATTGATAGACCAGAATAGAAAAGGAATTAACTTGTTTTGGATGAAACTTTAATTTTGCCTTTGACAGCCTGGGGAAATTACTGTGTCTTAGAGTATATTTTCGTATCCCACCAGTTCTAGAATAAAGCACAAAAGAAAAGAAACAGTTACTCAAGTTGTCAAGTTACTTCACTTCAAAACAGCTGTTTCCTGCTAGTGGGGCTCTGTGGGAGTGTCAGGTAAGTCAGCAGAAATTGGGGGGCAAAGGTAACACCAGTGACTCACGTCTCTTGTTCCATGTGATGTGACTCCCTCAGAGACTGTCCTCTGCTTCTTTCCTTGTGTGTTCTGAGGGCATTGCCTTAAAGTCACTTTAGCTGGACATAAAGTGTTTGCATCCTAAAGATACTGATTTGGTGGTAGAGGTTTTTTTTTGTTGCTGTTGCTTTATTTTGTTTAGTTTTTTGGTGGGTTTTTTTTGAACTTCTGCTTGTCAGAGAGCCAGGAATAGGAGAAGGACAAGGAAGTATTTCCTAAGTTCTGATATTTCTTTTATGGCCTGTTCAATGAACAGAATCAATAGTAGATCTACTTTGGTTTCATTTTATGTTCTGTGTGGTATTCAGCATCTCTCCAAAACAGATGGCATCCTTTTAAAATTTAAATCAAGTAATTTTGTAATGAAGTTAAACACTGTGAAATCTGAAGACAGACATCCCACCAGGACTCCTGGGACTCTTCATGTTTTAAGTACATAGCTGGGTCTCTGGAAGCTTAACATCTCTTCAGTATAATGTTTTTCTTAATTAAACCTGTAATCTGTAAGGCAATTCCAGAAAGATTTATGGAATAATTGCAGTACTTTCATTTCAGGAGTTAGCCTTGTTTCAGGCACTCTGAATTCTTCCTCCAGTTCTTCAGTCAATTTTAGGTTTTGTCCTGCTTTGCTTCAGTGGGTCTTACTGGAGTTTGAACGTTTAAATCTTTAGAGTTTGTCTGAAGTGGATGAGCCATATGCACTCCCTTAGGGCTACATCTGATGTTTTATGGCAGTTTTAAAAAGGGAGATGAGTTAGTCAGTGGAGTTGTTGTCAGTCAGTGTCTCCTGCACTCCTGGAGACGTGGCAGCCCAGCCTCCCCCTCATGTCCAGGTTGTGTGTCGGTGTGGGGATGTTTCAGCAAACCTGCAGTGCTAAATACATGAGAGGGAACTTTGTCATTTGTTCAACATGGGTCGTTTTCCCTTACAAATGCTGGGGATTTTCATCTTTGTCAGGTCTTGCCCAAACAGCTTCGTTAAATATTTCAGGCTTTTTGCTCTTCTCGTTGACACCTTATCCCCAAAGTGATGATACCAAGTGGCAGGAGAATCAAGTATAAAAATTGGTCCAGTGGTCAGAGGAAAATATCATTTAATTCTCTGACACACCACAGTGCAGATATTGAGCTGCTTCTCCTCCTCCCCAATAACCATTGTGGTAAGAGGGAAAGCTGCTTTCACAGTTTCTCCAGGACAAGCATTTTACATAGGCAGGAGATAAGGGAATGGGGGGATGCCTTTTGCACTCTGGGAATGATAGGATCAGATTATTTCCATGTAAAATGCAATTTTGTTTGGATATGCATGTTTGGAAGGATGAATCCTATGCAAATCATGTTAGTAGAGACACAGTCATTCCTTGCAAGCAACTTTGTGCTACTAATTCTTTGAAATCAAAGCATTGCATCAGATTGCTTGCCCTGCTTTCTGTCTGAGGTGGCTGTCTCCTGCTGAGGGTGCTGCTCATCAGGTAGAATTGGTGCATTTCTAAACTGGGTTGATGTTGCTTGGCAAATTGTGTTCATCTGTAGTAATGGATTAGTTCCAAGAGCAAATCTTTCAAGTACAGGTGTGAAATAGATTGATTGCTTTTGTTAGAGAACAGAGCTATTTAGGATTGTGTTCTTCCATGGCACAGTGTTAGATTGTGGCTAAATTAAATCTTTTTGTTGTTGTTTTTTTTTGATTATTCTCCCCTGGGCAGTGGAGATAATTTTGCTGCTTCATCAGCTCTCAGTGACTCAGTGTGTTACCGTGGCACTGTTCTGACTCTGGAGTTCCCCATCTCTCCTTTGTGGCTTTCCTCTTAGAGTTTGAGTTTCTTGTCTTCACCTACTCATTTTGATCCCATTCTGGGATTTTGTGTACTTCTGTGTGGGATTTAAAAAAAAAAAAACCACAAAAATAATTAGCAATTTTTTTGTTTACACTGGATGACCCAAATATTGTAGTGAAAGGTGCCTTGATGTAAACAAAATGTATATAACCACAAAGCCATCATTCTCTAGAATGAAGGTACACTAAACCAAAATATTTTAGGATCAGCTAGTATTTTTAAGTATTATTTTTGAAGGTGTTGCTTCAGATCATGCAGCATTCTCAGTAACTTTTTTTTCTTTGAGTGGCTCTAAAAGCTCTCAGAATTGCTGATACAAATTCCCAAGCAAGTGCAGTGGACAGGAAGAGCATGGTTTGGAAGAAAAGGCTGATTATGTGCAATGCTGAGTGGGAAGAGCAAGTATTTATAAACAAGCCTGCTCTGAAAAAAGTATGAACAGTGTTTTCTCCATGGAATTTCTTCCATTTGTTATTCTTACAGAACTTAAAAATGTTTATCAGTTATTTTCCAGTGTATAAAACTTAATGAGCTTGTACATAAGCAGAGAGTAGAAGAATTTTATTTTGCTTCTATTTGGCCCTTGATCTAACTGTGGAAGGTATTGACCAAACTTTTATCTTGGTTTTGGGTTCTCACATTGTGTAACAAAGCAGAGAAGCTTGTGGTACATGTGGAATATTTTTCTTTTCCTAAAAACCACATATTTGGCACTTGTTTGTCTCTTTTGTTATCTGTCTTTCTAAGCAACCAGTCTTCCAGTGAATGAGATAAGTTAGGTTAAAATTTCTAGAGGTGTAGATAAAGATTGCTTTGATAATTAGTAGGATATGCAACTTGTAATCTTAATTTTGTATTGCCAAGCAGTTCTGCTCATTGTTACAAAGGAACTGCTCTTCTCTATGGATGAGACACGTGAGTTTGTCAAGTTCAGGTGGTGCCAACTTGTATTTGTCATTTTCATAGACTGGTAAAACAGGAAAGGTGACTTAGCTCTTGTGACACTCACTTCCCATTCACTTAGTGGAAGTGGTCACAACTGAGAAAGTCTTACTGTCCCTGCAGAAATCATTTTGGTGTTTTTGGTGAGAAATGAGTTCATTATTTTAACAGCACTGATGTCAGGGGGTGCACAGGACAGCTGTGTTTGTTCTCTGAATTGCAGCCGTGTCTGAGATGGCACTGAATGGTGCAGTGCTGGCCTTTGGGCAGTTCAGCTTTGCTGCTGCTGCTGGGAGAACTGCAGGAGGAGCACAGTGAGTGTCTGAGCAGGCAGGCTGTGCTGAGCCCCCTCTGCTGTGGCTGCACAGCTTCAGCAGCTGCTCCTTGGCTTGCTGGAGCTGCTGTTGCTCTGCCTGGGTTAGCTGGGGTCACCCTTGGGATTGATTGCAGGGTGAGTTTCTCCTTCAGCTCTGCTGCCTGTGTGTGTGTAACCTGCCCTGGGTCACTCAGCAAGTGCTCTGCAGTGCAGGTGGAGAGGTGCTTTCTGTGTCAGGAGTTCAGTGTGTTGCAGGTGAAAGCTCTTAGCCTTCTTCTAATGGGAGAAATACTAATTAAAATTTGTAGTTTAAAATCCAGGTGAGTTTTCTCAGCTTCTCAATGTGAGCAGAATATTGCAATCTTTGTTCTCTGTGGTTTCAGCGTTGTGAAGGAGCTGGTGGGTGCTGCTGGCAGGCAGTAAATTGCCATTTTAAACCTCATGTTGGTGATTTATTTCAAACGCTGATGGGTTAATAGTCCGTGAAAAGATAAGTGTTACTATTTAGCAAGAAATAAATAACAATGAAAACGAAGGACAGCTCAAGTTTTAAAATGTGGATATGTATCCAAATGGGGTTGTCAAAGAATGTTTAGAACAGTAGTGGAATCCCCTTTCATGAGGCAAGCAGAGCTCTTGGGCTGCTCTGTGGGGAGTGATCCCACACTGTCATGGGGTTATTTACTGTGGCTGTGGTGTGTTTATGTATTAAATCTGGGATTTGTTACCAACACTTGGGTTTCATGGTGGTAACACTGCAGAATTGTACAGCTTTTTAATTTAACGTTTGTAGTAGTGATGCCTGATATTGGGACATTACAGTATTGTGCTTTGGGTGTAGAATGCTGGTTGGAGACAATCCTGGGAGACTCAGTGGTGCTCTCTAATCCATGCCATTCCCTTTTGGGACCTTGATGTTTATTTATTTATTCATTTTTGTTATTATAATTCACTAAGTCCTGTGCTCCCTCCTGTTGTGAGGTGCCTAAAGGTCTCTTGTGAAGGAAAACAGAGGTTTGCTTTCCTCTTTAGAATTCCCCTACTGCAAAATTATCATTCCTAGTAAAAGACAGGGGCTTTGTGTTTGGATCTCTGTAGATAAACCTGAGCTGTATTTCCCCCTATTCATCTCATGATTTATTCTTTGAGACAAAGGAGAAAATCAGGGCAAAGATGACGTGGCCCAGCTTTCGTGGTGCAGGCAGGCTGAGGGAGCTTCCTTGGCCTGTGGCTCGGGATGTGCTGGTGCTGGAGAAACAAACATCACCCACAGCTGGTGGGTCAGCCCCACAGAAGGGCAGCTGCTAGGTGGGGTCAGAAACAGGGCTACCAAAGGCAGCCTGTAGGGATAGAGCCTTTGGCTAAATAGTTTTCTGTGTAGTTTATTTTGCTTTGAGCAGGAGCTGAAGGGCTGTCCAGGGGCTCACATTTTACACTTGTTTGGTTGGAGGCTGCTCATTCCTGATTCTGTGTGTTAAAAAAAAAGTCAAAGATAATTTTCTCTCTTTATTGTTGGATTTTTATTCCTTGTTTCTCCTTTTTCTCTGTCCTGGAGCTGTTCCAAACTCCTGCATCAACAGGAACAGAAGCAAATCGATGCTGAACTAACTCAGATGCTTTCCTGTGGCTCCCTGTGCTGCTCAGACATGCACAGTCCCAGGGAGGCCCTGGGTGTCTCTGGGGCTGCTCTCTGGAGCCAGGGCTGTGGAAGGGCTGGCTCAGCACTTGCCTCTTGTGTACCAGTGAGAGGGACCTGTTTGCTTGAAAATTTAGAAATCTAGAATTCTATAAATGACACAGCTTGAAGCTGTAAGGCACGAGGCAATTTGGAAACATCGTAATGGCTTAGTGCTGTGGGAATGTTTACTGGGAGTCAGAGTTGTTTTGCTCAGTTATTCAACAAATGCCAGCTGTGATATAGAAAATACTTGCCTTGTTGAGAAAAACAGGGACAGTGAAATGTTTTTAAGGTGTGTGGAGTTACCAAAGGCCTTTGGTAAGGTTTTGTGAGGGTAAGGTTTAGTTGCTCTGTGGATTCCAAACTTGAAACATTTTGCATTTTGGTGTGGTGGAGTTTTTTTATTGTGTGTGTGGAGTTTATTTCCTTTTTAAAAATTTTTTTTTCATTTTATTTGTTTGGGTTTTGTTTATTTTGTTTTTGTTTGTTTGTTTTTTCCCCTTCTAGCTCTTGGGAGCTCAGCACTGTAGGCTGCCTTGCATTGCACAGACACGTGTGTAGTTCAGGTTTGCACTGTCAGTGGGTTTTGGTTCTTTAAGGAAATGACTTCCCCTGCTGTTAGGGGCAGTTGATTTGTGTTACATTGTGCCAGTGTAATTGTTGGAATAGTTACTGTGCTTTAAATTCAGGAAGGAAAGCACTGCCTCTCTTGCCTGGTTTATTTCAGGACTGGCATACCAGGGTGAACGTCCTGCAAACATCAACTCACACCCTTGTTCTTTGGCTTTAGGACTAACTTGCCTGTGTCTCAATGCTTGTGTTTTGTGCAGGGTTCAGTGGTCTCAGTTTAAAGGCTATTTTATTTTCAAACTGGAGAAAGTCATGGATGATTTCAGAACCTCAGCTCCTGAACCACGAGGGCCTCCTAATCCAAATGTGGAATATATTCCCTTTGAAGAGATGAAAGAAAGAATCCTGAAAATTGTCACTGGATTTAATGGGTATGTATCCTTTCTTTTCTAAAATCAGGATAACAAACATTTCCCCAGTTTTTAACACAGTAGCTTGTACTGTCTCTGTGACTGTTCATTTGCTTCCTCACATAGATGAGCAGAAAAAATAAGCACCTTGGAAATAACATTACAGTGGTTTCTGAACTTTATTATTGTGTCACTGAATGAAAATTATATCTGACATGCTGTGATGTCATTCACTTTGTTTTTTCAATATGTAGTTAGTTTTTAAACAGTATCATATTACTGTGTGCATTTAAGAGGTTAAACAGACAGTAAAGTCAGATTTCTTTTCTTGCCTTTTGAAATACCAAATGGAAAGAGATCTTCTGGTGTTCAGTTCCTGATTGGTTTGTGGCAGTTCACTGGCTTTTGAAGAAATCATGCTGTGAGAAACAGGGTGTGACCAGGAGGCAAAGGTGTACCTGGGTTGGGATTACTAAATTATGCCAGATTCAGATTTATAGCTGAAGTGATACTGATGAAGGCATGGGGTGTTTGATCTGTTGCTGACAGTGTCCCAGACTGAAATGTATCTGTGCCCTTTTGGAAGTTTTTGTTTCTTTTCAAATAAAGCTCCTGATGTTTTTGTCTTATCTGGTGTGTCCTTTTTACTAGCTTATGTAGTATTTTTGTTGTTTCTAAACTGGATTACATGCTTGCCATAGGCTGAGTCACACTGCTTGTGGTGCTCAGTGCTTGTCAAGAGACTTTGTCTTTTCTCAGTTTGTTGGTAAATGGGCACATTCTAAATCTTTCCTTCCTGATTCTCTGAAATTTCAGGTTCAGAGGTGCTACTGACATGTCCTTAGTATTGTATGTGATGCTGTATTTATAATTTATACTGTCATTGTTCCATGCTGCTTCATTTATTTGCAGTTTAAGAGTCTTGAGTCAGATCTCCTCTTCCCCCCACAATTGCTCTCATGTAGGAGACTTCTAAGAATGTGAAATTCAGCTTGTTCTCAGCTCCCCAATATTTATCCTGGGCTGCTTCACTGCAGGAATTTAAAAACAAACCTATCCTTTATGTTCAAGTCTGCCTCTCTGCCGCCTCCCCCAGCTTTTTGTTAATGCTTGGTTGCCCACAAAATGGGTAATGTTCTCCCAGGGACAGCTAATGAATGGGCTGCTGTTATCTGCTGTTGTTCCCAAGTGCACTGAACAAACCTCTGGATGAGAGTCTGGAGCTCAGGCTGTGCCTGTGCTATTTTCATCCTTTGCTGTAACATTTCGGGGTGCTCAGTTCCTCCTTTGCAGTGAAACTCCCAGGCTGTGAGGAAGCAAACTGCATCCATGAGTTACCTTAAAGGAAATAATGCCTGGGGATGTTTCAGGATCTGGGGTTGCAGAGTGCTTCATTTAGTAAATCCTGGAGCCCCCACAGGGAGGATGTGGTTGTTAAAGGCAGAATCCTTTGGAGATCTGTCCAAGAAGTAGCAGCAGCAGCTTTGGGGTGGTGTGGTTTGTATATTCTGGCTTCTTCAGAGCTGTGGGGGTCATTTCAGGGTAGCAGGGCAAGCAAGGAACCTCTGATGTGATTTTATTATTGGGATCTTTTTATTAGTGTTGTATAAGAGAGAGGGCAAGAGCTCACTCAAAGTAGCAACTTTGTAAAAACTTCTGACTTGAAGGAAGAAGTAACACATGAAGAAGGACCCCTGTTTTGGGGTGTTTCTAGCTGAAGTGCCTTTTAAAGAAAGCACAAACTGGCTCTTTTAACCTGTCTGTAAGTTACTTGATGTGGTGTCTGCACAGGTTTGCAGAGCCAGGTTCTCTTTACAATTCTCTTACAATTGCTTTGGAGTAGGAGCTTCTGCCATTTTTTTATCCTTTGTTAGTGAAACAAGGAAGTTCCAAGGTAAGTTATTGGAGATCTTTGATGACAGAGAAATTTTCACAGCATGAATAAAATAGATCATGATCTAAATTTCATTTACAGTGTTAGTTTTGCTACAATTCAGTATAGCTGTTATAAGTAATTTTCCCAGATCCCTCTTCAGTCCTATCCAAATGAATTTTTGGGTTGTAATTCCCTCTGGACTGTAGTGCTGGAAGTGCAGTTTTGAGTGTGTTGATATAGAATTTTAAGTGGTTACCTTAAGTAGGCAGATCAGAACTATTCATGCAGCTCATGTGCTGAACTAATTAAATTTCTGAGCAGTTACCATCACTTCTTGTGCTGCTCACAAACTTTACATTGGTGTTCCTTTATAGATTTACACCAACTTAAATTACTTCTGTTTTAAAATCAGTTGCTATCAGCAAGCATATAGTTGCTGAACTATTTTAAAGCAATAGTTTTGCACCAGAAAGAGTTCCTGAGGTGAACTTTGGATTTTGCCAGCTAAAAGCATTTGTAAACGTGTGAGGAGTTGCCGCAGAGGGGCGATTGTGTGACTCCGGGGGCCATCTGCTGCTCGACGCACGAACTGCACTTTGCTGGGAAGGATTTGGGGGGAAATGAGTTGGCTTCTGCCTCTTTCTTTTTAGCTTGTTGTAGCTGAGAGTGAGGTGGGAGCACAGCTTTTCCTTCTGGAGTTAGTTGCCAGCTGCACATTTCGTGAGTTTTCTCTTACTTGGGGAATTAGCTCTGTGTTGATGTTCCAAAACACTTCATGTCACAGCATTCCAGAGGACCACTGAAGTACAGCTAAACCCAAATTAGCCAGGTACTGATTCCCCAGGATGTCTTACAGATCTCACTGATGGAGAATAATTTAAAAATCTCTATGTTTTTCTTTCTGTTGAATAAATGGATCTTTGAATGGACTGTCTATTCTATTAAAAATTAGCAAAATCTCTTTAATTATGGATTTCCAACCCAAAACAAAACAAAAAAAAACCCTCACAAGAAATAGTAAGATAAATTTAATATTTTATCTGTATGGAAAGATTAACAGATCACATAAATTCTTTGTGACTTAAAATTTGGGAATTTTGTTAAAAGTAGGCACTGTGCAGAGGCTGAATATTGTGAGTATGGACTTGATCCTAAAGGTCTCTTCTAAGCTTGATGATTTTATGAAGAATTTGGGTGTCAAAGATTGCTGGTTGACCAGTGAAGAGCAAGGGAAGGGAAATGAATAATGCCAGAGCTATTGTCAAGCTTAAGAGCATTCATGTAATAAACTGAAGTGGAAGGAACACTTGTTCCTGTGGTTTTTCTGGTTTGTTGAGGATTAGGACTTCCTCAGTAACGTAATGTACAGGCAGTTCTGAAAAGCATAATTAAATTGTTGATACTTAGTCACTCTCTGAGTGCTGCTGGCTTTTAGTTCAAGTGAGATGTCATGTGGGGTGATGAATTGGAGCTGGGCTGAGCTCTTTGCACTGAGCTGGTGGAGATCTGGCATCTCTAATGTGGCTTTTTAGCTAATGAGCAAAGCTGGAGATCCATGCTGGTAGCTCATGGCACAGGCTGGAGATGCCATGTGCTGACTTCCTCAGAAAATAATCAACGTGGGTTTGGACAAAAACGTGCAGTGTAGGGATGTACACACACAGTCTGCAGTGATGCTGCTCTGCATTTGGTGTCAGTTGTATTCCCAGCCTCAAAATGGTTCATAAACATTGCATTGTGTCAAATATCCTTTTTAGATAACTTTTCTATGCTTATGGCTTCAACTTCCAATAGTTATTTGTAGAAATGCGTGGTACTTGATAATTTTAATTTTTGAAATACTTTTGTCAGATATTTGTTAAAATGTAACACTGAACTTGGATTGAACTGTAAAGTGTTGCTTGTCTGAAAGGTCAGTTTCTCATTTCAGCAGGGATGAAACTGAGTGCAGAACTGTAACAAACAAAAATGTGTTTATGTGGTTCCTATGGACTTATACATCACTTATTATTATTATTATTAATTATTTTTCCTCATCTGTTCCTGGATAGATGAGTACATTGTCCAGTTGTAGCAAAACAGAACGTTTGTAACAGCTGAAGTATGATGGTTCTACTAATTCCAACATTTACTGCTTTTTCTGTAACCATATTTTGTAAAACCTGAAATAAACTACAAGTTGACACTTTTTTAGCTCTAGTGTGTATGACTCAAATTTGTTTTGAATCCTTTACAATTTCTGTTCTCTTTATTGGAATAGTACAGTTAGAAGGTTTACTGTTGATGATCTGATTTCCTTTTCATTGTTTAAATGAGTCCTTTGAGTTGTGGGATGATGTGTTGAGGATTCTGCTTGGGTTTGGTGGTGGTGAGCACAGGAAACAGCTTTGTATGAGCTAGGGGCAAATAAAGCCTTGAGGTGCCACCCAGTTTTGCTCATGGTAACAAATTTCAGTACTGGTTTTGTTCCACCTTCTCAGTAAGGGGGAGAAAGCAATAATGTTGCTTCCTAACAGTTGTACTGATTAAAATAAAATTAAATTGTTATAAATCTATTTCCTTGCAGCATCCCCTTCACTATCCAGCGACTCTGTGAGTTGCTGACAGATCCTAGGAGGAATTACACAGGAACAGACAAATTTCTAAGAGGTGTGGAAAAGGTATGTATTTCTGTGAGAGAGAACACAGCTCCACAGTCACAGCCACCACTTAATAACTCCCCAATTGCTCCCAAAGGTCTGCTGCTTTCCTTGGGGCTCAGGGCCAGAGCACAGCTGATGGCTGCTCTGAAGTGTCTGACTGTTTCATACCTTTCAGCAGCAAAAAGCAGTTTTAAAGTAACTGCAGACATAAAAATTCATCTCAGGGCTGCAACTGCTGTGTTTCCCAATCCCTGTGCAGCAGTGCACAAACTCCACCTGTAGGTTTTGGAGGGTGTATTGGCAGTTTTTGTATGGAGTCCTAGTTAGAAATGATCAGATGAAATACCCTTCCCTCATTTGCTTTCAGAGTAGATCCAGAGGTGAAGAAGAAGGGAGGCCCCTTCCCTCCAGTATCTTTTGTTTCAGTATTTAAATCCTGTGGTGTAGCAGAGTGTGCCTGTAGGAGAGCACACAGATATCTTAACTGGCATTGTATAGCTTGTATCAGAACCTGGGATCCTTCAGAGGCCAGGAAGAGACTTTAAAAATGGGATTCCACAATAGGATGCTCAAGCATTTCTGAATACTTTGTTCTGCAGAGATGCCTCAGTTAGAAATGACAGACACTTGGGCCTGAGGCTGGAAGTGCTGGTGTCATTAGCAAACTTAAGAAAATCCTGAATTTTAATGTGATTATGGCCTGACTTTGTAAGAGGGAGCAGAGGTATTTTAACAGATAGGACCAAAATCCTGTAACTCTTAAAAGCTCTGGGATGTTGTCAAGAGCTGAAGCCTCTGTTTCTGAACTCCTGATGTGTTTGTTGTTTGTATATTACAGAATGTCATGGTTGTCAGCTGTGTATACCCATCCTCAGAGTGAGTATAATCCTCTTTTCCATGGAACTTCACGCTTGTGTTAGTAACAGGGAGGATGCATGTGTGTGTCTCATGAATCTCTCTTGCTGTCAGCAGCTGTATCTAAAATGCAGACGTGCAGAGTTCAGATTTTGTTATCAATAGTTCATTCAGCAGCAGGGATGGTGTCTGCAAGTGTAATAGTTTGGGAATAAATAAAAAGCCCTTGGGGACTGACAGTGGGGGCTTTGTAAGTTTGGGATTGGGAAATTCTGTGCAAACAAACTGAAGTGATTTAAAGTTCCTTCATTCATAACATTTTGCTGTTGTTTTGTTTGTTAGGAAAAATAATTCCAGTAGTTTAAATCGGATGAATGGTGTCATGTTCCCTGGGAATTCACCAGGGTACTCTGACAGGTGAGTAGCTTTTACTGGATAAAAGCAGGGGAGTTCTGGGAATGAGTGTCCTTAAAAATGAGGTGTGACATGGAATACTGGGGAATGGGGAAGAGGAGGCATGAACATGTATGCTATGTGCTCTGCATTTTGATCTCTCTGTAACCTCATTGTTGAGCGTTTTTTCCTACTTACTTAAATTCTTTTATCAAATTTGCATGTTTTAGCAAGGAATGTTTTATTCACTATAAACCAGAAAAGCCCCTCATCTATTTGTTTAGTTCTGTTGATCTTTTAAAGGCAGGATATAACTACTTCCTGCCAAATGGGAACCAATGACTTAGCTGAAAGGCTGGATTAACTCCTCATTGTTATTTTTCAAGATCAAATGTAAATGGCCCTGGGACCCCCAGACCCGTGAGTCGGACGAAGGTTTCCTTGTCAGCTCCCATGACAACCAACGGTCTGCCAGACAGCACAGAGCATAAAGAGCCCAGCTTGCAGCAAACAGAGGAGAAGAAACACAGGTTTGTCAGGAGCAGTGTGTTTTGAGCTTTTAGTACTCTCAGATTTTTATTTATCTTTTAAAAATAACTCAGAAAAGACTGGCCCTCTAAGGGATGCATGTGGAGTCTTAAATCAGGAGTGATGACTTGGAGGTTTGTTATGTAATAAGTGAAGCAAATTCTGTTGTTATCACTTAATGTGTTTAAATTGAAGTTGTTGCTACTTTTTTTTTGAAGTGTGGCAAGAAACAGAATGTTTGTCTTCAGTAAAAGCTACATCTGCTTTTGTTGCTTGTAGTGAATCACCAGCATCCGAATCAGAAGGTACTCAGAGCAGCCAGGTGAAAAATAAGCACTCTGAGGATGATCCTGCAGAAGCAGAAGGACATGAGGTAAAAAGACTTAAATTTGACAAGGAAGGGGAAGCCAGAGATGCACCAAACCAAACTGCCTCCAGTGAAGTCTCTTCAGGCATGGGGGAAGAGACAGAAGCATCCTCTACATCTCAGGATAAAGAAAAAGATGCTACCTGTGCCAGACAGCACTGTACAGAGGAAGAGGAGGAAGGTATTTCACATTTCACTGTCTGCTTTTGCTTCCAAGGAGTTGGGATTTTCTTTGCTGGAGAGCAGTGCTGCTGAGACTGCTGAAGGTCTCCAGTTGGGCTTAAAGAAGAGCTGCTTGTTCATACTTCAATTTTACATAATTTAGCAATTCTGCTATTTCTTTTTCCTTGATCCTGCACTAAATTTGAAACTTACACGAAGGTACTTAAAATCTTCTGAGGCCATGAATTAGGTCAGGGTGCACCAAGAATTCAGGAATCCCTGTGTCAGGGTATCATCAGGTGTTCTCATCCTTTCTTCACACCAGGGATGGGTCATAGCTCTGTTTGACTGTCTTCATTAATTATGGAATTTATTTAAATACAGATTTATGTTCTTTCACTGAGGAGACTGAGCAACAATATCTCCACATCTTATTAGAACAGTAAAAATTATCTCACTGTAGGGCAGGCTCTGTACCTAAGTTAATAAAAAAGTAAATAACTGCAGTTAAGAGACTAATCTATTTTTTACATATGCTTTAAAGTTTCCTTTGAATTATTTTTTGTGGCTCATGTATTTGTACAGTGTTCCTGTAGATCATGATGGCTGTACACCTGAGACAGCCATTGTTTCATAATTTCCAAAAAACTGCTTCTGAAGGCAGATGGAGGATGTGGGGAAGCAAGGAAAAATTACTTCTTAAACTTTGTCTTTATCCAGTGAAGCTTAATTAAGTGAAGCTGCCTGTTAAATAAAATAACTTTTTTTATTGTATGTTGAGATAGTTTGGATATCCTGACAAAGGTGGCTCTAATTCTTTCCATCTTCTAATAAAACTGGGGTTTGTCTGTTTTTCCTGTCCTTGGCCATGCTGTGGAAGTTTTGCTGAGCATGGCTCGGAGTGGAAAGCAGCAGGATGAAGGTCTGTTGGAAAATCCCTCGGTAACACTGTGCCTCCTTTGCTCCTAGAGTCCTTCATGTCTCCCAGAAACGCTGCTCTGGACAGGAAGGATCAAGACAAAGACAGTGACTGCTCGAGTGTGGCTGAAGAGAGCTCTGAGGAGAGCAGTCAGATGGAGGAGTCAGAGCAGGCGCGGGCAGAGAAGGATTTGCACCCGGCTGACGGTGCCAGCAGCGCCCCTGCCACCAGTGACACAGGAGAGGAGGGGTCCTGTGCTAGTGAAACTCCAGACAGCTCCTCAGAGACCCCCATGGAAAACAGTGATGAAGCCACAGAAGCTGCAGATGAACCTATGGAGCAAGACTAATTTAAATAAACTTAGAGGCAGTATTTTCCATAAGGCTCCGGTTTTACACTGTATAAATAATTTTATGTAATAAAGTGGACCTTTAGTTTTACAAAAAGAAGCAGGTTGTAAAATAAACTTCTCCATGGATTGAACCTTGAAAGAGTTGTACATGATAAGAACTGTGAATACCAGCTCCTTCAGGTCCTGCTTACCGCTGAACTTTCGTTTGGTCAAATCAGTGGTTTGTGTATAGTTTTTTTTATTTAGAATAAAAGTTTTTAAACTGGAAGGTAATTATAATTTTGACAACTTTTTTGGAGATCACCACACCTAGTTGTATGTAAGCAAGGAAGCTTTTTGTCTTGTCTTTTTCTGACGGCTCTAGCAGTTACTTCATATTTTGGTTACAGTTTCAACATTTGACATGTGAAATTCGGGGTTTCAGGCTGGTTTCTGGATTTTTATTTAAATGCACACCAAGAAACCTTCTGTTGGGTGTTTCAAATGTGTTCCATTTCACACACACATCTCCACAGAGCATGCACACCTCCGTGTACCCTCACTGTTCTAAGGGGGAAAGGGTATATTTTTCTGTTTCTATAAAAGATAAATTCAGCAAATACTTTTTCTATAGGAAAAGACGGAGTTCACCTCTCAAGGCACTTTGCTTTGCCTCTGGAAAAACAAAACACATGAAATCTGGCCCCGTATGAAACCCTGGAAGTACTAACATTGTTGAAAACACCAGAGTAAACACATTCCAAGAGAACTGTTCCAATGACAACATTTTTGTATACTTCTGAGGTGCCTGAGTGAAAGGAGTTCATTTATTTATGAGAAAATGTGCTTTATGTTGAGAACGTTGTAATCAAAACATTAGCTGAAACTTTTGTAGAAGAAACGTTTGAAAATAAAATACCTTGGAAGAAATGAGCAGGTATTTGCCTTTTTGAGTGCTTCTTGGAGCTTGTGGATATTGTAGGGAAGTGTCAGGGTTCCTCCAAGGTTTGCAGGTGGCACCGGGCTGGTCACACCACGGGATGGGAAGGATGTTCTGAGCTACAAGGGTTAGGGGTGCAGAGGAATCACCACGATTTGTATAACATTTTGGAAGTGAACTAAATATTTTTGAACATGCTACTTTGACAGCCAGTGTTACGTTTTTTTTCAAACCAGCTCAAAGCACAAACTACTGCTTTAAACTCGATATTTTCCAGTTCCCATATTTCAAGACATGCAAGCTGCAACCTCCCAGTCACGATTACTGGCTGCCAAATTTATACCTGTTTCTTCAACTGTACCTTTTTGATATTTAGAATTTTTAAATTTCTGTAAAGTAGATTTTTTTGTAGATTGTAATGAGTGCTCACTGCCATTGTGAAACGGTATATAATTGTATAATTTCTGTGTGTAAACTGAATGCTTGGGCTTTCAATACAGTATTCATATAAAGCAATAAATATTAATGTTATGAACTATCTGAGTACATTTTTATCACACTTGTCCCTCTTTGGTTTTAAGTTCATGTACATGAAGTACAGAAATGACCTCTAAAATGCATGCTGATAGTTTCTTGTACTACACGGTCTGCTTTGTATTGTTTGGGGGGAATTTAGGTTTTGATTAATACCAGAATTAATTTGGCTCAGTTGGACTATTTATGAAGTTATTTCTTGCTGATGTTGCCTATCAAGTTGTGAGCAGACGGGATTCAGGGAGACGCTTGCAAAAAAAAAAAAAAATCTTGGTCAAGATCCCCTTGCAGAAGGAAAATTGTACTTTGACTCATTTTCATTGTGCTGAAGGGTTGGATGTGTGTTATCAAATTAAAGGACTCAACCAATATGTTGAAATTAGGAAAGTTTAAGAATACAGTGACATCTTACACTTTTTTTTTTTTAATGTTTTGCCAATGAGAAAATTTTAAAATTTCTAAGTTTAGAGATTTCTGAAATTTTCTTTAGATTGTTTATTTGTGACTATATTGTCAATAAACTTGTTCTTTAAGCACCTGTGACCTTTCCAGATATTTGTTTGAGCAGCGTTAGTGCCACTCCAGCAGAGGGATTTGGAGGAATGGATCCATTTCTGTATCTACAGCTTACTTTAAAGGCTAATAAAAATTGAAATAACGCTTCAACCTCACAGCAAAGACCTTAATCCTAGATGTATACCCTACATTTAACAAAATCTGCTTTAAATTCCTTAATTACACAGCCCAGAGCAGATGGCTTCGAACTGAGGGTAGGTTTAGATTGTGGATTGGATATGGGGAAGAAAGTGCTGGCTGAAGGTGCTGGGGACAGGGGCAGGGGTCCCTGCCCTGGCAGGGGCTGCAGGATCCTCCCCAACCCAAACCGTGCTGTGACTCTGGTCCTGTGTTTGCAAATGCAGCCTTCTACTCCTTGCAGGACCCAAGGTTAAACCCCACAAAACCAGCAGCAGGTGCTCAGTAGCTTTTGTGGGTGGGTTCCTGTAAAAGCTTACATGGGACCACAATATAAAGTGAAATGGAGTTGATTCTTCAGAGTACAAGGTTGAAGTCAACACTTAATTCTGCTCTTGATATTTAAAAAAATTTAATCCAAGATTCTCTGTCAGTCTTGATTTTTAAACCTCAGGGAACACCTGAAAGCTTGCCCTGGGGAGAGCTTCCTGATACAGCATGGATTTGGGGTTGTAGAGACTGGATTTGGACTTAAAATGTTCGAAAATAAGTCTTCAGGTTGAGTGAATGGAGCAGAAGTTGCTGGATTTGGCAGTTAATTTATGGGCAGCAGCTTCTGCTGAGAGACCATGCAAGGGCATTCCTGGAATCCTCGGTTTGCTGTAGGACAAATAAATCCTGGAATCCTTCTGCCTGAAATCCCAAATGGAGCTCAGGACAGCAAAGCCCAGGGACCTCTGGGGCTGTCCTTGCCTGCAGCTGCCTGGGGCACACAGAGCTTTGGGGCAGGGATTTTTGCTGTTTCTTGCATTGCTGGCCAGCTCCAGGACTGATTGGCATTTCTTTTGAAAGTCCTTTCGGATCTACTGTGGACTCCCAAAAAATGAGCTTTTTTTTTTCAATACAAAAATTGTGTTCTGGAGGTTTCCAAGGCTGGGGCACCTCTGCAGCACCAAGTATTGTTTTTAAACATTTCAGCAGGAAATACTGGTAGCTGGAAGAGTAAATTGGAATTGTGTTTCAGTTGGTGCCTGGCCTGGGGGATGAAGGAAATGGGCTAAAAAAATAATCTGCTTCAGCCTGTGAGTTGTTTTGTGTGTGTGCTGTCCTTTGCTCGAGCAGTTCACTGAGAAGCTGCATCACAACTATCCTGGGTCTGCTACAATCAAGCTTTTATTTTTAGCTTCTTTGTTAATTGTATGTGAGCAGGTAAAAAACAACCCTGAGCAAAAGCCTGACAGAATCCGAGTTCTGTGAGTTTCCTGTTGCAATAGTTAGGTGTCAACACAGTGATTTATTACAAATAAATAGATTTTTTCCTAGAATGGATACCTTCTATTGACTGTAACTGCACAGAACATTCTTCTGCACACCTTTGGCATTTTTCATGCATACAGTGCACTTCTAGGAAGAGTTTAAAGGTTATTTACATCTCTGTGTGTCTCAGGTCGGGTTTTCCAGTGAGACGAGTTATGGGTTGCTGCTGGCATCCCTCCATGACCAGTGGCAGTTACCATTACCGTGTTGTGTAACCTGTAAACTCTTGTTGATCAACTTTTCATCCTCATTCACCTCAAGGACTTCTTGAAGTAGTT
This sequence comes from Phainopepla nitens, assembly GCA_013400175.1. NCBI lineage: Eukaryota > Metazoa > Chordata > Aves > Passeriformes > Bombycillidae > Phainopepla > Phainopepla nitens. Next base: position 32,653 of record VXBQ01012575.1, read on the forward strand.
CCGTAATCCTGTGGGGAGCAAAATGAGGGGTGTAAAAAGAGAAAGCAGAGCTGTGTGGGCCAGCTGGGATGGGGGTGATGTGCTGGGCTAACACGGGTGGGGACAGCGAGCCCAGCACGGCGTGGCCTGTCCTGGGGGGAGGTCACACAGCTCCATGGGCAAGCAGCAGGATGAGGATTCCTCGGACAGGTGAGAAAACTCTTGTGCAAACTTATTCCCATGACGGCAAACCCGAGCTGAGGAGCTGCTCCCACACGGGGCAGAGCGCGAGGGGAAACTCGAGAGTGCGGGAGCGGGGTCATGGAAAGCGACATGGAGAGCGGGATTCCCTCATCCTGGAGAGCGGGATTCCTCTGTCATGGAGAGCGGCATCCCCTCATCCTGGAGAGCGACATTCCTCTGTCATGGAGAGCGGCATTCCCTCATCCTGGAGAGCGACATTCCCCTGTCATGGAGAGCAGGATTCCCTCATCCTGGAGAGCGGGATTCCTCTGTCATGGAGAGTGGCATTCCCTCATCGTGGAGAGCGACATTCCTCTGTCATGGAGAGTGGGATTCCCTCATCCTGGAGAGCGACATTCCCTCATCCTGGAGAGCGACATTCCTCTGTCATGGAGAGCGACATTCCCTCATTGTGGAGAGCGGGATTCCCTCATCGTGGAGAGCGACATTCCCTCATCATGGAGAGTGGGATTCCCTCATCATGGAGAGCGACATTCCCTCATCGTGGAGAGTGACATTCCCTTGTCATGGAGAGTGACATTCCCTGGGG